>JANAVB010005597.1:19350611-19592736 GCA_029216955.1 Iris pallida
TACAAACTTACTGCTTTGTTTGTGATTTTATAAACAATTAATGCTTTATATGAAAATTTCCGAAAAATTAATTGACCAACTTTTTTAATGTTAATGTTAATATTTATAGTAATATATATTTTAATTTTAATATTAATTTAATTTTAGAATTTGTCATACATCAACTGTTTTTTCAAGAAGAACGAATGGATTGAAGAAACACTTGGGAGGAAGAACAACGTTATTGTATTGTAATTTTTTTTTGTTTTATAAAAATACTTCTAGAGTAATAGAATTATGTTTTATTGTAACCTGATTGCCAAAGTTGAGGTCAATCTCAAAATCAAGTATTGACATAAGAATAGTGAGGAGTTTGTGACTTACTTGCATTTGAGCCTTGATGAAGTTATCAGTATAGTAGTCCGGATCCTCCTTTTGTAGAGACAACATAACCTCAATCATGGTCTTCTTCTTCTTCCTCTCCTCCTCCTCCTCCTCCTCCTCCTCCTCCTCCCTACCACCACCACCGCCGCCGCCGCCGCCACTCCTCCGTCGATCCTCGATCAAACCCTGAAGTATCTCCTCCCTCGCCGCAGCCAACCTCTCGATCCTCTCATTCGTGCCCCGAAAATCCATCCAGCTCAAGCCGGGCAAGAAGTCCGAAGGGTTCGACACCCCGACCGCAGTCAGAATCTCCTCAACAAACTCCCTGAACCTCCTCGCCTCCTCGGAGTCCTTCGAGTCCTCCTCCACGTAGTACCTCTTCCCGGCTATCATCCTCATTATCACGTTCAGCGCCAGCCCGAACAGCCTCGACTTGAGCTCCAACCTCTTGAGCGGTTCCGATCCGTGGGCGCAGCTGTGGCGGTCGTACTCCCGAAACAGGCTGGAGACCAGCGAGCGCAGCTCGCCGAGACGGACCTCGCAGAGCGAGTGGAGGCGCGCGGAGGAGAGGAGCTCGACGGCGGCGAGGCGGCGGACGTTGCGCCAGTGGGGCCCGTAGGGGGCGGCGGCGAGGGTGGTGTGGCTGTAGGTGAGGAGCCTGGAGGAGGGGAGCTGGGGGCGGCTGGCGAAGGCGAGGTCGTTCCTGGTGAAGCATTCCTCGGCGAGGGAGTGGGAGGAGACGAGGAGGACGAGGCGGGAGCCGAAGCGGAGGAGGAGGAGGGGGCCGTGGCGGGCGGAGAGGCGCGCGAGAGCGCGATGGAGCGGTTTCTTGAGGAGGTGGAGGTGGCCGAGGAAGGGGAGGGAGGGGGGGCTGGGGGGAAGGGAGGAGCCGTTCCTGCAAGAGGATCTCTTGGAGAGGAAGAGGAGTTTCGTTAGGAATAGGGAAGTGATGAAGAGGGATAGGTAGAAGAGGAAGAAGACGACAGTGGTCGCCATCGTTGGGATAGGGAAGATGGGGTTGGGAGATTAGATAATAGAATGAGAGGTGTATATATTCAAAAAAAAAAGGCATAATTGCACTTTGATAGCATCAATTATTTTGCTTTTTCAAGTTGATATCTCAACTATTTTTTTTGGACAATAATGTCTTTATCCAAAAATTAAAACTACCACTCAACCCCTCCACCCTCCCCTCCTCCAGCTCCCCTTTCGGCCACCACCCCCGCCCCTCTCCCCGCCGCCCCGCCCGCACCCTCCGTCCCTCCCTCCCCCCCCCCCCCCATCCCGTCCCGCCTGCACCCTCCCCCTCCGCCCCTCCCCCCCAGCCCGCCCCGCCTGCACCCTCCCCCTCCGCCCCCCCATCCCGCCCCGCCTGCACCCTCCCCCTCCGTACCCCCCATCTCGCTCCCTCCCCTCCCTCTCCCGCTGCCCTCATTTTCCGACTCCATCATCGCCGAAGAGGGGGGGGGGGGGAGGGGGTCGCCGCCGCGGGAGGGGGAGGGGAGGTGGTCGCCGGAGAGGGAAGGGAGGGAGGTGGTCGCCGGAGGGGGGGGGGGGAGGGGAGAAGGGGAGAGGGAAGGGATAAGGGCATTTTGGAATTTTTAAAAATTTAGGTATCAAGTTGGAAAAAAATAATAGTTGAGGTATTAAGTTGTTGAGTAAAAAAGTTTATGTTTTCAACTTGAAAAAGAGAAATAATTGAGGGTATCAAAGTACAATTTAGCCAAAAAAGAAAAAGAATGAGAGGTGCATACCACTAAGGCCATCTCAAATTTCTTTCATTGTAGCATTGATGTAGGATGGATTAGAAACTCTCATACAAATTATCTTAATATTTGACCCATATCATTAAATTGAACCATCTATTTTGATAGAAATGTAAAATCATTGGAGAGTATTTTTGTTGTGTATGCAATTTTAACGTAGAAATCCTACCAACTAGGATAAAAATTTTCATAAAGTACAATGACAGATATGATAAAAACCCAATTTTAGAATTTCCATTGGAGATGGCCTAACCCAAGGCCTACCTATATACGACTAGAATGGGGGCACGTGACGTCGAGTCTGTGACATTCCAAAAAAGAGCTCATTTTTGTTCTCCCATCAAAACTAGAAAGGATGTAAAATATCTTTACACTTCCACTTAGGAGTAGGGATGGCAACGATACAGACAGGGGCCGGAGATTATGTCACGCCCCGCTCCCGTAGGAGCTATCGTCCTCGCTAAGGCGTGATGCTGCACGAGCCTAGATTGCGCTCGTGCAAGGCAGTTTCATAACGGCCGATTACATCAGCGGCGACAGGGTCGTCACACAGAAGTCCCAAGCAGAATTATTGAAACATGCAGCGAAAATTTAGAACAAGCACACATGAACATAAGTCATTCAAAAGAAGCTCTTTATTGATATTGAATACAAGATTACATTTGTGGGCGCAAGGCTAAATTACAAGTCGCTCTGCTCTCTCTCATCTCTCGATTACAATATTGAGTCAGCGGAAACTTCGGAAGGCGATGTCCATACATTATGTCCTGTATAAATCTTTGAGTTCACGCGGCCGCACGCTTCGACTCGCCAAGCAACTCCGTGCCTCGACGCATCCAAGCGAGCTTCGCGCCACGAGCTTCTACCTGTGCCTGCACATGAACACTGTGTGGGTGTCAGTACTCAACAGTACTGGTGGAGTGAGCTTCTCGCCCACCCATACAAAATCGACACGTTCATTTACTTTGTGCAGCTTACAAGTCCCTTTACGATTGTCGTTCTAGTCTTGCCTTAGGATCAGTTTTAAGACTTGACGTCTTAACCAACTCGTTATGCGACGACATAGTCGTGCTGTCATGTTAACGTGTATTTCGATCGAGGCAGTGCCTCGTCGTGTATGTACTTTGACCAAACTTGAACTCGGGACGGCAGGGTCGTGCCATACTCTATTCGTAACTTAACATGTTCGAGTCAGTGCTTCGCCGAGGAGCAACTCATGTGAACTCGGCCGTGCTAAGACTTTGCGCTTAAACTCAAGTGCCTCTAGACCAACTTTTATGCCCACGACGTTACGGGGACGACTCGTGCAGGTCGTGCCTCTAGACCAAGCTTAGACTTGTCCGTGCTTCAAGATGAGGTCGTGCCAAACGACTTCCTGACTTAGCAATGCCGATACGCGAAAGCCAATACGCGAATGCCAATACTGATACGCGAAAGTGTCACGCCCCAGAACCAGAATACTGGAGAGCGGGGGAATGACTCAGCCAGCTACGTATTACGGGTAGATGAATACCGTATAATACGATCAATGCTGTCTAACCAGACGAGGGGGTGCATACTACATGAAAGTCTTACTATGGTCACTCCACATCTATTGTCTCAATCATTCAAACAAGAAGCAAAAATAGAGAATATGTAAGATAAAGCTGTAAGGCGTCCCAAACGCTTAGTCAAAATGTTCTTGAGATATGGCTTTACAAAACATAGCCAGATGGTATAGTAACATATACATAATTGTTATCAGCTGCAGTCTGTCTTAGTTACAATTATGTAAAGGTAAGTACAAGACAATTCGACTAACATGTCGGTGCCAAACGGCTAAGTATGAAGTAAATAACAAAACGAGCGGTGGAGTAAGGAACCCACTCGAGTCCTCCTACGATCATTCCCCTAGTATTGACCATCTTGGAGGTGGAAGTAAGCTGAGTCCTCGGGAACCGGCTCTAAATCTGGCCATGCAAAACCAGAGAGGTTAGACCTCTAATAGCAAGTACCACAAGGAAGCACGATATGAAGGATTAAACCAGTAAGTAAGAGGATATAATAATAGATCTCCGCTTTCCACTAGGATTCACATAACATCACGACACTACGAACCAACCTCCCAACCAAACAAGGACAGAAGTTGGCCCGTCATGTCCTGACATTCTGATCATCTCAGTTAGGCAACAGAGTAGGTACAGTACACAAACAAGTCATCTTGAACGGCCAATCAACTCCTACGGCTTGCTATTGTGAGTCCCAAGTTATCTTGGACTTATGCAAATAGGGATTCCTCAGTTCTTACTATGTGCGAGCAAGGCTAGTCTATCCAGTCAATCAATTGCACCAATCATGAATTAGACGAGTCCCAGCGGGACGCCCGTCATCAATATACAATATACAATAAAAATATAAGTAGATACCGCTCCCTGCCCGTGTGGCAGGTTTACAGTATCTGTGGGAACCAGCCGGCCTGTCGGGCACTACTAGTCCCAAGAGGACTGCTATGTAAGAACTCGGAGATCCATTCTCTCCATGCAATCATTATTTTTATTTAACTTAATAGTCCTTACGTTGAGTGAAATCCCATGTCGTGGATCATGGTCATTCAAATGAGTACTTTCGTACGGGGTACGATATGCGTAACTCTACAACGATACCCGTGCGGCTAGGTTGTAGGTCTTACATAGCGTAATGCAACAATCAAATCTAACCACGGAGTAATCATGCCTTGACCATAAAGTACACATGCTGCTTTGTAGAAAAATAATTAAATAAATAAATAAATATATTGAAGCCTGCATGTGCCTGTACGTCAATATTCGGGATCAGCCAGTCGATTACAATAGTTCATTACATGAACGTGTCTCATTCATTCAATTCAATAAGACGACTAGCCAGTCTCTTAGTTCCAACTAGGAACGCATGATCAATTTTTAGTCAAGATAACCATCGTCATTAATGGTGACAAGGCATGAAAGTCAATTAGTATTAAATAGGGTCGAGTCTATAACTCTCAGGGTTAAGTTCCAGTCTTACTGGGTATCCATAAACCAATCAAGACACAGGGCACGTTCTACACAACCATATGTATTAAAAATATTAACATGCCAAGATTATCGAGTTCATAAAAAGGCGTAAGGATATAATAGGAGAATTATCATGCCACCATTAAATGAATAAATTATAGAACAAATAGAAACACCCAGGTTAGGAAGTCATGCCAACAAGTCTATGCTAAGGCCAACAAGTCACGCCAACAAGTCTATGCTAAGGCCAACAAGTCACGCAAGAATCGTACGCGTAAAAAGGGTACGCCAAGTTAAGTAGGTAGGAGTGAGCGTATAAACAGCGTGAGCGTGAAAAGTGGTTCACGTTGGCACGCACAGCATGAAGGGTAATTCACGCACTCATAACGTGAGCGTGACTAAAAATTCACGCTAACACGTAAGAACGTGAGCGTGACTAAAAATTCACGCTAACACGTAAGAACGTGAGCGTGACTAAAAATTCACGTGGCACGTAAAGACGTGTGCGTGACTCAAAATTCACGCACGCACATAAAGACGTGTGCGTGACTAAAAATTTACGCTGGCACGTAAGAACGTGTGCGTGACTAAAAATTCACGCACGCATGTAAAGACGTGAGCGTGACTGAAAATTCATGCTGACACGTAAAGACGTGAGCGTGACTGATCCTTCGTTCCAAGCCAGAAATGAAGTTCCCATGGTTCAGAATGGTGTAGAAGGTGAAGCTCTGCCATATGAACTATCTATTCCGAAAAGCACGCCAGGTTGGGAGATCAAAACCCATGAACAATCGAGAATACAACAACTTAGATCTAGAAGAAACAAGCCAAAGAAATCAAAAATACTAAGTACTAAACTCTCTCAGAATCATGAGAAGAAGACAACTGAACCATAAAAATGGGTGAAGGAAAGCAAGATGTACTTGCCTTCTCCTGGTAGGTGGAAGAGAGTGGTGAGGAAGAAGAAGAAGTAATGGTGAATGAGAGTTATGAAGAGAGAGAAGGAGATGGGGGCTTTAAATGGAAGGGGTGGTGGTAGGTGGGGGTTTGGTCCATGTGAACCGCCATGAACCCAAAAATAACCAGCCATGGCCGAACCACAATAAGACTAAAGCAGAGAAGTTAAAAGCAGAAAATAAAATACAGAAATAAAATGCAGGAATAAAATTGCAGGAAATAAAATGCAGATAATTAATTAACATGAAATTAAAGAAATTTAAATACAGGATGATACATGATAAATATTAAATAAATATATAAATGAGTTGTACATGTATAAAAATACGCATTCTGGGAACGGGGAGTGACAGAAAGCCTTGTTTAGTGCCGAAGCACGTGTCTTGTTGACACAAGCTATAACCCATTCCTTCCGTGCTGTTACATGGCTGGCACTAACGGGATTACATCTTGCTGACTTGATACATGTCGTGCTAGACGGTCTCATGATTCGACCGACGCCGTGTTAGTACTTGACGCTATCCAAAGGAAGACACGCGGATTGCCGCTCTTGCCGACACATCTACATGAGGTGGTCACTAGCAATGTCAAGCTATTTTAGACTCGGCTCGAGATCTCGGCTCGTCCCTCTGCGGGTAGCTAGTCCGGAGGCGCTTTGTATCTCCCATTAGGTTATCCAGCATCCTACCGTGAGCCGCCTCGTTCCTCCCGGTCCGAATCGGTCCCTTGGCCTAGGCAACCGTTCGAGGAAACTTTACCTTGTCGACAAGTTGTCCAATGACCATGCAAGACTCAACTCGATCTACCAATCCTTCCTTAACATGACCATGCTTTTCTTCTTTCAATCGAGACTCCCAAGTAGCGGGACCTATCACGTGCACTTCCTTATCAAGACTTTTAGCGAGACTCCCAAGTAGCGGGATCGATCTCGGCGACAACCAGTCGCGTGGACTTCCTTTGTCCGTGGCATGCTTTTCACTAGACCGACCGTAGCTCGTGCCTTAGACAGACCTGGTTCTTATAGGCGACGCTATCGCTCAAGTCATATACTTTATACGACGAGCCTTGTTCTCAAGGGACTACGCAACTTGACAACCGCAACTAGAGCGGGACAGTACTAGAAATGGCTTCGATAGCCCAGCACAATACTTGTCTAACTTATTCGGGCAACGACTCGACGAGCAAGGGCTACGCCGAGCTACGCATCGAGGGAACGTGCTATGCACGAGATCGACTTGAACAACCAAGTTCGTGCCTAGACTTAAGCCAACAGCCGTGCAAGATGACTTAACTTGCGGGACGTGCGAAGGCTATGCCAAGCCTTGCAGGATAAGACCGTGCATGCTTTATTA
This sequence comes from Iris pallida, assembly GCA_029216955.1. Classification (NCBI taxonomy): domain Eukaryota; kingdom Viridiplantae; phylum Streptophyta; class Magnoliopsida; order Asparagales; family Iridaceae; genus Iris; species Iris pallida. The sequence continues at coordinate 19,358,061 of JANAVB010005597.1, forward strand.
AGCATTCATGCGGACGACGCCTATGACTTAGGCTGATTCGAGTGTTGGGGCAAAACGACGGGACCGTGCATGCTTTATCAAGCATTCACGCAGGCGACGCCTCTGACTTAGGCTATTTCAAGTGTCGGGACTGTAATGCCCTGCTCCGTACGGTACATTATGCTGAGTCGTTGACTCGAAGAGTTGCGTTGACCCGATTACGTATCGATGCGAATCGATACAAAGTGTTAAGTTGTCCCGAACAATGCATCGAACTAAGTCGATGCGAAGAGTTGCCTTGTCCCAAAGAATGCATCGAGTGAATCGATGCGAAGCGCCGCGTTGCCTCGAAGGATAAGTGCGTTGAGACGGTTCGAAGATTCTAAGAAATCGAATCGACCAAGGCGCAAGTCCGAATCGATGCAAGTATTGATTTTAGTTGGTTTCATGTGCAGGCTATACGTTTACGCTGAAATGTTAGAGGTCGATCTTTTGCCTTATTCAGTAAGGGGTCCGCGAAAGCAAATCGTCGCCTTGCGACGGACGGAAGCGTTGGCACGCTAAGGCAAAATCGGACGTAAACTTTAATGAAGCACGAAGTGCTCGAATGGCTAAGTCAGGAGAGTTGTACGTGCAACGAAGTTATGAAATCGAGCCGCAACGGCTCGGCAAAACGACAAGGCGCATTGATTCAAGGTGGAGGGACATTAACTCTCTTTCCTACTCCGTCATGCTTAAATAAAATATATATCATTGAATGCTGAGTTAACCTATCAACGCCACGGGCATGGCTCGATAGAGAAATAAACGTAGTGCGTGTCGAACACTAGATAAAATAATTGAAATGAATCGTACGACAGACGTACGAGTCGCTATGGAACATTAGATATCGCAAAGGCGAGCGCCTCGGTGCGCAATCTGCAAGAACATGGGATAACTGTACTCGGCGAGTGCCTTAGTGCACGAACCATACCGTGCCTTCGCGCACGAGTTAGAACGGCTAGAACATTGAAAGACAATAGGCGAGCGCCCTAGCGCACAAGCCACGGACATTGAATGCTAAGCATAGAATTACGGCTTCGCCGAGTACAGCAAGTGCACGACGCGAATGATAGATGATAAATGTGTCAAAACGTGCCTACGTGCACGAGATAATAAAGATGGCTTCGTTGCGAAAGAATACAGTTGTGGCATGAATGTGGCAGAACTGTCGGATATGACATAATGCCTCGAAAGGTGTTCGGGACCTTCGGGTCGTTCGGTTGACGAGCATTGAGTTGAGGCATGATGCCATTGAAACATTGAAACGAAGTATGAAACGTAAGAACATAGAAAGTTAACGAAAGAAATATGAGATAATAATGCGACATGGTGCCTTCGAAGTGTTCGCGGCCTTCGGGCGTTCGTTGAGAACATTCGGGCGTTGTGCCAATTGAAATAGAGATAAGCTAACTTGTTTGGTTGTATAAAAGATACGATTCGTTGCATGGTCAAATGGACTTAAAGTATAAAAGTCCGTGCATGGGTATTCCCTCGAACGCGGCGTGCCAGGGCGCTGGGGCCGTTCGGCCTAGGAGGGATTCGTTTTCGGTATTGTTGGTGCATTCATTTAGAAGGGTAGCGACCTTCTGGTGAATGTGATAAGCCACTTGCTGTGATTATTTCTATGGCCTCTGATGTTGGTTAGCAACCGCACAGAGTTAACATCGTCTTATGTTTCGATTTCGATAAATATAAGTCCATTCTAGCCCGAAAAGCTAGTGACCTTCATATAGTTAAGGGCGACGGGTTTGGAAGTGTAAGGTATGCATATATCCTGCATGGACGGATCCTGAATAGCGAGCACTTATAACATGACAGGAAAAACGGATAGGCGTATTCACCTTGCATCGGTGCAAGGACGAGTGCGTCGAGATTGCTAAGTCGCGCCACGAATCAAACACGAGATTGCTTGCCTGTTTACTTATGCGAATTGAATAACATGCTTGCCATGCTTTACAGTCTTTGAATATGCCATGAACTCATCCTAAGGAGAACATAGAGAGAGAACTAAATTGTATGTTTGCATGAATCAATACAATACTAAATGACGGTTTGTTAAGTGGGTTTTTGATCAGTACAGCGAGGATGAAAGTACTAATCCCCCACTAGTTGCTAGCAGGTTCAGGGATTGGTCTGCTCGCGGCGGAGCTTCGCTTGAACGCGTTGAGGCTTGGAATGCCGAAGCGTAATGAAGCGTGCGATCGCATTGACGCTCGGATATGCAACAGGATTGATGCGGTCGAGATATAGAAGGCATGATGTATGGAACGGCGAAATCCTTTGTGGGCAAGAGAGAACTTGAGTGTTGTAGCCAATCTGGCAAATTCCGTTAGGCTATCGAAAGCCTTTGTAATCTGATTTTGAATATCAATAAAGTGAATCGTTTTCGTATACTCTGTTTTGCCTTTCGTTGTTAACGTTCAACTCAAAGATAACCATTTGAGAACTTGTCATCTTTCCTTGCACGAGCGCAACTCCAGGCTCGTGCGGCATCACGCCCCAGGAGGACGATGATTCGGGTGATTCCGGGTCGGGGCGTGACAGGGCAACTTAGCAACTTAGGCCAACTTCCTTCTTCCAAGCCACGGGATCGAAGGATTGAGTGTCATTTGAAAGCACGCTGAGCCGACTTCTATAAAGACCGTGGGACCATTTTCCATGTTCTAAGACATTCCGACGGGTCGAAATTATTCCCTTAGCTATGTGCGTTCGTAGCTTTTATATTAGCCTACTTGTGCAAGTTGAAAACATGCGAATTATTAAGTGCAGGCTAAGATGAGGCAAGTTCACCGAAACTATCCCACCTGTGCGAGGAGTTGCCTCGGTCGAGCTAGCCTTTGAGTAGCTGTTGCAAGGGTTAGTCCGAACGCCGTCGGCTTTTCGATTCCTCCGATTGACTTTGCGGGACGGGGCACTACAGATTATACCCTCCATTTGTGTCCCTGAGTAGTGTTTGAATCTCCATCTCCGTCTCGATTTTTTGTCGAATTTTTTTACCCATATTTTCGTCCTCGTTAAACAATGCACTCTTCGTTTCCGTTTTAAGCCCCATTAACACTTTCGGGATTGGGTTCCCCGTCTCCATATTTCGCCCCCATTAACAATTTTTAATGTACAATATAACCTTTAGGGTCTGCTTGGCAATCGTAAGGGTAACGATTATGAGGTGTTTTAGAGTAGTGATTATGAGGGGTCTGATTTTGGGTGGTTTTTAAGTATCGACTTTTAAACCAGTCCAATTCATGCTTGGTAATTCAATAACGAGCGGTTCTAAAAGTTTCATTTTATTTTTTTAATAATATTTTTTTTGGAAATGTAGATGCTATGTATCAGTTATTTGCAAGAAAATAAATACATGTAAATAAACTTGCTTAACAGCATCAAACATCGTGCCTAACAGAATAAACGGTGTTATTTTTCCTAAAAAAAAGTTTGCAAAAAAGAAAAAGGAAATTAGAAACGGTCAACACAGTCAACTGACGGTAGAGTACCCAAAACCATTAATAGACAAACTAAGTACCCAAACTCTAATTTGGCCATAAACTTGGTACCCTTATACAAAATAGCCCATATAAAAATGTTGAATTCCTTTTCCATGATAAAGAAATGGAAAGTTGATTTCTATAAATACAAAACCTTCGTCCAAACCTTTCCTAGGGATAGAAATAACATTTAAAGTATGTTCATACTTCCACTTAATTGTTTCTATTTGTCAAAATAATGGTCAAAACTAGTATGAATATTCACCAAACCACTCCTAAATTGCGGATGGGATATGTTGTCCACATATATGGTGTCCCAAATATGTCTCATTTCCTATACAAAAAATATGGATTCCACCAGTTGTGAGTGTTATTTTTTTTTTTTTAAAAACCGGTGAGATTCCCATATTTACAAGAGAGGGGATATGTTTGGGACACAATATTTGGGGGACAACAGATCTGCTAAGGTGCTAAGGGAGCATATCAGTTGTTCTCATTATTCTATGTTAAATCTGTCACCTATTGTCAGCATGTGATAATTTTTTTTTAAAATTTATATTTATGGGAGCTGAGGACAAGTGTTACATGTTGAGTGAGAACATTGTGATATAATTAATACATAATAATGAGGACAATATATTTTCTCTCTGAGATAATTTTAAATTGGATAAAAATGATACATGTCAACTCTTAAGTGGATGGATGAATATTTACACTTGTTTTTGCGGGGGAAAAGAAGAGGACTATATACATATTAATCATGTCTGTAGTGAGGGTGGTTGTGGAAATTGTAGAGCAGCATGCTCAGCAATTGCGTAAGAGCATGTTAAAGTTTATTTATGATGGGTAAGCTCTACCTAACAAGCTTGACTAAAGAGTCAAAGTGTTCTGTTTTTTTGTTTTTAACATCTCTTTGATTTACAACTTCTTTTTTTTTTTTTTTGAAACTTTCAGTATATGTTATTACTAGTTTTTAGGGAAAAATGTATATTTTTTTAGGTGTTTCTTGATATGCATTTTTTTTAACATCCATTTGATTTTCCTAATACTAAGTACTAGAAAAATAAAATCCCACTCCGTACGGTGACATTGTTCTGACTTGTTTGTTTGAAGGGTCTAGTTAGACTTGGATTCATATGGATGAATCATTCAAAAATCTATATGATCGAAACGGAAAAACAATTCGTCAAATGATGAGTTGTTTTGATTATTTTTTATTTATTTTATGTTTTAATAATTAAAAAAACCTTTATCGTTTCTTGTTTGAGTTCTTTGATAAATGATATATTAACAAGAGAAATAAGATAAAAATATAAATGATAAATGTGGCCAAGTGTGATAATTTCTGGATTGGAAAGTAGCCAAGTGTGATAATTCGTGGATTGAAAAGTATGAAATTACGAACGATGGGTCGAAAAATGTAAAAATATAAATGAAAATGTGTTCCAAATTATTTTAATTTTCTGTTATCATGCATGTTATATTTTAATAACTAAATTGTATATATGATTGATTCATGGGTTATTTAGTAATAGAGTCTCACATATACAGTGGCGTAGCCAAAAATTTTATCTAGGGGACGATTTGTACCAAGATAAAGAAAATCCAAAGTAACTCAATATTACTCAACAAACTAACATATGAGAAAATAACCAAAGTAACTCAATACTACCCAAAATATACAAAAGTAACTCAATATTGGCTCAAGCCTAAGAAAACCAAATTGGCTCAAACTCACTATCACACGACTAACATACCCAGATGAGAAAAGAAAACTTAAAAATACACAATTACCACAACATTAACATACCCTTGATAAAAAAAAAACCCCACAATAACTCAAATATATATATATATATATATATATATATATATATACACACACACACAGAGATGAAACAAAAACAACAACCACCTAAATATATGAGCAAAAAACTCAAAATACCTTGATATTAACCAACAAAATAACATACCCAAATGAAAGAAAACACAAAACAAATCAATATTACCGCAACACAAGATGAATACAAAATGCAAAATAAAATCAATAATGCACAATCAAATGGAAAGAGAAGTCCATAAAAAGAAGAGTTTTTATTACCAACACCCTGACTGCAACATCCGCACCCACCATGCCGTTTGTTAAGAGGAGGGCTGGAAGATAATTTTGCAGGGACCATGCCGTTTGTTAAGAGGAGGGCTGGAAGATAATTTTGCAGGGAGGAAGAAAGATCATGTGTCATTATCTCAAGTGCTGATTGGTGGAACTTTGGATAATTCTTTGCAGTAATATTCAGAAAATTAGATATAAAAGATAGAAATTCCAGGCTGCACCCCCTGGGGACCAGGTGGCTACACCACTGCACATATATATATATATGGATATTAGTTTGGATCTCGAAAATGACCAACGATAGAGTTTGGGTCTCGAAATTTCTGTTTACGTAGGCTAATGAATAGTAATTTCGAGACCAAAATTCTAGCATCGATCAATTTCGAAACCAAACCCTGATATATATATATATATATATATATATATATATATATATATATATATATATATATATATATATATATATGATACCCTAAAACTAAATAACCCTATTTTGTACTTTGCGGCATAATATATACTCTTTCTTCACATTATGTCTGTTCTCTATTACATAGAAGTGTGGGCAAGGTCGTATGCATAATGCCTTGATGAGTGCTACTGGCACAGCCGCACAGCACAGATGGACACGTTCATGCCGCATGCGCGTGTATGTGCGGTTATACCTGGCATGATCAAGTCTTCTGTGAACTCTTATAATGTTTTACTTTTCACCATCTAAGCTTATTATTTGCATAGTGAGACACTACCTTGTACTTATCTCCATCCATTTGGTAATCTCCTTGAAAAGATCTGTCCGAATTCTATTTGTACATATAAAACAAATGATCTTAGTACCACTTCGTTTTGCTACTGACTTTTTAAAAAAAAATTGTTTCATGTCTTCCCCCAAACTAAATTATTTGATGTATTCATCATACCGGTTAGCACTGCAGTTTCAGATTACCTCTCCCTGTAATAAGTATAAGAATTGTCTATAATATAGTGGTAATCGTGCATATTTATCCCCTAAATTATAATCTTTTGATGTTTCGTCTCCGAGTGCGGAACCACGTAGGAACTGGGATGGGCTCAAGCCCACTCTAATTTTTCTTTCTTTTTCATTTTTTTCTATATAAGTCGGTCCACACTTACCACACTTCAGTCCACCTGATTTCGAATTTATGGTTCAAACCTTGTCGTCCACATACAGCTCAAGATTATGGCTTTTATTAACAATGACACACTCCTACCCCCAAGTATCGGATAGAATTTTGAAGACACCTAGTTCTCTTCTTTTATTTAAAGATCATCTATTTTTATACATCTTTTCCTTAGTCCCTCAGTTCTTTTCTCTCATGCCAAATGAGGTGTATGTTCACATACTCTGAATATCAGAGTAAAGGAAAAGAACATGCACTGTGCAAGTCATTACGAGCATCTCCCCAAGTAATGTGAATATCTAAATAAACATGTCGATTCTAATAACCTCTTGGCATGCATATAACCTGGTTAATTTACTACCCTGCTCAAACTCTTGGTGGAAAAGCTCAGACGTTGACTCTCATCTCTTGTAGTTAATATCACCATAATGTTTATATTAGTTTGATTGTTCTTGAATCCAGTCTTTTACAAAAGTCTTTATTTTTTGGCCCCCATGTATTGTGTATTGAGGTCTCGTTTGGTTCGCAGAATCTTCGGGTTGGAAAAGGAAAGCGTTTACTTTTCTATGTTTGGGTGCCAAAAGAATTGAGGAGGAAAGGAAAGTGATTTCCAATGGAAGAAAAATTAGGGAGGAAAGTGATTCCATCCATCCAAACAAGAAATCACTTTCCCACATTGAAGTAATCACTTTCCTTTCCACATTCCTTGGCATTTCCAAACATCGAAAAGGAATCAATGGAAAATAAAATTTTTCAAAGGAAAAGAAATGACGAGAAATTGATTTCCTTTTCCTTCCATTCCGCGAACCTAACGAGGCCTGAAGGTATTTGTGTTTCTTGCATTGTGTTCTGTCCGAAAATTTTCCTGTTCCTATCTCCACAGCTAACTTCTTCCACAGTAAGTTTCTACTAGCTCGTGCATTCTCCTCATGTTGAGAGATCAACAAATGAACTAAACTTCAAGATCTAGTAAACCCAATTTCAGTGTGCATACTATCAGCATCTTTGCAACAAAGCTAGCATCCCATTACTCATCCCTCCAAGTGCAAGCAGGGCCGGCCCGGGGGTTTGGGTTGCATGTCCTATCCAAAGCTAGTTTTGGTTGTCATTGATCTTTATTATAAGTCGATTCTGGAGGGTCACTCGTGACCCCCCGACCTCTATTGGAATCATGCTGAACCTATGAGAGTTGTCCTAAGCAGAGCGGGGTTGCCCAAACCCCAAGTCTTATCTGACTTACCCTTGGGCCGGCTGTGACTGCGAGGTCAATTTGAGCTACTTACTCTTCATCCCTCGTAGGGAGCCCTGAACAAACAAACCTAGCATGCGTGCACATTCCTGACACAGTCCTAGATGACGACCTAACTAATTCTTCCTGAATTTAAAACTCAACTGTTCCATTGACCAGTATATATTTTATGAAGCCTCTATGGGGCACCAAGTATCAAACTAGGTGTTTACTTAACCAGGATACTTTAATGGATAATGGCTTGTCAACTTGGCTCTGTCAAGCCATTGTAAAAACTAAGCTAGTTTAGGCCTGTGAAGGCGAAATTATAAGCTTGTTTTTAGGCCTAATTAAGCCAGGATACAATTAGAACGGACTTCTCAACATTTGTAAAAACTAATTCAAAATATAAGATTTCGTATGCACATAATTGTACAAGCTTGCAAATGTAACAACTAGATGTCCAGGTGGTGGTGCCTTCCATGCATGGTTCAGAATATAAGATTCCATATGCACATAACTGTACACGCTTTCTACATATGAACAGTTGGCGTTTCTTCATATACTGGTTTTAATACGGGTTATTTTGTATAAGGGTACCAAGTTTATGATATAATTAGACTTTGGGTACTGGATTTGTCCGTTTTAGACTTTGGGTACTGTAACTTTTTAGTGACACATTTTAGTGACAAACATTCGTCGTTAAAAGACTTATTTCGTCACTGAAAGTCCACTTTTGTCACTAAAATGTGTCACTAAAAAAATCTGAGTACCCAAACTCTAAAACGGACAAACTCAGTACCCAAAATCTAATTATATCATAAACCTGGTACCCTTATACAAAATAACCCTTTTAATACACACATGGCGTTTCAACATATTGTTGGTGTTTTCACTTGCTTTAGGAACTTTTAATTAGTCTCACATTGAAAAATCACTAGGGTGTATATCACAATATAATAGCTATGTATGTGTTGGAGTATGCACATGGGGGTGAGGTGGCCCATGTGGGTTGATTTTTCTTGAGAGTTAAGTGTAAATCACTAGAAACAAGTCTTTCTTTTGTCACCCTCTATGAAAAACCATAGGATCTAAGCCTGCGACTTGGACTCGGACTTCGACGAAGGGCGCAAAGTGGCGCTTACGCGGGCATGTGCTATGTGCCTAGGTGCTATGTTCTTGGTGCTAAGCGTGAGGCGCTTGAGTTGCTGTCAGCAGTCAGACCTGTCTGCTGTCACTGCTTTCGACGTGGGCGGCGCAGGCAGCGTACGGTGCGCTGCTAGGTTGGTGTAATGCCCCGCTCCGCACGGTGCATTATGATGAGTCGTTGACTCGAAGAGTTGCGTTGACCCGATGAGGTATCGATGCGAATCGATGCAAGAGTTACGTTGGCCAAAGGTAAGCTTTGAGTCGATTGGCACCTATGGATCGAATCGATACAAAGAATAAGTCCCGTTGAGCAAGTGCTGATTTTAGTTGATCTGGTGTGCAGGCTATGCTTTTACGCTGGACGATAAGAGGTCGGCATTTTGCCTTATGCAATGAAGTGTCCGCGAAACCAAATTGTGGCCTTGCAACGGATTGTGGCATGGGCACGTTAGGCCAAATCAACCGAGTAGTTCAAAGGAATGGCTAAGTCCGGGAGTTAGCTATGCGATCGAGTTATGGAAGCGAGACGCTTCAATCGGCGAGGCGGCAAGACGTATCGGCTTAAGGTGGGCGGGTTCTTGACTCTCTCTCCCTATTCCTTCACGTCTAATAAAATATATCATTGTATGCATAAGATGCTATTGAGTAAGCAAGCGTGGCTCGAACGGTTACGGGTCTAAGTATGTGTTGAACATTAAGGTAGAAGTGCTTCGGGAAAATCTAAGGAAAGATGAATGATACTTGGATGAAAACAAAAGTGTTTGGATTGGTTCGTGGATAACCACTATGTTGACATTCTTGTCTTATGCGAGTGCAACTCCAGCATCGCACATGCGTCACGCCAAATTAGGGCGATCATTCTGCGTGAGCGCTGTAGTGCCCCGTCCCGCTCAGTCAATCGGAGGAATAGAAACGCCGACGGCGTTCGGACTTAGCCTTGCAACGGCTACTCGGAGACATCGCTCGGTCGAGACGACAGCTCGCTCAGGTGGGGTAGTTTCGGTGAACTTGCCTCATCTTTTCCTTCACATAATAAATCACATGTTTTCAACTTGCACAAGTAGGCTTGATAATAAAAGAGACGAATCCACATAGCTAAAGGGAATAATCCCGACGGGTCGAATTGAGTTAGAATATGGAATGGTCCAATGGTCGGCTTAGAGTTGGTGCACGGCGTGCTTTGAAAATGACACTCGATCCTTCGTCCCGTGGCTTGGGAGAAGGAAAGTTGGTTGAGTCGGCAAAGTTTTGAACATAGCCTAAGTCATAGGCGTCGCCCGCATGAATGCTTCATAAAGCATGCACGGTCCTGTCGTCCAAGGCTTGGCATAGCCTTGGCTTGTCCTATGAGTTAAGTTGCGTTACACAGCTTGTGCCATAAGTCTAGGCACCCAAATGACTTGGTCGTTCAAAGTTGAACGCGTGCATGGCACGTTCCATCGAGGCAAGGCTTGACGCGGCCTTTGCTCGTTAAGTTGTAGGCTTGAGTATGTTAGGCAAAGTTATGCCAGTCGACCTACTAAATACGGTCCCGCTCATTCTGCGGTTGTCAGGTTAAATAGTCCCACGATCCCAAGGCCCATCATATAAAGTATGACTTGGGCGATAGCATCGCGTAGAATGAAAGTCGGTTTAAGGCACGATGGACGGACCTAGTGTTAAGGCAGGAACCACGGTTGATTGAATGAGTTTTGGAGGAAGGATTATCAAATAGGCATTGAGTTGAATGAAATGATATGGTAACATGGAAAGAATGCTCGCGACCGTGGGTCGTCGAGGGGTCTCAAATGTTAGAAAGAAAGCTCGCGACCGTGGGTCATCGAGGGGTCTCAAATGATAGATGGTTTGATATTGGTTTTGAAAGAGATGGTAACATTGGAAGAGGAATGACTGTGTGAGACGTCAGTTTGTGTCGAGTCTTGTATGGTCATTGGACAACTTGTCGACAAGGAGGAGTTTCCATGCGCGACAACCCTGGGCGCCATAGGACCGCGGCGTTCCGGAGGGAAACACGGTATAGCCGTAGCTGGACGAACCGCTCGGGTCATTCAGAAACTTTCAGCGGGGCTAGCTACTTGCGCTGAAAGGGTCGCCGAATGGCAAGACTATAGTCGAGGATAGCTTGTGATGTTAGTGACCAATTTATATAGATGGGTCGGCACGAGCGGCAATCCGCGTGTGTGCCTTTGGATTCAGTCTAGCGAATGTGTGTATGGTTGGGATACAAGTGTTTGGGCCTAAGAATGGCTACAACATAGGCAACGTGCTTCGGCACGAGATGTGGCGTCGGGTCTTAAGTTGTCGGCATATAAGTTGCATAAGTTGGTTTGAGTTGTCTTGAGTCTAAGTCAGGAACTGTCGCAAGGCAAAGTTGGTCGAGTGGCACTTAGCCCACAAGTCTTGGATTGGGTCGGATGATGGTTTAGTAGCAAAGGGCCGCAAGGCGGCGATACAATTGAGTCACATTGAGTTGTTGGCACGGTATGATGGATTCGTAGCACGGTCACAAGGAATGGAGCCTTATCGCATAGTTACGTCTCTGATTTTGGCCGAAAAGCAAGTACAACTTGATAGGTTAACGTTGTTGAGTCGACATTGATGTTGCAAGCACGGAATGGTCTTGAAATACAAAATAGGCAAGGCGCCGATCATAAAACTGATCCTAAGGCAAGACTAGAAAGACAATTGATAAGAAGGGACTATGTTGCACAAAGTAAAATAACGTGTCGGGTTTGTATGGATGGGCGAGGAGCTCATTCCACCAGTACAGTTGAGTACTGACACCCACATAGTTTCCATGTGCAGGCACAGGTAGAAGCTCGTGGCGCGTAGCTCGCTTGGATGCGTCGAGGCACGGAGTTCCTTGGCGATTCGAAGCACGCGGCCGCATAAAGTGAAGACTTATACGGAACATAATATATGGACGTCACCTATCGAAGCATCCGCTGGCTCAAGACTTGTAACTGAGAGATGAGAGAGAGCTGAGTGACTTGTTAATGTGAGGTGAGTGAGCTTGAATGATTGTAATATTGGTCTTGCGCCCCATTGTAACCTTTGTTTCAATATCAATAAAAGAGTTTCTCCTGAATGACTTGTGTTTGTTCTAATTTTTGCTGCTATTATTCAATGTCTCTGTACGGGACTTCTGTGTGACGATCCCGTCGCAGTCGCTGAAATCAGCCATTATGGAACCCGCCTTGCACGAGCGCAATCTAGGCTCGTGCGGCATCACGCCTTAGCGAGGACGATCGCTCCTACGGGAGCGGGGCGTGACATAATGGTATCAGAGCACGACTTTACGTCCTTGGACTATCGATTGAATTCTTTAACTCGTTGTTTTCGCAAACTTTGAATTGTTGCTTCCATAAAGTTGATATCGTTGGTGCACTCTCTCTCAATTGTCCCACGGGATGTCCATACAATAAGTCTAACTATTTTACAAAAACGTAGGAGAACAGTTTTTGACAACAAAACAAAAAGATGGTTCGCGTAAGCACAGTTGGCTAAGTCGGGCTGGGCATATACACCAAAGTTGCGTCGACCTTAGAAAAGTCGAGTGCGGGATTCAAATTGTGTCGGACGAGAATGAGTTGAACTCGATTGAGTAAGTGAGATGACTATCGATAAGGGTGCTATCGAGGGACGATAACGTCGATGCGATATAGATGAGCGTGCTTGGAAATTGAGGAGTGGTTCAAACGAAAAATTTGAAGAAGTGGATTTTGATTCGAATGATAAGTTTTGAGGATTTGTTGAATGACTTCATTCCTGAGTGGTGTATGCGATAGCCTCAGGAATGTCGATCGATTGATAAAGAAATGATGCAAATTGAAAAAAATATGTTGGTTGATGACTTAAGATAAACGGATGAACGATACATGAATTCGGGTTTGAGGAAATCGGTGTTGTGAATGATTCGAGGGATAATGATCGAACTTGAAATGAATGTCGAGGAGATTATCCAGTCGGATGATAACATCATTCGCACGACTCAGAATTCGTTGCAAACGAAGATCGTCAAGTTACGTATATCGTCGATGGTATTGAGGCGTATCAAAGATGATATGCGATAACTCGGGGGTACTCTGACTCGGCAAATGACGATCGTACAAGTGTTATTGTTCGGTTGGATGCAATACTTAGAATTTTGACCGAGATAAATGTTGGATGAAAATGATTGTGTCTTGATGGTTATGCGGATAACCACAACGTCGACGATCTTGTCTTGCACGAGCGTAACTCTATCCTCGCACATGCGTTGCGTCGGATTTAGGGCGATCGTTCCGCGTGAGCGTTGTCATGGTGATTCATGTCGCGGGAATGATCGAACTCGAAAAATTAGGACACGGCAACGTTGATTGTCTCGACTTGTTGGCTTGACGCAAAGGTGAATTCGAGGATTAGTAGGACTTGCGATTGATGATTGAATAAACTTGAGGATGGAGTAAGTCCAATTCGTGCATCGAGAACGAATTAGTCTAGACACAAAACAAGAGTTACGTCCCGATGAGAATGATTATCTCGCGGGAGCGTGCATGGTGATTCGTGCCCACCGTGGATAATCTGACTCGTGTGAGATCGGGGCGCAATGTATTGTTAAGTCAGATGACCTCGTGATCGAATACGTGAATTGGGACGAATGACTTAGGAAATATGAAATGTGAATTATGGTTTAGAGATGAATCATGTCTTAGCGTGCTTAACTTGGAAGGATTAATAGGCAGATTATGTCGAACGTATTTGAAGAGATAGTCTATGTAAGATGGTTTGTTAAACGAGCGATATTGATGCGTCATAAAATTTGGTTGAACGTAAGTTGAAGTAGGATGGCTTTGCTGAATGACTCAGACCCCGTGCGACGAATGTTGTGATGTGCATAGGAAATCGATGCTCGATGTTTAGAAATCGGAGTGATGCGAGCTTGGGTAGAAAACCCGTACTATCAACTTGGTTTGACCTTAGGATGGGGTCAGTGTTGATATTGTTGTTTGGGAACTATGATTCCAATGCTGACGAATAACCTTAGTCAAAAGACATAGCCTAGCGGTTAGGCAGACGTCCGAGCGCGAAGCGATAGGAGTTATGGAGGCACCACTCGCGAGTCTCGGTTGACATGCACGTATATCATGGGCGCCCGAATATGTGCACGATCCGACTCGAGTGGTGATAGTGGATTCTCTATCACGAGGCTTGGTTAAAATACATATATTTTGGGAACGCCTAAGATATATGCACGATCCATACTAAGTGATACGTTGAATCAAGTGAGACTTGAGGAACGAGAAAGTGTCGAGGATTTTGAGATCGTGATTTTTGAAGAAAGGATTGAGGATAGTGCGAGCGTGGCTCGGATTGAGGAAATACATAGGCGTAGTGGGTGCGAGAGTTCTTAAATGTCGAGTAAAGTGATAAGTCGATAAGTGTACTCAGTTAGTTTCGAGGACGAAACTTTTTCTGAGTGGTGTATGATGTAGTGTCCCGTCCCGCTCAGTCAATCGAAGGAATAGAAACGCCGACGGCGTTCGGACTTAGCCTTGCAACAGCTACTCGGAGACATCGCTCGGTCGAGGCGACAGCTCGCTCAGGTGGGGTAGTTTCGGTGAACTTGCCTCATCTTTCCCTTCACATAATAAATTGCATATTTTCAACTTGCACAAGTAGGCTTGATAATAAAAGAGACGAATCCACATAGCTAAAGGGAATACACTACCAAAATACACTCATTTAGCGACGATTTTTTAGCGACGGACTTTTTCCGTCGGTATTAGCGACGGTTTCGTGGCCGCTCAGCGACTGATTTTCGACTACAAGCCTTTGCCATTTTTATTTTAATTTTAGGGGGAGAAAAGGTCGCACATCCGTCGCTAGACTGTCGGTGTTATAGCGACGGATTTACCGTCGTCGCTACACAGTCGATTATTTGGCGGGAATTGTGTAGGAAATTGGCGGAACATATTTGCGATGACTTAGCGACGGAAATTCAGTCGGCACTTATCAAAAAAGGCGACTGCTAGGTGACGGTTTTTTACCAGTCGCTCGTCCGTCGCTATATAAACGTTCCAGACTTTAAATGGAACGGCGGTGGGAACTTTTTGTATTCCCCCCAAATTTACTCTCTCTCCTCTCTCTCGCCGGTGTCGGCTTCGGTGATCGACGTCGGTGTCGTCGTCGGCGTCGGCATCCTCTCCTCTCTCTCTCCCGAAGGTAACCCCCATCTCTCTCTCTCTCTCTCTCTCTCTCTCTCTCTCTCTCTCTCTCTCGCGGTGTCGTATAGGGGCTGGGCGGCGCGCTTGGGGCTGGGCCGTCCGGGGCTTGGCGGCTGGCTTGGGTCGAGGGCTGGACGGTGGGCTTGGGGCGGGGGCGTCGGAGGCTGGGCGGCGGGCTTGGGGTTGGGGCGTCGGGGGCTGGGCGGCTGGCTTGGGTCGGGGTCTGGGCGGTGGGCTTGGGGCGGGGGCGTCGGGGTCTGGGAGGCGGGCTTGGGGTTGGGGCGTCGGGGGCTGGGCGGCTGGCTTGGGTCGGGGTCTGGGCGGTGGGCTTGGGGCGGGGGCGTCGGGGTCTGGGAGGCGGGCTTGGGGTTGGGGCGTCGGGGGCTGGGCGGCTTGCTTGGGTCGGGGTCTGGGCGGTGGGCTTGGGGCGGGGGCGTCAGGGTCTGGGAGGCGGGCTTGGGGTTGGGGCGTCGGGGGCTGGGCGGCTGGCTTGGGTCGGGGGCTGGGCGGTGGGCTTGGGGCGGCGGCGTCGGGGGCTGGGCGGCTGGCTTAGGGCGGGGACGGGGGCGTCGGGGGCTGGGCAGCTGGCTTGGGGCGGGTGCGTCGGAGCTATTTGCAACCGACGTACACCCATATGCACTCTTCATATATATATGCAACCGAACTTCTGGGTGGCGGGCTTGGGGCGGCGGGCTTTGGTCGTGGGCGGCGGGTGGCTTTGCTTCTCAAATTCATCTGAGTTTATATATTGGCTAAATAATGTGTTATCCATATTGGGTGTTCCATTAGTTTGGTGGTGTTTGGATTAGTAAATGTGAATATATATGGGGTTTGGATTCATGGTGTATATGTTCACTGTCTCAAGGACAGTGCGAGTTCTATCAGTTGTGTGCTTCTGTATAGATGTATATATCTATACATCTAGCTGTAATATACATATGTGTATGTGACAATCTCAGTTAGCGACGGACTAGTTACCGGTTAGCGACGGATATTTCCAGCTCCATTAATTGCATTAATCTACGGTACGACATGGTGACGGATATTCCCTACAGCCATTCGACTGGCGAGGCAGAAACTATGTTGCCGTAGATAAAGTTGCCTGTCCTCCGACCCTCATCCCTCGGCAATGATGATACGACAACCTATCACTATATCTTATATAGTAGTAGATGATGTCTTAGTATTACATTAGTGAGTTCATCTTGATTCTGTTACGTACGTCCTTCAGATACTAGATACGATAAGGTTAACATATTCTACACGATATGTATACAGAATATAGATGATTCACACTAATGTATGGTAGAATGAATCTTGGGTTGTGTTCTGAGCCATCCGTTCTCACACTTAAAACACATAGGAATTAGTAGTGTGAGAGCGCCGGAGAGAGTGAGAGCGCCGGAGGGGGAGGAAGAGAGAGAGAGTAAAATGGTACGACATGGTGAAGTAGTACTGTATTTTGGCTCCAGTTCCAGCTCCATTTGATCTACGGTACAACATGGTGATCAGGACATAGTACCTGCAGCCATTCGACTGGCGAGGCAGAAACTATGTAGCCGTAGATAAAGTTGACTGTCTTCCGACCCTCATCCCTCGACAATGATGATACGACAACCTATCACTATATCTTATATAGTAGTAGATGATGTCTTAGTATTACGTTATGTGAGTTCATCTTGATTCTGTTACGTACGTCCTTCAGATACTAGATACGATAAGAACATATACTACACCATATGTACAGAACATAGATGATTCACACTAATGTATGCTTGAATGAATCTTGGATTGTCTTCTGAGCCATCCGTTCTCACACTTGGCAAAAAATCGAATTTTTTATACTTTATCGGCTTTCGAAAATGTACTCAAATTACATGATGGTTCCTTTAGTTAGCTTGCTTCTGTTACAATTATATTATTTGTGACTATCGATCTTACCAGATGGCACCCATGACCCGAGGAACGGCACGTCGTTTGAGGAAAACAGTGAATGCTGAGGTGGCTCCTCCTACAGTTAAGGAGGAAGTGGCACCGGTTGCTAGTGAGACCGGGAGTTCTATTCATCCAGCACCGGTAGCTAGTGAGACCGAGAGGACTCTTCATGCAATCCTTGCAATGGACGACAGCTCTCCTCGCGCCAAAAATCTAGCTTTTTCGAGGTGGTTGCGTGAACGTATCACTGAGCGTTTGCGTGAGCAGCGTGGTTCTCATTAGCTATTAGTACTTATTTGTATTAGACTATTTGTATTGGGTTGTTTTTGTATTAGACTATTTGTATTGGACTACATATTGAGTTGTTTTTGTTAGACTATTTGTACTGTCCTCCGACCCTCATCCCTCGGCAATGATGATACGACAACCAACAAGAGAGAATACTAGATCCATCTCAGTATGACGTATGCTCTGATAGATCACAATTACAAGAATGATATCAGTAGTGGGATTGAGTGCTGGAGGAGATATTATCAGAGTATATGTCCTACTCAGATGGGTCTTCCACCGTTACTAATTTTTTCTGACAGCATAGTAGATGTGCTCCGTCAACAGATTCTTGCTCCGAGCCAAAACTTTGTCCCGGAGCTCAAGTAGACATCCTTCGTATAGAGCTCGAGTGAGAGGTTCCTGACAGCATGGTGGTCTCATTTGTCAAAGTATCTGTGCTCATCCCACATTGGTTGTGGGACGAGCACGGATACTTTGACAAAGGAGACCACCATGCTGTCAGGAACCTCTCACTCGAGCTCTACACGAAGGATGTCCACTTGAGCTCCGGGGCAAAGTTTTGGCTCGGAGCCAGATTCTGTTGACGGAGCACATCCGCTATGCTGTCAGAAAAAAAATAGTAACGGTGAGAGACCCATCTGAGTAGGACGTATACTCTGATAATATCCCCTCCAGCACTCAATCCCACTACTGATATCATTCTTGTAAAGGTGATCTCTCAGAGTATACGTCCTACTCAGATGGATCTCTCAGAGTATCCTCTCCGGTTGGTTGTGTTCTGAGCCATCCGTCCCAGGGATTTGATTCTGTATTTTGGTTTCTGTATTTTGGCTCCAGCTCCATTTGCATTAATCTACGGTACGACATGGTGATCAGGACATAGTCCCTGCAGCCATTCGACTGGCGAGGCAGAAACTATGTAGCCATAGATAAAGTTGACTGTCTTCCGACCCTTATCCCTCGGCAATGATGATACGACAACCTATCACTATATCTTATATAGTAGTAGATGATGTCTTAGTATTACATTATGTGAGTTCATCTTGATTCTGTTACGTTCTTCAAATACTAGATATGATAAGAACATATACATATGTACAGAACATAGATGATTCACACTAATGTATGCTAGAATGAATCTTGGCTTGTGTTCTGAGCCATCCGTTCTCACACTTGAAGATAAATCGAATTATAACGACGGATATTAGGTTACTCTTCAGGATAATTGATGTCTATTTTATATTAATTTGGTTTGGTCTATATGATTCTTGGATAATTGGCGTGCATTAAATTCGTATGTGCATATTTGGTCTATGTGATTCTTGGATAATTGGTGTGCATTATATATTGGTTTGGTTTATGCATATTTTTGTGAACAGGAAAAGTGCTACAATTTTTTTTCAAAAAAATTCTCAGTTACCGGTTAGCGACGGATATTTCCATCTCTATTTGCATTAATCTACGGTACGACATGGTGATCAGGACATGGTCCCTGCAGCCATTCGACTGGCGAGGCAAAAACTATGTAGCCGTAGATAAAGTTGCCTGTCCTCCGACCCTCATTCCTCGGCAATGATGATACGACAACCTATCACTATATCTTATATAGTAGTAGATGATGTCTTAGTATTACATTAGTGAGTTCATCTTGATTCTGTTACGTTCTTCAGATACTAGATACGATAAGAACATATACTACACCATATGTACAGAACATAGATGATTCACACTAATGTATGCTAGAATGAATCTTGGCTTGTGTTCTGAGCCATCCGTTCTGATCAAGCATCTTTCTTCTCCTCTCCTCCACCATGGCTCTGAACCAATCTGCTCCTCCCTACTTCCCTTCTTTTTATTTGACTCTCTCAGTCACATATGACATCCAGCTCAAGTGTAGAGTCGGAGAAGAAGAAGTGGACAGGAAGAGGAGGGGGAAGCAGTACAGTCGACGGCATGACCCGGAGGGTGTGCATAGGAGAACTATGAAGAAAACCTATGTACTTCCTCCGGGTCCAGAATCTTGACACTAAGTATCTGGAGACCGAAGCTTGCAAGAAGATGCTGCTCGACCCTAGAAGTGAAGCAGAAAGGCTACGTGAGGGTTTAAAACTCAATGTCGATGATTTAAAACCTCGGCGAATTTACGGGTGCCCCACATTTGAGTGCTACACCAAGACTCACCGTGATGAGGTTAGTGATTTATTTAACCTAAGACATGGGATCATAGAATCGAAGACAGTTGAGACCAAGACTGTAAACATTATGTGAGTTCATCTTGATTCTGTTACATCCTTCAGATACTAGATACGATAAGAACATATACTATACTATATGTACAGAACGTAGATGATTCACACTAATGTATGCTAGAATGAATTTTGGGTTGTGTTCTGAGCCATTCGTTCCCATACTTGGCAATTAAGCATGTAAAATAGAACTGATTATGTTTAGTTTGTCTTACGATACAGATTTTCACATCCAAATTAAAATGGATAGTTACTTCGTTGTTCGTACATGGATGTACTAGCGGATCAACCTCCTGGACCGTAGGTACTTATAAGTATTGACCGTGTCGGATTAGTATCGATCTATCGTTTTGGTATGGACCGTATCGGTTGGTATTGGTCTTAGCGAATTGGTATCGTCCTATCCGATATGTATCGACCGTATAGCCATTAAGTCATATTGGCCTTATCGATTTGGTATCGGTCATATCCGATAGGTATCGGCCGTGTTGGATTATTATATACCATTTCGGATTAGTATCGTGGAAGATTTAGTAACAACTGTACTTGGATTTCTCTCTTCTAGAGCTAGATTACCATTGCAAGAGAGTCACGAGAGCGTAGATGGCCAGTTACAGAACATACATACTTCCTTTTCAATCTCGCTTTTCCTGATGGAAAAGGAAGTATGTATGTTACTGTAACTGGCCAATCACGATCTGGTGATTCTCTTGCAATGGTATTCTAGCTCGAGAAGAGAGAAATCCAAGTACAGTTGTTACTAAACCTTCCACGATACTAATCCGAAATAGTCTATACTAATCCAACACGGCCGATACCTATCGGATATGACCGATACCAAATCGATAAGACCAATATGAATCCTAGCTATTCGGCCGATACATGTACATATCGGATATAGGACGATACCAATTTGTTAAGGCCAATACCAATATGATACGTCCTATACCAAACCGATAGACCGATACTAATCTGATACACTAGATACTAAATATATCTGGCCTATACCAGTGGATCCACAAATTACTGCACGATAGGCCCAACGACTCCAGTTACATCCGGTTATTGGTGAGTACATGATTACATAGTAATTCTGTTAGTCTTGTAATACAGATTTTTACTCTCTCATGCTACCAACGTCACAACTTTTCCAGTGCTGCTCCCTCTAATGATGATGAACGCAAAAAACCAACGTCATAACTTTTATAACTTGAGTAAATTTCTTTACCCTATATGAAAATTTCTGTTGTCAGAAAGATGGCTCCTAGGACTCGTCGAGGTGGTGCTGCTAGTCGAGGAAGGGGTCGAGGCAAGAAACCCTTGGAGGTCGACACGGAGGAAGTCTCCGTCGTCAAACAAGAGCCGGTGACTGTTAAAGAGAAGGTGTTACCAAAGGTCGAGGTCAAGGAAGAACCGATGACCATCAGGGAAGAGATTGCTCCCAAGCTTGAAGCTAAGGAGGAGCCACCGTCAGAGAGTAGTAGCATCGGGACCGACCCTCCTATCCCTACAGAAGACCTCAACCAGATTGAGCCTTCGTATGCAAAGTGGCTGATAGAATGGTACATGCCTCAACGCAACTATCATCCCTGGCTGTGAGGATTCATCGTCTGACTTGTGGTCTTTGTTGAGGCCAAAGTCGATTTTTCTATGTGTTTTGGAATATTTATGAAAATTTTGAAATATTTGTGCTATGATCGGTCGTCAGGATTGGATATTAGGTTACTGTAACTGGCCAACTCTTTCCTATGTGCTTTGGAATATTTGTGAAAAATTTGGAATATTTGTGCAATGATCGGATTATAACGATGGATATTAGGTTACTCTTCGGGATAATTGATGTCTATTTTATATTAATTTGGTTTGGTATATATGATTCTTGGATAATTGGTGTGCATTAAATTCGTATGTGCATATTTGGTCTATGTGATTCTTGGATAATTGGTGTGCATAATATATTTGGTCTATGTGATTGTTGGATAATTGGTGTGCATTATATATTGGTTTGGTTTATGCAAATTTTTGCGAACAGCTATGTAGTGACCCGCTCCGCCCTAGTGGAACGCCGATCCAAACGGCGTGTGCAACGACTCAAAAACGAGCCGTCGACCCGAAGAGTTGCCTCGACCCGATGAAGTACCGATGCAAATCGATGCCAGACTTGCCTTGGCCCGTCAAGATGAATCCAGACTTAGACTTCCAAAGGCGCGCTCGGAGTATCGCTCGGCCAATGCAAACATCGCTAAGGTGGGTGGCTCCGATGAACCCGTCTGTGCTTAGCCTAGACACATAACAATGCGGACACATTCACGAGAATCGCTAGGCGATAACATCTTGCATGCTAATAAATGACTCAACGCACCTAGCTAAGGGAATAATCCCATCTTGCATGCTTGTTTAGAACATGGAAAAGAACTCGACAATTATAGAAACGCTTGTACCGCGCTCTACGCTCGTGCTAAGGCACAAGCCCACGTTCATGGTCCCTTATACGTTCAAACAATGAAACAATGAATGGTTTACAACAATGAAACAGAAAGACTATCAACATAGTCGCTCCGAGTAGAGTTTAGCAACATTGAAAGGCTATGGGACAGATGGGTCGCCAAGGCGACTCCCACACTGGGAATTACGTAATGCGTGAATGAATGGATCAACAAATGAACGAACGAATGAATGAACGAATACATGAATGAATCGATGAATCAAATGAACAAGTGAAAGAAAGAAAGAAAAGAAAGAATACGTGAAAGATAAGACTTGGAAGACGCTATCGACAGGTATGACGGGCACGTGCAACGGGGCTCGCTACCCGCGCTGTACGGACGCCAACCTGGTCGATAACGCATTATGGCTAAGGGTTAGCCTACGGCTCGGAGCTAGCCGCTAAGTTAAAATGACAAGACAATACGAAATGGTCGTGGACAAACGGCACGGACGATGGAGGGGAATACCGTGGCCGTCGTGTGGAAGGATTCTGTGGCACGGGCGTTGGGGGGGGTAAACCGTGGCCGGCCTAGGCGGAATCAACGGCGCTTACGGGCTGCTTGGGTGCGGGCTTGGGCACCAAGAGACGTAAGTAGGAGGGTATATTCAAGAGACTTAACGGGGTGTACCAGCCATCACCCTACGCTAAGTTGAGAATTGCCACAGGGGAATGTCCTAAATGGCTTGTAAAGCCAGCGACCCGTGCATGTAGATTAAGTGGACTATGCTGGTGGCAATCCACGTGCAAGTTCTTGCATTGAAATCAAAGTAGTCTAAGTTAAATGAACAAGTGTCTCCTGAACATGCTTGCAAAGTAACATCCTGAACATGAACGTGCTCGAAATGTAACATGCCTGAACATGCTTGAAATGTGCCTCTTGAATATGCTCGAAAACGTAACACTAGAACATGCCCACGACGTGCTAGAACCTGAGACATGGACACACACTCGATATTGAATGCGTACATGAATCGTGTTATGTTATTATACATGAATTGTTGTTTAACTTGGTTTACCTTGAACAGGGAAGGCCGGACGGTAAGTATGGGTAAGTCGTACATGTATTTTTATGCGACACTTGAGTTCGGTAACACGAGATAGGCTATGCAATATGCTATGAAACTGATCCTAAGGCAAGATTAGAAAGACAATGAATGATAGAGATGCACAAAAGTAAATGGAACGTGTTTGGTAATGATGGCATTGTGGGCGAGCTAGCCTCCCTACCAGTGCATAACAATGTACTGATAACCCCACAGTATGCTTGCAGGATAGCAGGAGATGCCGGCGGGTGCGGAGCTTCCATCGAACGTGTCAAGGCGCGGAGCCAACTCTGGGGCCTTGGAACGTTGCAAGAAGCTGAAGCACCCTATACAGGACATAATGTATCGGAACATCGCCATGTATCATTCCATGTTGTAAGCCACTTGGCACGCCTTTTATGTTTTCAGAGAGAGAGCTTGAGCGATTTGTAATATCGGCCTAGCGCCGCTTGTAAACTTCTTGAAATTCAATAAAGAGATTTGGATTTGCTTCTACTTGTGTTCATTTTTACTTCCGCTGTAAATGGGGACACTCTGTGCGACTCTGTGGCCTAGACTCAAATCGGCCGTTTCTGGACTTGGCCTTGCACGGGCGCAACCTAGGCCCGTGCGGCATCACGCCTTAGCGAGGACGATCGCTCCTACGGGAGCGGGGCATGACAGATTGGTATCAGAGCACGGCTTTACGTCCTTGGACTTCATTTCGATTATCTCAGTTTTGAAAGCTCGGTTGGAAGAAAAGAAGTGTACGCTCTCTCTCCTTGTGCCTTGGGATGTTCCATACAATAAGTCTAATATTTTCAAAAGCTCGTACAAGTACTCGGTTGAACGGGATCAATAGGCGAAGGCCTTTGTGCCACTACGACGGACTTGATAGGTGAAGGCCTTTGTGCCGAACCACGACGGACTTGAGTTGGAAGGAACCGATGCTAAAAAGTTAGCAAACGCAAGGCGTACTTGAATAAGCTTATGCTGACGATAGCAAACGAGTACACGAGACCGATGTATAGTTCGAACGGGATGGTCATGCACGTAGCCTTTTGGCTAAGTAGTGCGGAGTATTGCGCACCTAGACCCTTTGGTGCAAACGAGTTGCGAACGAGAATGAGTGAGCGTGCAAACTTGAAGGTAGCCCGTGCGGGATGGTTAAGCGGTACAACTTAGTCCGCATGTCGCACACCTCGACTCTTGGGTGCAATCGGGTTGCGAGCGATATCAAGTATCGTTCGATCGAGAACGGAAATACACTTTGAGTGTATATCGATAGGAACGCTATCGAGTTAACGCTTAGGCGTACGCGAATGATTGGCTTGGATTTTGAGGATTAGTGCGAACGACTTAGTACGTCGAGGTGACATGAGCGGTTACGCTAGAGATTCGTCGAACGAATCTGAAGGACATCTTAGCGCATGACGCGAACGTGATTGAGGATTAGACCGTATGGCTTGAACCCGAGTGGTGTATGTGATAGGTTTGAATAAGAATAAGAATGAGTGTCGACGACTAGTCGAGTGGCTCGAATCCGAGTGGTGTATGGATGTTCTTGGAAAAAAATCATTCGAGCGAAACTTGAGGATTACGAAACACAACGAGTACGTCGACGAGGCGATGCGATCGCGCAAAGCCTTAGAACGTGTCACGCTTAGTTGGCCGTGACTTTAAAAGTCCCGAACGAGATGTCGCTGGGAAACTTGTGAATGGGTAACGCATGTTAGAAAACGACTCGGAACGACGAATGGAAATAAATGGTCTTGATCGAGGAAACTTAGAGCATCGCACGTACGATTTCGGATTGATGCAAATGAAATGTGACTTGAATCTTGAACAACGATCTTGAAACGAGCTCGAGGAATAGCAGATGAACTTGATCTTGAATATTAAATGAAATGGTGGAATATCCAACTCGGACAACGGCATCGTCGCATGACTCGAAATTGGTTGCAAAGGAAGATCGTCAGGTTACGCATATCGTCGATGGTATTGAGGCGTATCAAAGATCGATATGCGATAACTCGGGGGTACTCTGACTCGGCGAATGACGATCGTGCAAATGTCATTGTTCCGTTGGATGCTATACTCGGGATATTAAAATGCGTCGAGGAAAATATAGATGTGGCTCGAGGATTTTCTGGTTGAATGAAGGACGGTCGGACTGTCGAATAGAGATCGCAGCTTGGATGAAAATAAAGTATTTGGATTTCTTCGACGAAAACCCCAACGTCGACATTCTTGTCTTATGCGAGTGCAACTCCAGCCTCGCACATGCGTCGCGCCGATTAGGGCGATCACTCCGCGTGAGCGCTGGTATGGTGATTCATACAGCGGGGGTGATCGAACTTGCACGGCGTAATAATTTGATTGTTTCGACTTGTGGTTTGACGCGAAGGTGACTTGAGAACGATTTGGTGTGCTTGTCGGTTGAATTTGAGGATTAAGTAGGTCCAATCCGCGTATCGAGAATAAGTTAGTCTAAACTCAAACAAAAGTTCGCCCCGATGAGAATGATTATTCCGCGGGAGCGTCGCATGGTGATTCATGAACCACCGTGGATAATCGGACTCGCGTGAGATTGGGGCGCAACGTATTGTCGAGCTAGACGACCTCGTGATCGAATACACGTATTGGTTAGAATTGGTAAACTGAATGGATTCGAATTCGTTGCGCTACGCAACGAATGTCTTGATGCGAAATAGGCGATCATGCTCGATGTTTAGAAATCAGAGTGACGCGAGCTTGGGTAGAAAATCCCGTACTATCGACTTTGGTTTGACCCTAGGATTGGGGTCAGTATTGGTATTATTGTTGGGGAACTATGATTCCAATCCTGACATTGACTTAGCCTCGCAAGGATTGGCCTAGCGGTTAGGCGAAACGCCCCTGTTGTAAGAGTTATCAATCGAAGAGTTGATCTTGAGGATTGGTATGAATGGATAGTATGAATCGCGAATGTAGGAAACCCTGCTCACGAGACTCGGCTGACATGCATATATTTCAGGGACGCCTGAGTATGTGCACGATGCGACTCGAGTGAGAATGACAAATTCTCAATCATGCGGCTTGGCTAAATACATGTATTTTGGAGACGCTTGGAATGCGTGCACGATCCAGCCCAGTGATACGTTGAGTTCTAGCATGACTTGGGGAGTGAACGAGTATCGCGAACGTGAAATCGTGCTAGTAAAAGTTGGTACAACGAATTGAACCGTTGATAGGAAGTTATGCTCGATGATAGTGCAATACGTAGTCTTGAATTGGACGAGAATTTCTTAGACTTGGTCGACCCCGCTAAGAAGAAATCATACTGATTTCATGGACGAGAACGCTTGAGAAGCGAATCGAGTCATCTCGATGACCGAGATGAACGAAAGTGAATTTGCCTTAGCCTACGACCCTCGCATTTGACGAATTACAACGTGCCCCATACGGCCATTCCAGTCTCATGACACGACAAAATAGAAACCAATACGAAGAAGGCTTGAATTGAATAAGTAACAACAAGTCTAAAATGAACGAGAAGTAATTCGATAAAATCGACCAAACGTATGCGACACGGAACTTAGAAAGAAACCGAGTACGGTTCGATGCCATCGAACGATAAAGCCATTCGATAGGAAATTGCCTAAGATGTGTACACGATCCGAGTTAAGAAACGGTAGGATGACCTGCACTCAAGAAGTCTCGAGGACGAGACTTGTTTTGAGTGGTGTATTATGTAGTGACCCGCTCCGCCCTAGCGGAACGCCGATCCAAACGGCGTGTGCAACGACTCAAAAACGAGCCGTCGACCCGAAGAGTTGCCTCGACCCGATGAAGTACCGATGCAAATCGATGCCAGACTTGCCTTGGCCCGTCAAGATGAATCCAGACTTAGACTTCCAAAGGCGCGCTCGGAGTATCGCTCGGCCAATGCAAACATCGCTAAGGTGGGTGGCTCCGATGAACCCGTCTGTGCTTAGCCTAGACACATAACAATGCGGACACATTCACGAGAATCGCTAGGCGATAACATCTTGCATGCTAATAAATGACTCAACGCACCTAGCTAAGGGAATAATCCCATCTTGCATGCTTGTTTAGAACATGGAAAAGAACTCGACAATTATAGAAACGCTTGCACCGTGCTCTACGCTCGTGCTAAGGCACAAGCCCACGTTCATGGTCCCTTATACGTTCAAACAATGAAACAATGAATGGTTTACAACAATGAAACGGAAAGACTATCAACATAGTCGCTCCGAGTAGAGTTTAGCAACATTGAAAGGCTATGGGACCGATGGGTCGCCAAGGCGACTCCCACACTGGGAGTTACGTAATGCGTGAATGAATGGATCAACAAATGAACGAACGAATGAATGAACGAATACATGAATGAATCGATGAATCAAATGAACAAGTGAAAGAAAGAAAGAAAAGAAAGAATACGTGAAAGATAAGACTTGGAAGACGCTATCGACAGGTATGACGGGCACGTGCAACGGGGCTCGCTACCCGCGCTGTACGGACGCCAACCTGGTCGATAACGCATTATGGCTAAGGGTTAGCCTACGGGTCGGAGCTAGCCGCTAAGTTAAAATGACAAGACAATACGAAATGGTCGTGGACAAACGGCACGGGCGATGGGGAGGAATACCGTGGCCGTCGTGTGGAAGGATTCTGCGGCACGGGCGTTGGGGGGGGTAAACCGTGGCCGGCCTAGGCGGAATCAACGGCGCTTACGGGCTGCTTGGGTGCGGGCTTGGGCACCAAGAGACGTAAGTAGGAGGGTATATTCAAGAGACTTAACGGGGTGTACCAGCCATCACCCTACGCTAAGTTGAGAATTGCCACAGGAGAATGTCCTAAATGGCTTGTAAAGCCAGCGACCCATGCATGTAGATTAAGTAGACTATGCTGGTGGCAATCCACGTGCAAGTTCTTGCATTGAAATCAAAGTAGTCTAAGTTAAATGAACAAGTGTCTCCTGAACATGCTTGCAAAGTAACATCCTGAACATGAACGTGCTCGAAATGTAACATGCCTGAACATGCTTGAAATATGCCTCTTGAACATGCTCGAAAACGTAACACTAGAACATGCCCACGACGTGCTAGAACCTGAGACATGGACACACACTCGATATTGAATGCGTACATGAATCGTGTTATGTTATTATACATGAATTGTTGTTTAACTTGGTTTACCTTGAACAGGGAAGGCCGGACGGTAAGTATGGGTAAGTCGTACATGTATTTTCATGCGACACTTGAGTTCGGTAACACGAGATAGGCTATGCAATATGCTATGAAACTGATCCTAAGGCAAGATTAGAAAGACAATGAATGATAGAGATGCACAAAAGTAAATGGAACGTGTTTGGTAATGATGGCATTGTGGGCGAGCTAGCCTCCCCACCAGTGCATAACAATGTACTGATAACCCTACAGTATGCTTGCAGGATAGCAGGAGATGCCGGCGGGTGCGGAGCTTCCATCGAACGTGTCAAGGCGCGGAGCCAACTCTGGGGCCTTGGAACGTTGCAAGAAGCTGAAGCACCCTATACAGGACATAATGTATCAGAACATCGCCATGTATCATTCCATGTTGTAAGCCACTTGGCACGCCTTTTATGTTTTCAGAGAGAGAGCTTGAGCGATTTGTAATATCGGCCTAGCGCCGCTTGTAAACTTCTTGAAATTCAATAAAGAGATTTGGATTTGCTTCTACTTGTGTTCATTTTTACTTCCGCTGCAAATGGGGACACTCTGTGCGACTCTGTGGCCTAGACTCAAATCGGCCGTTTCTGGACTTGGCCTTGCACGGGCGCAACCTAGGCCCGTGCGGCATCACGCCTTAGCGAGGACGATCGCTCCTACGGGAGCGGGGCGTGACAAGCTAAAAAGCTGTAATTTTTTTCAAAATATTCTCAGTTAGCGACGGACTTGTGACCATTTTGCGACGGTCATCACCAGTTTCCGACTACTTTTCGACGGTTATTCCGTCGCTAACTGGATATTTGAAAATTTTTCCCAGGTAGCGACGGATGGTCGACGGGCTATCCGTCGGCATGATATATTGTTCGACGGAATAGCGACGACCTATCCGTCGCCCGTGTTCTGGAAATAACAAAAATTTCCAGAACAAGGTCAACGGTTAATCCGTCGCTATTCGGTCGATATCTTTCGACGGCAAAGCGACGACTTATCCGTCGCCAAGTTGCTGGAAATGACATGAATTTCTAGAAGCTGGTCGACGGCTTTTCCGTCAGAAAACCGTCGCTAATCCGTCACTTGATACCGAAGCTGTCGACGGATTAGCGACGGAATGATACGATCTGATACGCTTTTGCGACGGATTACCGACGAAAATTTACGTCGCTATTGTCTACACAGTTCAGTACTTAAAAGCTGAAGTGGACGACAGTCCGTCGAAAATGCGTCGCTAATGCTTCGTATTGTGACGTCGAATATCCGTCGCTATTCCGTCATGTGACGATAACTTAGCGACGAAAGGTTATTAGCAACGAGCTGATTGCCGACGAATTTTTTTGGCCAATATCCGTCGACAATCGGTCGCTAATAGTAATTACCGTCGTCTTAGCGACGGATGTGGCCGTCGCTAAAACGATAAATTTTGGTAATGATAATCCCGACGGGTCGAATTGAGTTAGAATATGGAATGGTCCAATGGTCGGCTTAGAGTTGGTGCACGGCGTGCTTTGAAAATGACACTCGATCCTTCGTCCCGTGGCTTGGGAGAAGGAAAGTTGGTTGAGTCGGCGAAGTTTTGAACATAGCCTAAGTCATAGGCGTCGTCCGCATGAATGCTTCATAAAGCATGCACGGTCCTGTCGTCCAAGGCTTGGCATAGCCTTGGCTTGCCCCATGAGTTAAGTTGCGTTGCACAGCTTGTGCCATAAGTCTAGGCACCCAAATGACTTGGTCGTTCAAAGTTGAACGCGTGCATGGCACGTTCCATCGAGGCAAGGCTTGACGCGGCCTTCGCTCGTTAAGTTGTAGGCTTGAGTATGTTAGGCAAAGTTATGCCAGTCGACCTAAGTCATTCTAAGTGCGGTCCCGCTCATTCTGCGGTTGTCAGGTTAAATAGTCCCACGATCCCAAGGCCCGTCATATAAAGTATGACTTGGGCGATAGCATCGCGTTGAATGGAAGTCGGTTTGAGGCACCATTCACAGACCTAGTGTTAAGGCAGGAACCACGGTTGATTGAATAAGTTTTGGAGGAAGGATTATCAAATAGGCATTGAGTTGAATGAAATGATATGGTAACATGGAAAGAATGCTCGCGATCGTGGGTCGTCGAGGGGTCTCAAATGTTAGAAAGAAAGCTCGCGATCGTGGGTCATCGAGGGGTCTCAAATGATAGATGGTTTGATATTGGTTTTGAAAGAGATGGTAACATTGGAAGAGGAATGACTGTGTGAGACGTCAGTTTGTGTCGAGTCTTGCATGGTCATTGGACAACTTGTCGACAAGGAGGAGTTTCCACGCGCGACAACCCTGGGCTCCATGGGACCGCGGCGTTCCGGAGGAAAACACGGTATAGTCGTAGCTGGACGAACCGCTCGGGTTATTCGGGAACTTTCAGCGGGGCTAGCTACTTACGCTGAAAGGGTCGCCGAATGGCAAGGCTATAGTCCAGGATAGCTTGTGATGTTAGTGACCAATTCATATAGATGGGTCGGCACGAGCGGCAATCCGCGTGTGTGCCTTTGGATTCAGTCTAGCGAATGTGTGTATGGTTGGGATACAAGTGTTTGGGCCTAAGAATGGTTACAACATAGGCAACGTGCTTCGGCACGAGATGTGGCGTCGGGTCTTAAGTTGTCGGCATATAAGTTGCATAAGTTGGTTTGAGTTGTCTTGAGTCTAAGTCAGGAACTGCCGCAAGGCAAAGTTGGTCGAGTGGCACTTAGCCCACAAGTCTTGGATTGGGTCGGATGATGGTTTAGTAGCAAAGGGCCGCAAGGCGGCGATACGATTGAGTCACATTGAGTTGTTGGCACGGTATAATG
The DNA here is from genome assembly GCA_029216955.1 of Iris pallida. NCBI lineage: Eukaryota > Viridiplantae > Streptophyta > Magnoliopsida > Asparagales > Iridaceae > Iris > Iris pallida. The sequence continues at coordinate 19,389,412 of JANAVB010005597.1, forward strand.
GATTCGTAGCACGGTCACAAGGAATAGAGCCTTATTACATAGTTGCGTCTCTAATTTTGGCCGAAAGGCAAGCACAACTTGATAGGTTAACGTTGTTGAGTCAATATTGATGTTGCAAGCACGGAATGGTCTTGAAATACAAAATAGGCAAGGCGTCGGTCATAAAACTGATCCTAAGGCAAGACTAGAAAGACAATTGATAAGAAGGGACTATGTTGCACAAAGTAAAATAACGTGTCGGGTTTGTATGGATGGGCGAGGAGCTCATTCCACCAGTACAGTTGAGTACTGACACCCACATAGTTTCTATGTGCAGGCACAGGTAGAAGCTCGTGGCACGGAGCTCGCTTGGATGCGTCAAGGCACGGAGTTCCTTGGCGATTTGAAGCGCGCGGCCGCATGAAGTGAAGACTTATACAGGACAATATATGGACGTCGCCTATCGAAGCATCCGCTGGCTCAAGACTTGTAACTGAGAGATGAGAGAGAGCTGAGTGACTTATAAATGTGAGGTGAGTGAGCTTGAGTGAATGTAATATTGGCCTTGCGCCCCATTGTAACCTTTGTTTCAATATCAATAAAGGAGTTTCTCCTGAATAACTTGTGTTTGTTCTAATTTTTGCTGCTATTATTCAATGTCTCTACACGGGACTTCTGTGCGACGACCCCGTCGCAGCCGCTAAAATCGGCCGTTATGGAACCCGCCTTGCACGAGCGCAATCTAGGCTCGTACGGCATCACGCCTTAGCGAGGACGATCGCTCCTACGAGAGCGGGGCATGACAAGCGCTGGTATGGTGATTCATCCAGCGGGGATGATCGAACTTGCAAGGCATGGCAATTTGATATGGACTCGTGGTTTGATACGAAGGTAGAATTAAGGATTGTGCGATAAGCCTAGAAGTATGTCAGATATTGGCCGTGAGTGGATAGACTCGTACGGAGGCGAACAAATATTGCTCGGTTGCGATTTTGTTAACGGTAGTGCATAAGTGATTCGAATAGTTAACGGCGCATCAGTTGTGCGGGGATAGATAAACTATGGATTGATGAGTTATGTCGGATTGGGTAAAGTCCCATAGGAATTGATTTGGCTCCGCGATAGGATATAGCATGGTTCGTTGTAACTGTCCCTCGTTGATGATCTTCAATTATCGAGCGTAGTTTCGGGGCAGATGACCCTAGAAGACTTGACCGCCAAATCAAGTGAATGTTGAAGTCCCATAGGATGACCCTAAAGAAGTCGCGTAAGAAGGATAAGGAATGAGGTAGTGCATGTTGAGGATAAGTCTAAGCGAGTGAGTATCGTGTTTCGGAAGTTAGCGAGTAGCCTTCGACTAGATCGATATGGTTAGAAAGTTTATGATCGATCAAATGGATACGCAGATAGACTTGGTTAGTCGATGATCGAGTATATGTTAAGGAACGTGCCTAGTATAGTGATGCGGTAAGGCAATTGCAAGAATCTTACAATGCACGAGAGTAACGAATAGTAGAACGACCCTAAGAGTTGTGTCGTAGATCGGTTGGAGTGACGGTTAGGCTATGTGTGTTGGGCATACGATCTATGTTATGGAACAAACTAGTTGGGATTGATTCGAAATTGAGTAACGGAGTCGTACTCAGTCGAGAATAGGAGATGGATGTATCGTAAGAGACCTTGGGTCGAAAAGATTGTTGCCTTTGAGCATCGTAGACTCAAGTTGACCTCTTATGTCGGAAGAACGCGAGCATGATGTCTGGATAAGTTACCTAGCGTGGGTAGCCCCAGACGCGATGCATAGGCAGTTCGAGAACGTGGGTCGTGTTGGAATAGTTGTGTGCGAGACTTAGTACGAATGGTAGATGAAGGAATTCGAGACATGTTGGACTTAGTCCATGTCTTTAAGGCCAAATGTTATGAATGATAGGATGAAAGACTTGAGTTATACGAGAGATAGGCAAACGGTTGGGCGAATAAGCGTTGTAGAGAATTGTTGTGATCGGATGCGTAATGACTCGATGCAGTGCATGCGTTAGATGGCCGACGAGAAACTTATGAGATCAAAGTTATGGTTTAGATCAAGTTATATGTGAAGATGTTTGCGAGCAGGACTATAGGAATATGTGCTAAGAGATGACTAAGTCGAGAATGGAACGATGGGTGCTTGAGGATTTAAGCTGAACGTGTTAGTTTGTCCCGATATCCTACAACTGAGCTTGGCTTAAATGCATATATTGGTGGGACGCCTAAAATATGTGTATGATCCAAACTAAGTTGTATGATTCCAACGATAGTAGTACGAGATCGTGAAACGATCTAGCGAGGCACTTGGATTAAGTGTTGGTTTCGGTTCGAGGACGAACCTGATTTTGAGTGGTATATTATGTAATGCCCCGCTCCGCACGGTACATTATGATGAGTCGTTGACTCGAAGAGTTGCGTTGACCCGATGAGGTATCGATACGAATCGATGCAAGAGTTACGTTGGCCAAAGGTAAGCTTTGAGTCGATTGGAACCTATGGATCGAATCGATACAAAGGATAAGTCCCGTTGAGCAAGTGCTGATTTTAGTTGATCTGGTGTGCAGGCTATGCTTTTACGCTGGACGATAAGAGGTCGGCATTTTGCCTTATGCAATGAAGTGTCCACGAAACCAAATCGTGGCCTTGCAACATATTGTGGCATGGGCGCGTTAGGCCAAATCAACCGAGTAGTTCAAAGGAATGGCTAAGTCCGGGAGTTAGCTATGCGATCGAGTTATGGAAGCGAGACGCTTCAATCGGCGAGGCGGCAAGACGTATCGGCTTAAGGTGGGCGGGTTCTTGACTCTCTCTTCCTATTCCTTCACGTCTAATAAAACATATCATTGTATGCGTAAGATGCTATTGAGTAAGCGAGCGTGGCTCGAACGGTTACGGGTCTAAGTATGTGTTGAATATTAAGATAGAACATTGAATATTGAACAATTGAAGCGACGTGCATCAAGTGTACGAGTTGCGGTAGGGCGATGATGGTAGAACATTGAAAGAAAATATTGAGATGTGCATCATGTGCACGGCTCCGAGAACATTGAACACTAGGCGTAGAACATTGATTACGGTACTGACACTACAACAAAAAATCCTTTTAATGACGCTCGACAGGGAATTTTAATGACGGCTGATACATAAGCGTTATCAAGTTGAAAAATACCTTTTTTCTATGACGGTTTGGACTAATTTTGGGCTTTTTATAACGTTTATAAAATAAAACGTCATTAATACTTTAGAACGGTGGCAAACTTGTAATTTTTTCACTGTATAAAAGCTAAGTGCACTACAACAGATATGGGATATGATAGCGTGCGCTGAACGCTGTAGAATGCATATTATAGCATATTCTGTCCGCTATATATGCCCCCGCTATAATAATCCCATGTACAAGAACGCTATAATGTTATAGCGTTCACGAACGCTATTCATGGATTATAGCGTTCATCGACGCTATAGACGATGTATAGTGTTTTGAAACGCTATATTGCAGTTATAGCAAATAGGAACGCTATAGAATTTTAATAGCTTTCATGAACGCTATTAATGTTTTGTAGCGTTCATGAACGCTATAGACCAGTTATAGCACTTACAAACGCTATATAGTTTATATAGCCTTTACGAATGCTATAGTTCATTAATAACATTTGTTAACGCTATAAATGTTTTATGGCGTTCCTGAACGTTGTTTATTTTTAATTGCGTTCCTGTATGTTATTGTTTGTTAATAGCGTTTCAATATATAGCTGCTTTATATAGCATTTCTTTCCTGCTATTATATGTGCAACAATAGCATGTCAGGATGCTGTTGCAGAATCAAAATTATGTATTCGAAAATTTGCAGAATGCAGCACATCAGAATACTATTGCAGACCACAGTTACACAAAATGCAGGTATTCAAAAATTTAAATGCGAATCAATCACAGAATGAATTTCGAACATAACTAAATTCATTAATTTTACTGTCTAATATATGTAAAACAAGCAAGTAGTACCAAACATTCAAAATCCTTAATTTCTCCATGTAGAACAACGAAGTAGTACCAAACATATGTCCAAAAATAAAATATTAACAGTGTAGTCAGCTACATATATCCCAAAATGTTGACTATCTAACATTTAGCTCCCTTCGAGCCTATCCACAACCAAAACTCCTCATAAAGCATCCTCTTCCTTCATCCAACCTATACAAAAATAGGGGGTAAATCATTAGTGTAAAGAAAAATCTAATAAAAGAATGAAAGTTTGTTTAATTGCAGTAAAGTTCAGTAAGTTGTAAAGTTTTGTTCAGTTTTGTTCAGTTTAATTGTAGTAAAGTTCATTAGTGAATGTTTAATTGCAGTAAAGAAAATCATGAGTGAATGTTTAATTGCAGTAAAGTTCAGTAAGTTGTAAAGTTCAGAAAAAACTAATGGATCCTTATTTTTGTTCAGTTTTGTTCTAAAAATATTTTATACAAATGTGTTATTGTTTATATTTTGCCAATTGGCATTTGTTGCAGGTTGATCCAAGTAATCAAGTAAAGAATGAAAGTTTGTTTTATGTAGTTGCTGTACCAGAAGTGTGCAGATGCCTAGAAAAACTGCTCTTGTTAAAACAATGATACAAAGAGAAAAGGATTAGGAAAATTAATGAGAAAAGGATTAGGAAAATTATGAACGCTATAGGAAAGTAAAATTTATGATAAATTTATGAACGCTATAGGAAAGTAAGAAATGAATAGTTCTCAATGTTGTAGATTTCGCTAGGCGGAATCGGTGCGCCGAGTGCCCGCCTAGCGCCTAGGGCGCCTAGGCGCCGCCTAGGCGGCCGATTTTTTTTATTTTTTTCTGAGGTTGAGTTGCCAACTGCCTATGGATTACAGGATTCTACATGTCTTATGCTTACTATTTTAAATTTTTCATCTCTCTAAATATGTTTTTTTGTTTTCAATCGCAGAATTACAGGGTTCTACTTCTACAAGGGTGCAAGTGCAACTGTGCAACAATGACGACATGAAGTGGCCAACTTGAGAACAGTGATATCACTGATATGTATCATGTATTAAATTGAAATATCAAATATGTATCATGTATCATGTAAATACAAAAGCAATTACTATTAAATTGAAATATTGTTCTTACCAGTTTTAGTCCAAGTTGCAACTTTTGGTGCATAATGGAATTGATCCTCAGAATATGTTGTATGAACACCAAGTCCTTCCATTTGAGACATCATAAGAGCAAAATTAACTGCTCCCTGCCAAACAAATTTGTATTCAGTAATCATCAGTATGGCCATAATGCAAAAGAAAAGCAGCTGAAAATAATTTGAGCAAAATCCAATAAATCAACAGTATGGCCAATTGGCCATAATGCACTGGACTAAAATCAACAGTACGGAGAAGAAGAGTCCTGGACAACAATTCCAATGACAGAAAACTGAAGTAGGGGAGGTGTTTGCCCAGCTTGCACAGGAATACTGCATTCATGCATTGTGAGAACATACATGATAAATTATATGAATAAGGATTATTTAACAAGGTAGAACAAAATTGCATAATCTTCCAACGACATATGCATAATCTTCCAACGACAAAATTGCATAATCAGCTTGTACAGAAAATAAATATTTAACTAGTAAACCCAAACATAAATAACACAGACATATGCATAATCTTCCAACGATAGAAAATTGAAAACATAATCTCCATGACTGAAAACATATGCATGAAAGCATTGGAAGGAATACCTGGAAATTGGAATAGACTAGACTGAAAATTAGGTGTTTGCAAATTAGTTGTTTGGAATACCTGGAAATTGGAAATTGGAATAGACTAAACATAATCTCCAACGACATAAATAACACAGACATATGCATAATCCTTCTTGCAAGCTTTTGCAAATTAGGTGTTTGATGTCCAAAATTTGACCACCAATTTGCTGCTTAGAATAATAAAGTTAAAACACTAAGAGAGTTAAACAAAATCAAGCCTACTTGCAAGAAATTCTATATATTGAATGCCTACAGACAAGCCACACAAGTACACAAGACAAGAGAAAAATAAAATTAAATAGATATATATATATATATATATATATATATATATATATATATATATATATATATATATATATATATATATATAAACTATAGGGCTCAGAGATTAGATCATTGTCTACACATAGCCTACAGGCAACATAGCCTACCCTCCAAAAGTATCAAGATTCCAAAAAATTCTCATCAAAAGTGCTCCAGGATTGAGCTGAACACAGAAGCAACAGAAGCCTACAGGCAAAAGTGCTCCAACATAGCCTCCAAAAGTGCTCCAACATAGCCTACAGGCAAAATTCTCATCAAAAGCCTACAAGCAAAATAGCTCCTCAAAAGCCTACAGGCAAAATTATCATCAAAAGCTCCAACATAGCCTACAGGCAACATAGCCTAGGCCCTCCAAAGTATCTCATCATAGCCCATTATGCAAGAATGGCAAAAAAAGTATAAAATCTTAATGTAGGGACTGCAGTCATGAGCTAAACACAGAAATAGAGCTCAGAAAACATATTCAGCATAGGCAAAGAACGGTGGAGGACGGTCGACGACGATCGCCAGGCACACGAGAAAGGGGGAAATCTGGATTTAGGGTTTTTTTTCTCTTTGGACGAATGAAGTGATACTGATCGGGGGGAGGGGGGGTTAGTAGGGGTTAGCCGGTTAGGAAAACCCGGTTTATTTTGTCATCAGTTGTGCAGCCAGCAGTGCTAGTTCTAACGTATCGTGGTAATAGAATATATATTTTTGCCTTGTACTAATCAGTAGTATCTCAACATTAATTAGTGTATTTGCCCGTTGCTTCTTGACAAAATAGCTTACAAAACAACAGCTTATGAAACAACATACAGCAGCAGAATAGTAAACCATAAAGCATGAAGATTTTTTTAAAAGTGAAGGCATGAAGAATTTTTAAAAGTGAAGGCAACAACAGGGAAGAAAAGAAGCAGCATGCAAAAAAAGAAAGTTGGCTCAAAGTTATCCAAAAACTGGTGCAGCAACTTATCTATACATGATTTAATTCAAAAGATTTTTCGAACGAGCCTTCCGAGGAAGAATTTAAACTTGGATAGCTTCGGAACTTGCCTTTCTCTTCTCCTCATCATTTGATTACCCAATAGAAGTAAATCATGTGCGAACATAGCACGACAGGGCCTTCTCATTTCGAATTTATGCCTGTGGCTGACCACATATCAATTGGCATAGGCATACCTAGCAGTTTATGAATCTATAGAGGTGATGTGGGTTTTAATTTGAACATATATGCAAAAGACCTTCATGTAAGACAAAATTTAAGAGGAAACTTCTAATGTACATGACAAATTCACCTTAAACCGCTTGTCCCTTGGACCAAAAGGCTTGTTGAGATTGTATGAAGGTCGTTGATTACCCCTTAGGATACCATTCTGAATCGCTGATAGACAAAGGTTGAAGTTAATATATGCAGATAAACAAATTGGCACAAGGATTGTAAAAGGCATGTAAAGCCACTTCCCTATTTTCTTCAGTAATTCCCGTTCTGATCTCCATATTATGCAGGTACATTGGTGTATTCACTGTACTTACAACTGAGATAATAAACTTTATCCAACCGAGGCAGATTGATCCTTTTCATCTAAAGTTCTTCCAAAATTGGTGCAGTTTCGTGTCGCATCAGCATACAACAAGTATCATTGTGATAATAATCCAGACAAAGAAAAAATAACAGCATATAAGGCAAAGTTTACTATTGAGAATTATGGCCAGATCACTTCACTCATGTCTGACACAATGAAAACATTTGCTTGATCAAAACATGGAAACTATAATGCAGTACGTACTTATGATGGCTACATCCGAGTCACAAAAAATAGTTACTAATTTATGAACTGTGCTCATGCTTGTCACCACTTAACCGGGAAAGAAGAATTTCTTTCAAATAAGGAGCATTGTTCTCAAATATATTGTACACATATTACAACTATTCCAATTACACAACAAGCATTGATTTATATCTGGTGCCATCAATGTTAAGGAATACAATGGACAAGACATCATATGGTCTGGTCATACAGAACCAAAAGCATTGCAGTATGGCATGCAGGTCTAACTAGAACAAAGGCAAACAAATACATCTCTTGACATCAAAAATTGTGTCTACTATACTTATTTCAAGTATTTTTCCTAACATACACATTCGGTGTTTCCAATCTCTGAACAAGAAGAGAAATTTATATACAACATTTTGCCTGGATGGATCACTCGAGTTTGACTTTTTTTTAATTTATTTTGAGAAAACTCTACTTTGCAGTTGCATTTCATTTTCATCCCCCACCAAACAATGCAAACATCAGCATCATCATGTAAAAGAGATGGGCCAGTGAGAAAATTATAGCACATTTTCTTGTAGGGCTATAGCCTACTTCTCTCTTTAGGTTGAACAACATGACAACATCGCCTACCAAATTTTCTAACATTGTAGAAAGGCATATCAGTGGTTTGTTTATGTCTTCCATTTGCAGAAGCACAGTAGGCGCTACATCTATCTCAGGGTTAGGATGTCAACAAAAGATATCCTTTCCTCAGGAAAAATAAATACAAGTAAGATTTTATGGGTCAATTTGTCAGTCACAAGACACTCCTACAGAAAATAAACTAACCAGGTTCTATAAGCCTTGTGCCAGCCTCTAAGCAAGTTCTCAGAACACGACGCAAGCAAATGTCACTCCAGTGGCACTACAGCTCAACAAAATATTCCCTAGTGTACGACTTCGATGCCAACATCGAAATAGCTAAAATCTGCCAGTAGTACAAAAGAAAACTACATTAAATACCTCCAACAAAATTAAGTATTTGCAGTGTGCAAGTATCCTCACCTCGTCGATGACGGTACCGTCGCCGCCAAGAGTGAACCTGTACTCGACGAAGTGGCTCCTGGGATGCCATGTAGAGCCTCCAGCAGGACGAAACACCCTCCTGACGACGGTCGATGCTGCCGGGCCCGACACCGGATTTGGACCCGAGCTTGTACGATTCGGGCGAGGATCTGACCCGGTCGTCGTTGGTGTGGATGAGGGTTTGGGAAGAGGAGGCGGAATCTAGGATTTTGTAGAGGGGAAGTAGGGTTTTGAAGGGGAAATTAGGGTTTCTGGAGGAGTGGATAAGAAGGGGTTTGCGGCTATGGTCAATGGAGGCCGACCCTATCTATGGTTTGTGGTTAGGGTTTGGATGTAGAGGCTAGGGTTTTAGTAGAAAATTTGGAGGCTAGGGTTTCAGTAGAATGTTTAGGAAGGAGGAGAGGAGGTCGTGGACGAGAAAAGATACAATATTGTGGAGGCAGCAGCCATGGAAAAAATATATATAAAGGAGAAGATGGAAAGAGGAAAGGCCAGTGCCGCTTCCTTGTTCTTGTTCTCTGCGCGTTGATTGACTTCCTTGGCTCGGCCTTGATAGCCCCATCTGTGGGGTCAGCAGCCGCAGCAGAGAGCTGGAATGCAATACCGTGCTCATCGACAGAACGAAACCCATTAAAAGAAGGAAAAGGAAGAGAGAGCGTAGGAGAGAGAAAGAGAGATTAGTCTGATTAAAAATTTGGGGCTCGGGGAGGGAAATATTTAGGGCAGGAGGAGGGTAAGGGGAGGGAAATGAAAATTTGGAATAGTGTTTGCGTCCCAACACTTGTTTATCATGTGAAAGTCACATGATAACATATTTTTTTATTTTATTTTAATTGTATTAAATTTACCAACGGTTAGTAAAGAAAATAATGTGTTAGGAATTGAAAAAAATAATGTGTTAGGAAAACCATGTTAAAATAAATTTATTACTGTTAGTAAAAAAATTGTATTAAAATAAGTTTATTACAATAAAACCCCTCCCCCTTCCGGTAACGCTCCCCTCACGAAAACCATGTTAAAAAATAATTGTATTAAATTAAGTTTATTACTGTTAGTAAATTATAACGATAAAGTACCGTTAGGAATTGAAAAAAATAATGTGTTAGTAAAACCATGTTTTGGTGTAGTGTCCCTCATGAAAAACCTAAATAATTCCTCACGAAAACCCCAAATAATCTATCAGTCGGTCAATCGGTCTTTAGGGTTTTCATGAGGGGAGAGAGAGATAGAGAGAAGAAGATGAGGAAGAGGAAGGGTTTCGTGAGGGGAGCGTTACCTGAGGAAGAGGGAGGGTTTCGTGACAGAGAGAAAGAGGAGAGGGTTTCCGGAAGAGGGAGGGGTTTTCGTGACAGAGAGGAGGGGGAGGGGTTTTCAGTTTGGTGCGCGGGTTATGAGGAGTTGAAGGGTTGGGGGAGAATACATTAAGGTTTTTTCAAACATAAGACATAGCATTTTGCTATGGACGGTACCGATTTAATTTCTAAAAATCCAACGGATGGGATCGCCCACTATCGAAAACACTATAAACATAAGACCGAATTTTTTTCAAACCGAACCGAATCTCTTATTCGGTTAGGTTCGGTTCGGATTTCGGTCCAAAAATCGAATAATGCTCACCCCTAGACATACGGACATAGCAACGTTCAGAAAAAAAAAACTATACCTTTAACAGTGTTCATAACACGCTATATAAAGTTCTATTAACAGCACTGCATAATGAACGCTATTGATAATGACATTCTAATAGCAGGGAGGCTTCAACGCTATAGATAAACTGCTATTGTATGAACGTTTAATAGCACTTCAATATGAACGCTATGGATGATTATATTATAATAGCAGGGAGGCTCGAACGCTATAGATAAACTGCTATTGTATTCTATTTTAATAGCACTGCGGAAAGAAATGCTATTGATGATGACATTCTATGGCAGGGAGGCTTGAATGCTATAGATAAACTGCTATTATATGCCCTATTTGTTGTAGTGGTGGGAGAGAGAAAATTCATTTCTCATCCATTTTCTAAGGAGCAGTATCTCTCCAAACCTCTTCTCCTCCAATTTCCTCAAGAGTTAGGTTAGGGTTTCTGATCGATGGATCTTAGCCGAGGTGCGATCTCGACCATATCGGAGGGGTCGTCGGAGGACCGCGCGCACATGCTGGAGATCGGCGGCGGGTGCGACGTCTTCGGCTCCGTAGTTTAGGCGTGGTGATGGGTTTGCTCGGCGGTCTTCTCCTCGCCCACACTGCCTATTCCACCATCCAATGTTAGTCAAATCAACAAAACCCTTCTTCTTATGATCCATGGTGGTTGATCTATAATTTTAATTTCAATTTAATATAATTTTGGTGGGTGCGGACAGGGGCATGCTGAAGATCATGGAGGAGGAGTTCTCCGTACCCCCTCTAAACGTAAAATAACCCTTTTTTCCTTTTTTTTCATGTTTCTTTCTTTTAGTTATTTGGATCCGATGTAGCAGTAGTAGCAGTTGTTGGTCTTACTTGTTTAGGCAGCGCAGGTTGTGGGCGAGCTGCTGCTGGGTCTGGGCCTCTGTATGTGGACGGGGCTGGCCTTCCCTTGCAAGTTCCTCTCCATACTCCCTCACTCCGAGGAGAACAGGTCCTCCTCTTCCTTTCTTCTCCTTTTCTTTTCTTCTCCTCTTCCTTTTCAGTGACGAATCATAATTTTCGATCAACTGCTCCTCGGATCTGTTAGATTAAGCTACTGATTACTTGGATGGACGCTGATATTTTAGGTCACTTGTGTTTGTTCCTACTCCTAATTTTATCTGATCATGTTGATACTACAATGTGCAAGGGACTGTAGAATTATCAGAAAGCAAATAGAACACATTTGACTAGATGTCTTTAGCAATAAATCGGACAAGGCTGAGGGTGCAACTTTAGTAGTAGGTCAGAAAGGGCGAAACTGAAATATTAAGGCCAGGGGGAATTTAGATTTGTACACAATAATTCTGGAAAAGAAATTACGCTATGAGTTTGCTATTAAATGCCTTTTATTGGAGGCAATAACTCATGCTTCTGAAATTGGAACTAGCTACTGCTACCAAGTAAGCAAGTTTGGAAGTTTTTTCCTAGTTGATACTAGATACTGATATATTTATCATTTTTTGTTTGACACTCAAAATTACTTTTCATATTTATAATCATGCATTTGACTTCTTTTTCTTTATTTTTTCAAAACCAGAGGCTTGAATTTCTTGGTGATGCAGTACTAGACCTACTTATCACTTGGCATCTCTTTCAAACTCATACAACTATAGATCCTGGGGTGTTGACTGACTTGAGGTCGGCATCAGTTAACAATGAAAGATTTGCTAAATGTGCAGTCAAGCATAAGCTTCAACACCATCTTCAACATTCATCAGGGTTGCTTGTAGAGCAAATAACAGAATATGTCAAGAAACTGGAGGAATTACAAGAAGTCGAGTGTCCACTTGTATCAAATACTTCGTCCAAAGGCTACAAGGTAAAGTTTTTTATGAAAGCCTAAACATTATATAATGATGACTAAGAAATCTAAACATTATATAATGATGACTAAGAAATCTAAACATTATGTATGATGATTTTTCAGAGTATCTAGCATTGCTTTTTACGGTGTTATTTACTTTGTATCATTTTTGCTGTTGCGGGTTCTTGCAGACATTGTCAAAAGCATAGCAGGTGCTATATTAATTGATACAAGGCTCAACCTACATAAGGTTTGGGAGGTATTTGAACCATTACTTGCTCCCATTGTATCACCTGATAGTCTTGAACTGCCCCCTCTGAGAGAATTGTTTGAGTTGTGTAGTCATCTTGGCTACTTCTTTAACACAAAGTGTATGATGGAGGGAGACATTTTTCAGGATTTTGCTACGTGATGCCGACAGTTTTGATGTGCTCAAAGTTGAAGCCAATGTACTAATAGTTTTGAGGGTCTACTTACTAGTAGTAGTTGTAAATATATGTATTTGGATGTCTTATTTTGAAAAATGTAATGAAGATGGTGATATATGTTATGTATATATTTGTAAATGGATTAAATGGTACTCTATAACATTTAGATGTTTTCTTGTGAATATGGTTCAAAATGAATGTTTTGAAATTGAATTGAGCAACATTGAGCATTGATCTATAATTTTTTTGGAAAGTAACATATAAATGTGCAGAATTGAGCGTTATAAATGTGCTGAATTGAGTCTATACAGATTATCTATTCATAACGCTTTCAAACTACGCTGAAAATAAGTGTAGCAGAAACTCATCATATTCATGACGGTTATTTTATGACGCTTTTAAAAAATATTTATAACACCCGTTTTCATGACGGTTGCTGTGGAAAAAAAAGGCGTCATGGTACGTCATTAATGACGCTTTTTAGCCGTCATTAAAAAGGTTTTTTGTTGTAGTGTGAGCGTGCCATCGGGCACTTATGTTACGAAAAGACTAAGTAATACGAAATTATGCTATGAGAATAACTTACGAATGGTACGCGTTGAATACAAGTACGAGATGTCTAAGCCGTTGGGCGTCGTGCATCAATATGGATGTGTTGGGGCATAACGCCGACGGAGCTCCCCATATGAATGGTGGATTATGTTTATGAGACGCAAATATGTTTATGGCACGAGAAACTGTTTATGGCACGAAAAACCGTTTATGGATCAAGACTATGTTTATGCAACGGAGGATTTGGTTGGATTGTTATGTATATTTGCTATCGTACGTATTACATGGTCAATGGACTCGGATGGCCCGTGCACGGGTGCGGTGTCACTCCCCGTTCCCGGAATGCGTATTTTTATACATGTACAACTCATGTATATTTATTTAGTATTTATCATGTATTATTCTGTATTTAAATTCCTTTACTTTCATGTTAATTAATTACCTGCTCTTTAAATTTTCATGTTAATTAATTTCCTGCAATTTTATTTCTGCATTCTAATTATCTGCATTTTATTTTTCTGTATTTTATTCCCTGCTTTGGTCTTATTGGGTTCTCGGGTTCATGGTGGACAACCCAGCCCAACACCCCACCTACCACCACTCCCCCTATTTAAAGCCACCCTCTTCCTTCTCTCTCCTCATTTACTTCTTCTTCACCATTTACTTCTTCTTCACCATTTACTTCTTCTTCTCCTTCCTCATTACTTCTCCACCTAACCACCACCAGCAGCAGCAGCAGTAGGCAAGTGCAAACTTGTTTCTCCTTCACCCATTTTTGTGGTTCATTTGGCTTCCTCTCATGATCCTGAGAGAGATTAGTTCTTAGCATTTTTGATTCCTATGGCTTGTTTTCTCTAGATCTAACTTGTAGTATTTCGGCTGTTCATGGGTTCTTGGTCCACCAACTTTGCGTGTATTTCTCTGGCACTGGAGCGAAGGCTCCATAGTACTTGGAGTTCGGGAAATGTTGTACGCACACGTTCTTACGTGCTCGCGTAAAACATCAGCCCAGTCACGCACACGTCTGTACGTGTCTGCGTGTATTTTCAGTCACGCACACGACTGTACGTGTCTGCGTGTATTTTTAGTCACGCACACGTCTTTACGTATTTGCGTATATTTTTAGTCATGCACACGTCTGTACGTGTCTGCGTGTATTTTCAGTCACGCACACGTCTTTACGTGTTTGCGTGTATTTTTAGTCACGCACACGACTGTACGTGTCTGCGTGTATTTTTAGTCACGCACACGTCTCTACGTGTCTGCGTGGATTTTGAGTCACGCTCATGTTCTTACATGTTAGCGTGTATTTTTAGTCGCGCTAACGTTCTCATGAGCGTGCGTGTATTTTTAGACACGCTAACGTTCTCATGAGCGTGCGTGTATTTTTAGTCACGCACACATCCATGAGTGCGTGTATTTTCAGTCACGCACACATCCATGAGCGTGCGTGGATTTTTAGCGTGCGTGGATTTCTTGTCACCTTTTCACGCTCACTTGAGTCTGCGTGAATTTTCCTTCACGCTCACACTGTACATGCCAGCGTGAATTACTTTTTCACGCTCACGCTGTCACACGCTCACTCCTACTAGACTTGGCGTGACTTTTGGCCTTAGCTTAGACTTGTTAGCGTGACTTTCTTGACCTGGGTGTTTTAATTGTCCTATAATTATTCATTTAATGATGGCATGATAATTCTTCTATTATATCCTTACGCCTTTTGCTTGAACTTGATAAATCATGATATGTTAATATTGTTAATACAGATTGTTATGTGGAATGTGTCATGTGTCTTGATTGATCCATGGATACCCAGTATGACTAGAACTTAACTCTGAGGAGTTATAGGCTCGACCCCATGTAATACTAATTGACTTTCATGCCTTGTCACCATTGATAATGATTGTGACATTGACTAATAATTGATCATGCGTTCCTAGTTGGAACTAAGAGACTGGCTAGTCGTCTTATTGAAATGAATGAATGAGACACGTTCATGTAATGAACTATTGTACTCGATTAGCCGATCCCGAATATTGGCATACAGGCACATGCAGGCTTCAAATTATTTATTTATTTATTTAGTTATTTTCTTACAAAAACCAGCATGTGTACTTTATGGTCAAGGCATGATTTCTCCGTGGTTAGATTTGATTGTTGCATCACGCTATGTAAAACCTACAACATAGCCGCACGGGTATCGTTGTAGAGTTGCGCATATCGTACCCCGTACAAAAGTACTCATTTAAATGACCATGATCCACGGCATGGGATTTCACTCAACGTAGGGACTATTAAGTTAAATAAAATAATGATTGCATGGAGAGAATGGATTTCCAAGTTCTTACATGGCAGCCCCCTTGGGACAAGTAGTACCCGACGGGCCGGCTGGTCCCCACAGATACTGTAAACCTGCCACACGGGCAGGGAGCAGTATCTGCTTTTATTATTATTGTATATTGTATATTGACGGGCGTCCTGCTAGGACTCGTCTAATTCATGTATGGCGCACATGGTTAACTGGATAGACTAGCCTTGCTCGCACATAGTAAGAACTGAGGAATCCCTAATTGTATAATTCCAGGATAACTTGGAACTCACATTAGCAAGCCGTAGTAGTTGATTGGCCGTTCAAGATGATTTATTTGTGTACTGCACTACTCTGTTACCAAACTGGGATGATCAGAATGTCAGGACATGACGGGCCAACTTCTGTCCTTGTTTGGTTGGGAGGTTGGTTCGAAGTGTCATGATGTGATGTGAATCCTAGTGGAAAGCAGAGATCTATTATCATTATATTCTTTACTTACTGGTTTAGTCCTTCATATCGTCCTTCCTTGTGGTACTTGCTATTAGAGGTCTAACCTCTCTGGTTTTGCATGGCCAGATTTAGAGCCGGTCCCCGAGGATCCAGCTTACTTTCACCTCCAAGATGGTCAATACTAGAGGAATGATCGCAGGAGGACTCGAGTGGGTCCCTTACTTCACCGCTCGTTTTGCTATTTACTTTATACTTAGCCGTTTGGTACCGACATGTTAGTCAGATTGTCTTGCACTTACTTTTACATAATTATAATTAAGTCAGACTGCAGCTGATAACAATTGTGTATACGTTACTATACCATCTGGCTATGTTTTGTAAAGCTAGATCTCAAGAACATTTTGACTGAGCGTTTGGAACGCCTTACTGCTTTATCTTACATGTTCTCTATTACTGTTTCTTGTTTGAACGATTGAGACAATAGATGTGAAGCGACCATAGTAAGACTCTCATATAGTATGCACCCCCTCGTCTGGTTAGACAGCATTGATCGTATTATACGGTATTCATCTACCCGTAGTACGTAGCTGGCTGAGTCATTCCCCCGCTCTCCAGTATTCTGGTTCTGGGGTGTGACAAGGTTTTAGTGGTGGCCCACGCAGGTCTAATTTCAGACTTGTGGGGTATTTTGATTTATAGGATGTCTCAATCACACGTGTTTCCCCCTTGATCTCATGATTCGTTATTCTCAACCCTTGCTTGACATTCCTGTATCCTTTGACTTCATTGATCCTTCATGTCCGGTTGTTTGATTGTTCTCTTGTCCCTTTTCTTAGGGGCACTTCGTCCGCATCGACCAGAGCTGGGCAGCAACAACAAGAGCAACATGGACAACCTGACCCTGTTGGTCAGCAACAAGGGCCAGTCTTACCTCAGGAGGCTACCCAAGAAGAAGTGATAGTGGAAGCAGTAGCTGGATCGCAATATCCGGATGTTCCACCACCACCAACAGTTCCACCTACCCAAGTGGACACACCAGCCCTTCTGGAGATCATGAGAGGAATGATGGCTACTCAGCAACATCAGATGTTGGTCCAGCAGCGCATGCACACTCAGCTACAAGAGCAGAATGTGCTACTCAACCAAGGATTGCAGACAGCATTGGAAAGAGGGGCAAGGCCAGATTCAGGAGCATCAGCCAGGTTTTGCAAGTACAACCCCCGCCGTTTCGAGGGCACGGAGGATGCCATCTCAGCAGATGCATGGCTTAAGGATATGGAGGCCATTCTGACAGCAGCGAAGGTGCCGGCAGAAGAACGTGTGGATCTAGTGAAGTTGTTACTTCAGGATCTCGCATGTGATTGGTGGGAATCAGAGGAAGTGGGCATCAGGCGTCCTGTGGCTTGGGACGATTTCACAGCAAGATTCAAGACCAAGTACTATGGGGTTGTGGCACAGTTTGAGCTACAACAGAAGTTTATCAACCTCAGGTAGGCCGGCAAGACTGTAGATGCTTATGCAGCGGAGTTCTACAGATTGAGTAGATTCGCCCCAGAGATGGTAGCAACAGAGCGCCAGAGGGCCATGAGGTTTCAGCAAGGGTTTCATCTTGAGCTCTTGCAATTGATAGAGGGGCACAATTACCAAACTTTTGACAAAATATTAACGACAACTCGAAGGCATGAGATCACTATTCAGAGGCTTGCAGTAAGGACTGGGGGTCAGAAGAGATCCCATAGTCAAATGGAAGGAGGGGGGAGCAGCGCCCCGAACAACAGCACCATCCACTGGCATTCGTATCCATGATGTGGCAATACGAGGATCAGCACCACCCAGGCAGCAGCAACAGCAACAGAGGAAGAACTAGCAACCCCCGACGGGCTGTACTTATTGTGAAAAGATGGGACACACTAGAGATGTGTGTCGGACATTGAATGGACTGTGTCTGATATGTGGAAACCCAGACCATCGGGTTACCACATGTCCCATGAATTCGAGGTCAGGAGGACCAGGGCAACAGTTTCTTGCTCTGCCAGCACCAGGGGCAGGCCAGTATCGAGGACCAGCAGTGGCAGTAAGGCCGTTGGCACAGCGTCCATTAGTACCGCAGGCTCAGATGTTTCGGCAGCAGGGACCGTCGATGCAGCAACACCAGCATAGACCATCCCAGCATCATCAAGAAAGGGGCCAGCAGCAGCATCAGGCTAGGCCGCAGCATGGAAACCAGCAAGGAGGTCGAGGGCAAGCATTCACTTTATCCTTGGAGGAGGCATTGGCATCGGGAGATGTTGTGGCAGGTAACATTCTCGTCGCCTCATATCCCGCAGTAGCATTGTTTGATTCGGGAGCATCCCATTCATTTATATCTACACAATTTGCGACACAACTAGGAATGGAGTTCGAGACATTGCCAGGGAGGTTGAATATACTCACTGGTAATAGGCTCGTAGGAGTTAGTCGAGTTATTTTAGCCAGTAGCGTTGTAGTTTGCGGGCATTCCTTACCCGTCCGGTTGATAGAATTTCCTGTTGGAAATTTCGACGTTATCTTAGGCATGGACTGGCTGAAAGACAGTCATGCGACAATAGATTGTCGTAGAGGGTGTGAAACCCATAATTTGTATTTAATAATTAAATAATGTTTTGGTAATATTATTATTAGTATTTCAAAATTATTATTATTAATATTAATATTATTAAATATTTTTGAGTGAAAAAGAATTTCAAAATTATAATAACGAGGCTTTTTGATTTTCGGACCCAGACTCGAGTCCGAGCCCAGACCCAGGCCTGAGCCTAACCCAATATTTTTCCCATTTTCTTAATTCTGATTTTGGACTTGGTTATAAAAAAAAAAAAATTAGGCTGGTCCCGAAGGACCAGCATTTGCGTGTGGAGACTTCTTCTCCCACTCCCCTATTCTTCCTCCCCTCTTTGCTACACGTTCTCCTCT
Source organism: Iris pallida (assembly GCA_029216955.1). Classification (NCBI taxonomy): domain Eukaryota; kingdom Viridiplantae; phylum Streptophyta; class Magnoliopsida; order Asparagales; family Iridaceae; genus Iris; species Iris pallida. Next base: position 19,408,499 of record JANAVB010005597.1, read on the forward strand.
CCACACCACTAACCCATCATCCACTTGTTTCCTTAAGAGCAACCCCTCGTTTCACATTCTTAACTTCCCCATTACTCTTCTATTCACCACTACCACAACTCTCCACCCCCTTAATAACTTCCCTCTATTCCCACTACTCACGAAACACTCAGAAGAGGAGAAGTAAACTCAGCACTCTTCCTCTCTCTCCCTGTTCTCTCTATACTCACCTCTCACCAAAACCCTTTCAAATCCCCTACTCCACGAAAACCCTCTCTCTCTGGAGCAAAGTTCTCTCACAAACCCTTTTCCCAACTACTCCACCTAACCCCGCGCGCGAACGCTCACCCTCCGGTCGCGCTGCCCCGCGCCACCGACCGCCCTCGGCGCGACCCCGTCGTCGCCACCCCTTCTCGCGGCAACCCCCTAGCCGCCGACAGCCCCGGCCACCAGCGCCGACTCCGGCGCGCGCCCGTGCGCCAGCCTACTCCGACGAACCCCCGCCCGTTCTCGGCCGTTCCCCGACCGGCCCTGCCCCTTGGCCGACCGCCTCCGCGAGCGCCCCCGAAGCCCGGCGCCGTTGGCTGCCACCCCGCGCGGCCATTTCCGCCAACCAGCGCCGAGCTTCCCTCGCGTGCACGCCCCGCTTCTGGTCAGCGCCTTCCCGGCCGACCACCCCGTCGATCCCCTCGGCAACTGCCATGGCTGCTGTCCCCTTCGGCGAGCACGCCCCCTCCGGGTTAGAACCCGCCGGCGTTCCCCCGACTCCGGCGCGCCCCCTCTGTGCCCTGACCAGCGCTGTTCGCGAGAGATCGAGTCCGATCTGTGGAATTTCGCGTCCCGAGTCCGAGGCAACCCTTCGGATTCCATCGTTTTGGGTAATCTCTGATAATCACAGTAGTTCGTCCCCTGTCTTGGTCGATGATGAGAAATGGTCCCCGATTCCCTTTGGGAATTCGGTTTTAGCGACGTCGTAATTTTTTGGGACTTTCGGAAAGGTCTTATGGATTGTTTTGGATTTCCGGAATATTTTGGGAATTGATTTTTGGTATGTTTTAGTTTTCCGGAATTTTTCGGGAACGTTCTGTGATTTGTGGATTTGGAATCGGACTTCCGAAATTATTTCGGGTCGTCCCGATTATGCTGTGGATTGGTTGTGGATATTTTATATATATAAATGCGGGTTTTTCCCTGGTTTGGGACTTGCAGGAAATTATCGGCGCCATTTCCCAGTTTTTGGGTTGACCAAAAATAGAGGAGATGCTGCCCGATTTTTTCGTAAATCCTGAATTAATTTAAAAATAAATTTAAAATGATTTTCAGAATTTATTCGATATTTGATTTTGGGGTGACGACCGTATCGGTCAATGGACCCGGCTAAGTGCAAACGATACCGGCCCCGCCCGGACGTTGAGGCAATTAGCCAAAATAAGGATCGGACCATATCTGAGACTTATGATTTATCATTATTTTATTATTTATTTCTGTTTACATTTACTCAATATTTTTAGTTTAGGACTAACGTCAGTCTTATCTTATTTCAATTTATGTAAATAAATTGTAATGGGCATAAGCCCAGCTGGCTGGTCTGTGACTGTAATAGCTTAGATTTCCTGTCTTTTCTGGTTTTCGAGTTTTTACTGTTTAACGATTAAAATGATTAAAAAGTATTTTTCGTATAAAATTAATTAATATTTTCTAATTTTAAAATTGACAAGTTTGTTACTTATTAAAAATCACGTATTTCTCACTAAAATAAGAAAATTAGTTTTAATTTTATATTATTAGAAATTACCAAGTTTTCCTAAAGTAATCTGGCAGCGACGACGTTTTCCGAATTCAAAGTTAAAATGACCATTTTCCTTCGTATTAAATCAACGCACAAATAATCGTGTTTTTTGTGTTTTGTTAATTAAAAGATTTAAAATTGACTAGGGAACAGTTTAGAGATTGCAACTAGCCTAGTTAGCATTGACGATTCTTGGTTTCTGAGACAGCTTATCAAATGTAGGATTTCGAGGAAGTGTTTGACCTAGTTCTCCGGTACAGACTCTCGATCCAGTCACAATAACAAAGGCAAGTACATTTTGTGTTAGTTTACAATTATTTAGTAATCGTTTTAATGCAAGTTTAAACCACGATGCAACACGGAACTCTCTCTGAGAGCACTGAATATAACTACTGTAATTGTTGGGGACTGGGGGAGTAGTGTAATGAGTATGACCACATCCAAAACTGTATACTGACTGTGTTAGCTTACCCCTCATACACACGGGGATAAGCCATATCGTATCAATATGATACAACTGTACAACCCAAGCCGGTCATATTCATTGCCTATTCACATCACAGAAACTGTAACTGTTTTAAAACTGTAACTGCTTAGTTGATTTTCAAAACCGTTTAAAAGTGCATGATTCTATTATTATTTCAATTGTTAAATTAGCATGAATTGTACTTTGCTCCCTCCTGACTGGAGACCCAACATTTTAGGTATCACTGATGAGGCTTTGTTCCGCGATCCCAAGACGAGGATTTCGAGACTGATGAGCTGTTTTTCTAGAGTTTTCTTTTCTTCTTGATGTATGTAGAAAATGGTTTAAGTTGTATCTTTCATTCCATTGTAAAAGTTTAATAAAGTTTTAAATTTTCGAATTTTGAGTTGTGACAAATATAGTGTTGTTGTATGGTTACCTGCTACTGAACAGCTTACTGCCGCCGTCTCAACAACGGTACAGGCTGGGCATGATCCGGTTCGACCCAATTAGTTGGGATCCAGTCGTGACATATTTTTAGTGGTGGCCCATGCAGGTCTGAACAACAACTTAGGAAAACATATTTAGAAACAACTAGAACACTAGAACATTAATTTGTCACAACATAGGACCGAAATATATTATAAAATAAATATTTTTGGTTTGATTATAGACTGGTAGGATATCTTGCTTATGTTTGCATCATAAACCTTCCATAGAATGACTATTGACAAGACCAATCCTGCTGGCGATGAGGTGTCATCTCCGGATCATACCCCATCTCCTCAACCAAGTCCAGGGTTTATTCCCTCGCAGCTGATTGACCGTCCCCATAATGCATCCAGTAAAGTTTTCACTACACTGGCGATTCCTGCCTCTTCTCAAACTTGCATTTTCTTGGTGGAGTACCCATTCCTGTTGCTCCACCAGTACCAGCAAACGCCTCCCAAATGGTTGCCCTATTTTAAGTAATCATGGAGTCCCAGAAAGCTCAAGATGAAGCCCAGCAGGAACAGATGAATATCACGAGAGAAGACATGAAGAACGTCATTGAAGTAGCCTTAGCTATCTTAAACCAAGTTGGAGCGGAACCTCACCCTAGGAGGGGTACCCCTGAAATCTAGAAGAAATTTTGAGCCCTATCCGGCAGTTATATCGTAAGAAGCTATTGGTTTGTGACTACTGTAAAAGGCCTAGTCATCAAGTCAATATTTGTCGCAAGAGATTGGGAAATGTTTGGCATGTGGATCTGCTGAACATCGGGTAAAGGATTGCCCCTTATCTTTCCATCATACCAGAATACCTATCCCAGCAACACCTGTTAGACCACAACCTAGGGACTCTCTTTCTATCCAGCAGACCCAGCCTCCTACTATAAGGTATGATGCATACTCGAGGTTCATAGAAGATGAAGCAGTTGGAGACTGCTCATGCAAGAGCCAGAACCATGAAGAATAGTACCTAGGACTGCTGAATAGTATTATCTATCTTTGGAAGTTGTAACAGGATGTCCTTAGATCAATCATGAGATTTTTTGCTGTAATTCTCCACATGAATAAAATTCTTAGTTACACCTTTATGGCAGATGTTTTTCCTGATAGTCTTCCCGGATTATCCCAGATCTAGACATAGGATTCACCATTGACCCAGTCCCCGGCTCTTTTCCTATTTCTAAAGGATGTTACAGAGTCAATCCGAAGGAGGCCAAGAAGATGAAGGACCAGATCAATGAAGGCTCTAGGATTTATTCAGGAAGGAACTTCACCTTAGGGAACACCTATCTTGTTTGTGCCCAGGAAGGATGGAACAACGGATGTGCATCGATTACCAGACACTAAAGAACAAGTACCCTCTGCCCTAATCGAGGATCTGTTTGATCTGTTTGTGTGGAGTTAGGGTGTTTCGAAGTTTGATTTAAGATCTGACTACCACTAAATCAGAGTCAGGAAGGAGGACAATTCCAAGACGGCGTTCAAACACCAAGTATGGGTAGTTTTCTTTGGTCATGACGTTGGACTGACAAATGCTCCTGCTGTGTTCATGAATCTCATGAACAGAGTTTTTCATGAGTATTTGAATCAGTTTATCTTCTCCATAGATAACGTTCTGATATATTCGAAAACTGAAGAAGAGCATGAAGAATATCTGAGGAAAGTTCTGGAAACTTTGAAGAAAAAGAAGTTTTATGGTAAGTTATCTGAACGTGGATTTTCTTTGACAAGGTGGATTTTTTTTGCCATGTTGTCAAGAGAAGAAATTTCGATGGAAGATAGATGCTGTTGAAAAGTGGTATACCCCAAGTTCAATTCAGAAGTTTCTTGAACTTGGCTGGCTACTATCAGAAGTTCGTGAAGGATTTCGCCAAGATTGCTGAGCCGATGGCGAAGCTCACTTGGAAGAATGAAGAGTTCATCTGGACGAAAGATTGCCAGGCGGCATTGAGGAGCTGAAGAAGAGACTTACCACTATACCAATCCTTGCGTTACCCGCAGGAACCGGTGGTTTCTCAATTTACAGTAATGTCTCTGGAAAAGGACTAGGTTGTGTTCTTCAACAACATGGGAAAGTAATTGCTTACACATCTAGGCAACTACAGACTCATGAGAAGAATTATCCCACACCTAATTTGAAATTTGCTGCAATTATCTCTACTTGGAAGCTATGGAAGCATGATTTTTATGGAAAGGGAGTGAAAATATATACGGACTACAAAAGTCTGAAATATGTCTTCACTCAGAAAGGGCTGAATGTTAGACTAAGAAGATGGCTGAAGCAGATGAAGGATTTCAACGTCAACCTGCAGTACCATTCAGGTAAGGCTAATGTGGTCGCTGATGCACTTGGTCGATACTGATGGCGAAGTTCTTAACCAAGGACTAGCACCTGCTAGAAGACATCGAGAAGTTTGGACTGGAGATTATACTGCCTGGAAATAGAAGGAAGAAGCTGGATGCTGATTCAGTGTTGATGGAGTTGCAAATGAGCTCGAGTCTGATGGACAAAGTCAAGGAGACTCAGTTTCAAGACGAGACACTTTACAAACTTAGAGATCAAGTGTTGGCAGAAACACTTGAGGGTTTCTCAAATCGCCAATAATGGAGCTCTAAAGAAAGGTACGAGACTTTGTGTACTATCTGGCGAACTGAGGAACGAGCTAATGCAAGAAGCGCACCAGTATTCCATACATCCTAGCAAGATGTATTGGGATATGCGTACCATTATTGAGTAGTATGGAATGAAGAGGGATGTATTCAGAATTGAGGTTAGATGTTTTATTTGTTAACAAGTGAAGGCTAGCCGACAGAGACCCGCAGGACTTCTACAGTCGTTGGGCATTCCGGACCGGAAGTAGAAGCACATAACGAAGGATTATGTGTCAGGATTGCCTTGATATCAAGGAGGGAAGAACACCATTCGGATTATTGTGGACCGACTGACTAGTCAGCTCACTTTATGTCCTTCAAAGTTGGTTTACCCACTAAGAAGTGGGCAGCATTGTACGAGAGGCACATCTACCAGGATTCATGGAGTACCGCGGGACGAGCAATCAGAGAGGTCAATCCAGACGCTTGAAAATATAATGAGATTTTGCGTCTTGGAATTTGGAAGGTCTTGGGAAGACCAATTGCATTTGGTGGAGTTTTCTTACAAACGACAGCTACCAAGCTGGAGTTAGTATGACCCTATTTGAAGCTCTCTATGGACGTCGTTGCTGTTAGACCTGTCAACGGATGCTTATTGGTACGGATAGAGCTATATCCGTATCCGTATCCGATTTTTTTTTATAATATCCGAATCCGATCCGATATCCGAACGGATATTTCTTTTAACACTTCAAATTCGTATCCGTCTAGTTTAACGGATATCGGATAAAATCCGATTCGATCCGATAAGATAAAAAAATCAAATCTACCAAGTCTCATGTTATTATTCGAATATCCGAAATCCGAAATACTAAAAATTTAATTATTATCCGAATATCCGAACTTCATAATATTCAAAATTTGATAAACTATGATAATCTTTACAATCCATCCATAAAATAAATATTCATTAAAAATGGAGATAACCAAACTAAAATTTAATATGCAAAGACCAGTACCACAACAACAGTCAATTGACAATCGATAACCAGCTACATAAAATGATTTGTGCTATTATATATTGCAGCTTCAAAAAGATACAAAATGATTTAAGCTATATATTGCATTTGCAGCATCTAGCATGGATTTAGTCAACACCCGGTCAACCAACGACACAAAATAATCTCCCATCTTCAATAATATATGCTCCCATTTGCTAGTGTGAACCATGCGATCATGAAAATTAGTTGCAATTTGTTGTCCATCTGCACAGTAAAAAAATATCATAATAAGTATCACAATAGAAAGGATCATGATAAGTATTATTAGTAGAGACCATACTTTCTCCTATTAAATTCGTTCAAAAATCAAAAATAGAGCCTGTAACAATTAAATTCAGATGCCTTCACCACAAAACAAGAGTCTGAGACAATCAAAAACAGCAACCTGCAAAATTCCAAAAAAAATCGGAAGCTTGTGTTCAGAGTTTATGAGCTAGAGAAGGAGCTTGTGTTCAGTTCGTAATAAAACCATGTCAATGCTTTATGCTCATACTCATATAGAGAAACACTTCGGATTATGGAAGTGTTACTATGTCCAATTTTCTGACATGAAAACATAAATGCTTTTGAATATTATGAAGTGTTACTATAGAGAAACACTTCCATGCTGACAAAAAATTGGACATAGTAACACTTCCACGTCAATGCTTTCATGTCAGAAAATTGGACATAGCAAAAGCATTTATGTTTTCTGACATGAAGAGAAACACTTCCATAATTGTACTATATAGATATGCTTCAGCAGACAACATAAATGCTTTTGCTTTATTCCTTTGTTCCACTAATTAGTTAAAATAAAATTTTCACATATTTCAAAAGCAAAGAAAAAAGAGCTTACCTAGCTAATTTGTTGCAGGTGAAGAACCAGTCAGATCCATAACTTCTGGCACATCGACCAAGTCACTATCTGTTATAACTCAAACATGGAAAAACAAAAAGGAAAATAAAATTAGACCAATAACAATACAAACATTAAAATTATAAAAAATTACAACATATAAATAAATTACTTACTTTTAAGGGATGGCAACCAATCCTTAATGCAATTTAAAGCTTCCACTATATCCGGAGCCAAAGAAGTTCGATGCTCGGTAATTACTCTACCACCACAACTAAAGGCTGACTCTGATGCTACAGTTGATGTTGGAACTGCTAAGATATCACGAGCCATATTTGCAAGTATCGGATAAGTGGGGTTATTAGCTTTCCACCAAGATAATATATCAAAATCTTTCTGACTTATTGGAACACAATCATCTGCCAGGTACTTTTCTAATTCTGTTCTTTTTTTAGCTTCTTGTGAATTGCCCAATTTTTGCATCCTTAACTTCTGAAATTTTTCTTCCATCCTTGAAGTACTTGAGTTCATATTATTATTACTCTCACAAGTAGATCTCGGTGAATCCAAATTAGTAACAAAAGAATTGCTACAACTTTCCAGAGAAGGACTAGAAGACACTCCATATGAAGTGTAAAGCTCATTCAAATGATCACGTATTTTGTTGACATAGGGTTGACAATAATCTTCACCATAAATCTCTTCAAGACCAAATTCAACAAATTCAAACTTGTAACGAGGATCTAATACCACGCCAATGCACATCATTATATTGCATGCATCCCAATATTTGTCAAATTTTTCTTTCATGACCTTTGCCATATCTCGAATATAATCAGTTTGACTAGATAGCCAATCATGAATGCTCCCATAAACATCTAAAACTCCTTTGAAATAAAAATTAGCAGAAGGATACTTAACCATGGAAAATTGAAGTGTAGCATCATAAAATACTCTTAAGCAATCACAAATCACTTGACCTTTCTTCCATTCTTCTGGTGTAGGCAAACATGTGTAATCAGGAGATAACTCTTTCAAACGCACAAATGCTAAACGTACATCTAATGCACTCTCAAGCATAAGAAATGTTGAATTTCATCTAGTTGAGACATCACTTGCTACTCCCTTACCAACCAACTTTGTATGAGATAATGCATTTTCAAACTTTTGCTTTCTACTTTGAGAGGATTTGCAAAAGTTAACACTATCTCGAATTTTTTTTAACAGCCCATCTACCACTTTCAACCCATCCTGCACAATGAGGTTTAAAATGTGTGCACTGCATCTAATGTGAAACATATTGCCATGAAGAAACAATGCATCTTTATCATTAAGCCATTCTTTAAGGTGTCGTACCATAACATCGTTACTAGAAGCATTGTCAACAGCAATAGCAAACAGTTTGTTATCAATATTCCATGTAAGTGTTGTAGATTTGATAAATTCACTAAGTGCAATACCAGTGTGTGGAGATGGGATCATGTGATATGCAATTATTTTTTTCTGTAACACCCAATTATCATCAATGTAGTGACATGTTACACAACAATAACCTTTATTTTGATGCTCGGAAGTCCACAAGTCTGTCGTGAGGCTAACTCGAGATGACAATTGATCAAAGAACTTTAGTAACTCATCTTTCATGTCATTAAAAACTTTTAAAACATCTGATCTAACTGTATTTCTTGTATAAAACCTCACAGTTGGATTGATGGTCTTCACATATTCTTGAAAATACTCATGCTCGGTCATATTGAATGGATAATCATGCTTCGCAATCATCCGAGCAAAAGCCAATCGTGTTTTTTCTGCATCAAACTTCCAAGTTCCTAATTTTGGAGGTTTGTTAGGAATATTTATAGCAGACAAGAGTTTTTGACCTTGGCGATTTGATGGTTTTCTCGGACAAGTATTTGCATGATTTTTCAAATGAGAAGTTCCTTTTGAACTAGCCCCATTAAATGATTTTTTGCAATGCCTACAAATGGCATTAATAGTACCATCTGCTAAGCGTTGTTCTTCAAAATCTTGCCACACTAAAGACCTCCTTTTTCTTTTTCTTTGTTCTTCTGTTGCTTGACTTCCATTCTCTCCAACACCACTAGGCCTTAAGTTTTCATCAGGAATATTAGTGCCATCGAGTGTTAGAGATAAAAGAAGGCCAGATGCACGAGCAGCACTAGCATTACTACCAACAATACTAGATGATGGTTCTGACATCTTTATCAATCTACAAATTTTAAAAAAAATGAAACCAACATGAGCTTCATTGTATACAAGTAAAACCAAAAAAATGTTGAACCCACTATACAAAAGTCTATTTATGACGGAAAAAACAGAACAACAAAGAAAAGAAAAATCTAAAAAGAGCTAATTATCCTATAATTCTTCGTATTTGTATTAAGGTTTCAGGTTGTCAAAAAGACCTTACCAATTATTTGGCAATTACTTAATGAGAAAAGTGGATTTAAATCACTACAAGAAATTACGCAGAAAATGCAAAAAAAATTTTGGAAAGACACTTGTTATATTTTTTTTTGAGACAATTGTTATTGTTAAAACTTAAAAGCCCTATCTTTATGGAAAATTATTCACCATAACCATAAAATTATGCTACAAATATGAATCTAATCAAATATTGTTCCAAATAATTTGTCATAACCATCAAACTATTCTAAAAATATAAATCTAATGCTATTTTTTTCCAGGAAAAAAAAACTTACTTTTGCTCTTCTTCCCTTTTTTGCTCGTTTTTGAACCCAATCTGGCAAAAAAAATTTACACAATTTGAGAAATCAAAGAGAAGAACTCTCCAAAACCTTAGTAAAAGTTAGGATTACTTAAAGAAAAAAAAGAATTTAATAACCATACCTTCTTCAATCGAAAGAAGATTTTTGATTAAATTGGTGGAAACCTAAGGAGGAACAAGGAAAGAAGATGAAAAGAATTCGGCTAGTACTCCCAACAAGAAATGGAGATTGCTAGAATAGAAAAAGAGAAGTAGTAAATGTCTGAAAGAGTGGATTACCTAAACTTTCAACTATGGAGTCTGAAGACTCTGAAGTCTGAACTCTGACCAGAGATGGAGACATGAAATGAAATGATCTAAGCCCTTTATATAACTTAATAGTTAATAGGACATAAGAATGTCCCAGACTCCCAGCTTTCCAGCTGTACTGTTACCTAGGCCCACCGTCCAATAGAGTTGGACCAACCAACGTTTCATTTTCTCTCTAAATATTAAGTAATATGTATTACTAAATATTTATATAGATTGGTGCTTAGGAAAGTGTAACTGTGAAAGAAGCTTGGCTGCTCTTAACATAATTACATTCATGCCTTGAAAAAATGAAAAGTGTAGAGCTGAGCAAGTGGCCTTTCATCTTCTTTATAGTATTTAATATATGTATTTATTACTATTGTGATTGTACCAGCTGGGAGCCTGGGAACTGGGAAGAGAGTATTGGAAGTGGAAAAAATGGCCCATTCATCTTCCTTATAATAATTAATATGTATGTAGTTATTGCTAGGCTGCTTGCTAGTGTGAATATGCAAGTCTCTGTCTGGGAACATAAAATTGGAAGGGAAAAAAATGACCGGCCATATATATATATATATATTCGGATATCCGAATTTGATATCCGAAATTTATAATTTAAAATCGGATCGAATATTAACGGATTCGAATATCATAATATCCGAATTCGTATCCGAAAAAAGATAATATCCGAAAATTACTCGGATATCCGAATCCGATATTGAAATTTTCGAATAATATCCGAAAATTCGGATACGAAATCGAATCGGATTCGAATTTTCGACTATCCATTGACAGGCCTAGTTGCTGTACACCACTTGCATGGGGCGACGTAGGAGAAAGAGTACTGCTGGGTCCAGAGATGGTAACTGACGCAGTAGAGAAGGTGAATGCAAGCTTAGGATTACCCAAGACAGACAGAAGTATTGGATTGGTAGTAGTAGTCGACCGGTGAAGTTGAAGAAGGAAATATCATTTTTGTGAAGTTTTCTCCTACCGGAGGAATAATCAGTTTTGACGAAGCTGGAAATTGAGGCCAGATACATCAGGCCATTTGAAGTTAAGACGAGTTGGAAGTAGCGTACCAGTTAGCTCTACCAGCTAATCTTGAGAGTGTGCAACGCCTTCTACGTATCACAGCTCAGATGCTACACTCCGGATCTGAGTCATATTTTGGATAATTCAGAGCTGAAGATTGGACTCAACCTTTCAGTGCCAGAGAAACCAGTTGCAAGCCTAGTCAGAGATGAGAAGAAAATCAGAATTTGAGCCATCACTTAAACTCCTATTTCCTTATCTTTTTTCGTTCTAAACTTGACTGATGCTGCTAAGTTAGCCTAGTTTTGCAAGCTATCTCTTTAATCAAGCTTGATCATGACGGTATTTTATTGGGTGCACCCACTAATATATTGTCTAATCAGAACCGGTGCATGATGGTCTGATCAACCTCGTGTACTTTGGTTCGCTTTCGTATTTTTCTGCATGGATGATATCATAAATGAAACTAGTCCCTAAATCGTTTTCATCCACGACTGCATTGGAAATTCTTATTGTTGGATCTGAGTTACGGACATAGTACCCGTACCTGCTTGATTTGAGTTTATCCTACCCCTAACCCTACCTTTAATTTCGAGGACGAAATTTTCTAAGGAGGGAAGATTGTGAAACCCATAATTTGTATTTAATAATTAAATAATGTTTTGGTATTATTATTATTAGTATTTCAAAATTATTATTATTAATATTAATATTATTAAATATTTTTGAGTGAAAAAGAATTTCGAAATTATAATAACGAGGCTTTTTGATTTTCGGACCCAGACTCGAGTCCGAGCCCAGACCCAGGCCTGAGCCTAACCCAATCTTTTTCCCATTTTCTTAATTCTGATTTTGGACTTGGTTATAAAAAAAAAAATTGGGCTGGTCCCGAAGGACCAGCATTTGCGTGTGGAGACTTCTTCTCCCACTCCCCTATTCTTCCTCCCCTCTTTGCTACACGTTCTCCTCTCCACACCACTAACCCATCATCCACTTCTTTCCCTCAGAGCAACCCCTCGTTTCACATTCTTAACTTCCCCATTACTCTCCCATTCACCACTACCACAACTCTCCACCCCCTCAATAACTTCCCTCTATTCCCACTACTCACGAAACACTCAGAAGAGGAGAAGTAAACTCAGCACTCTTCCTCTCTCTTCCTGTTCTCTCTATACTCACCTCTCACCAAAACCCTTTCAAATCCCCTACTCCACGAAAACCCCCTCTCTCTGGAGCAAAGTCCTCTCACAAACCTTTTTCCCAACTCCTCCACCTAACCCCGCGCGCGAACCCTCACCCTCCGGTCGCGCTGCCCCGCGCCACCGACCGCCCTCGGCGCGACCCCGTCGTCGCCACCCCTTCTCGCGGCAACCCCCTAGCTATCGACAGCCCCGACCACCAGCGCCGACTCCGGCGCGCGCCCGTGCGCCAGCCTACTCCGGCGAACCCCCGCCCGTTCTCGGCCGTTCCCCGACCGGCCCTGCCCCTTGGCCGACCGCCTCCGCGAGCGCCCCCGAAGCCCGGCGCCGTTGGCTGCCACCCCGCGCGGCCATTTCCGCCAACCAGCGCCGAGCTTCCCTCGCGCGCACGCCCCGCTTCTGGTCAGCGCCTTACCGGCCGACCACCCCGTCGATCCCCTCGGCAACCGCCATGGCTGCTGTCCCTTCGGCGAGCACGCCCCCTCCGGGTCAGAACTCGCCGGCGTTCCCCCGACTCCGGCGCGCCCCCTCTGCGCCCTGTCCAGCGCTGTTCGCGGGAGATCGAGTCCGATCTGTGGAATTTTGCGTCCCGAGTCCGAGGCAACCCTTCGGATTCCATTATTTTGGGTAATCTCTGATAATCACAGTAGTTCGTCCCCTGTCTTGGTCGATGATGAGAAATGGTCCCCGATTCCCTTTGGGAATTCGGTTTTAGCGACGTCGTAATTTTTCGGGACTTTCGGAACGGTCTTATGGATTGTTTTGGATTTCCGAAATATTTCGGGAATTGATTTTTGGTATGTTTTAGTTTTCCGGAATTTTCCGGGAACGTTCTGTGATTTGTGGATTTGGAATCGGACTTCCGAAATTATGTCGGGTCGTCCTGATTATGCTGTGGATTGGTTGTGGATATTTTATATATATAAATGCGGGTTTTTCCCTGGTTTGGGACTTGCAGGAAATTATCGGCATCATTTCCCAGTTTTTGGGTTGACCAAAAACAGAGGAGATGCTGCCCGATTTTTCCGTAAATCCTGAATTAATTTAAAAATGAATTTAAAATAATATTCGGAATTTATTCGATATTTGATTTTGGGGTGACGACCGTATCGGTCAATGGACCCGGCTAAGTGCAAACGATACCGGCCCCGCCCGGACGTTGAGGCAATTAGCCAAAATAAGGATCGGACCATATCTGAGACTTATGATTTATCATTATTTTATTATTTATTTCTGTTTACATTTATTCAATATTTTTAGTTTAGGACTAACGTTAGTCTTATCTTATTTCAATTTATGTAAATAAATTGTAATGGGCATAAGCCCAGCTGGCTGGTCTGTGACTGTAATAGCTTAGATTTTCTGTCTTTTCTGGTTTTCGAGTTTTTACTGTTTAACGATTAAAATGATTAAAAAGTATTTTTTGTATAAAATTAATTAATATTTTCTCATCTTAAAATTGACAAGTTTGTTACTTATTAAAAATCACGTATTTCTCACTAAAATAAGAAAATTTGTTTTAATTTTATATTATTAGAAATTACCAAGTTTTCCTAAAGTAATCTGGCAGCGACGACGTTTTCCGAATTCAAAGTTAAAATGACCATTTTCCTTCGTATTAAATCAACGCACAAATAATCGTGTTTTCTGTGTTTGGTTAATTAAAAGATTTAAAATTGACTAGGGAACAGTTTAGAGATTGCAACTAGCCTAGTTAGCATTGACGATTCTTGGTTTCTGAGACAGCTTATCAAATGTAAGATTTCGAGGAAGTGTTTGACCTAGTTCCCCAGTACAGACTCTCGATCCAGTCACAATAACAAAGGCAAGTACATTTTGTGTTAGTTTACAATTATTTAGTAATCGTTTTAATGCAAGTTTAAACCACGATGCAACACGGAACTCTCTCTGAGAGCACTGAATGTAACTACTGTAATTGTTGGGGACTGGGGGAGTAGTGTAATGAGTATGACCACATCCAAAACTGTATACTGACTGTGTTAGCTTACCCCTCATACACACGGGGATAAGCCATATCGTATCAATATGATACAACTGTACAACCCAAGCCGGTCATATTTATTGCCTATTCACATCACAGAAACTGTAACTGTTTTAAAACTGTAACTGCTTAGTTGATTTTCAAAACTGTTTAAAAGTGCATGATTCTATTATTATTTCAATTGCTAAATTAGCATGAATTGTACTTTGCTCCCTCCTGACTGGAGACCCAACATTTTAGGTATCACTGATGAGGCTTTGTTCCGCGATCCCAAGACGAGAATTTTGAGACTGATGAGCTGTTTTCCTAGAGTTTTCTTTTCTTCTTGATGTATGTAGAAAATGGTTTAAGTTGTATCTTTCATTCCATTGTAAAAGTTTAATAAAGTTTTAAATTTTCGAATTTTGAGTTGTGACAAATATAGTGTTGTTGTATGGTTACCTGCTACTGAACAGCTTACTGCCGCTGTCTCAACAACGGTGCAGGCTGAGCATGATCCGGTTCGACCCAATTAGTTGGGATCGGGTCGTGACAGAGGGAGTGTATCTTTTGATATTCCAGGCATGGAGCGGTTCACCTTAGTCAGATCAGGGGCAACTCAACGAGAGCAGGTGTCACGCCCCGACCCGGAATCATCCGAATCATCGTCCTCGCAGGGGGCGTGATGCCGCACGAGCCTGGATTTACGCTCGTGCAAGGCAAGATGATAAGTTCTCAAATGGTTATCTTTTAAGTTGATATTCACAACGAAAGGAAAACAGAGTATACGAAACAAATCTCTTTATTGATATTCGAAATCAGATTACAAAGGCTTTCGATAGCCCAAACAGAATTTGCCAGATTGGCTACAACACTCAGGTTCTCTCTTGCCCACAAAGGATTTTACCGTTCCATACATCATGCCTTCTATATCTCGGCCGCATCAATCCAGTTGCATAGTCCGAGCGTCAATGCGATCGCACGCTTCAATGCGCTTCGGCATTCCAAGCCTCAACACGTTCAAGCAACGCTTCGCCGTGAGCAATCCATTCCCTGCACCCTGCATGAAGCTGGTGGGGGATCAGTACGTTCGTCCTCGCATGTACTGAAGCAAAGATCTTCTTTCCAAACCGACATTGTAATATTCATGTTGAATCATGCATCTTAGCTTATGATCTTGCTATGTTCTCCTTAGGGTCAATTTCATGGCATCTTTGAAAGCGTAAAGCATGTTATCATAGCAAACATGTTATCGAATTGAATAGGCAAGCAAGCATTCTCGTGTTTGATTCGTGGCGCAACTTAGCTTATCGACGCACCCGCCCTTGCAACCGACGCAAGGTGAATACTCCTATCTGTTTTCCCTGTCATGTTATAAGTGCCCTCTATTCGGATCCATCCATGCAGGATATACGCATACCGATATACGCATACCTTGCACTTTCAAACCCATCGCCCTTAACTATATGAAGGTCACTAGCTTGTCAAGCTAGAATAGACTTATATTCGAAACATAAGACGATGTTAACTCCGTGCGGTTGCTAACCAACATCAGAGGCCATCGAAATAATCGCAGCAAGTTGCTTAACACATTCACCATAAGGTCGCTACCCTGTCCGGTCGAAGTGGCGCCAACAATGCTCAAACGAATCCCTCATAGGCCGAACAGTCCCAGCGCCCTGGCGCGCCGCGTTCGAGGGAAACCCATGCACGGGCTTTTATATCTTTAAGTCCATTTGACCATTTGACCATTTGGCCATGCAATGAATCTTATATTTCATACAACCAAGCAAGTTCGCTTATCGCTATTTCAATTGGCACAACGCCCGAATGTCCTCAACGAACGCCCGTAGGCCGCAAACATTTCGAAGGGCACCATGCCGCATTACCATCTCGCATTTCTCCGTTAACTTTTTATGTTCTTACGTTTCAATGTTTCAATGGCATCATGCCTCAACTCAATGCTCGTCAACCGAACGACCCGAAGGTCTCGAACACCTTTCGAGGCATTATATCATATCCGACAGTTCCGCCACATTCATGCCACAACTGTATTCTTTCGCAACGAAGCCATCTTTTATTATCCCGTGCATGTAGGCACGTTCCGACCGTATTCTGATGTTCTATGACTTAGCATTCAATGTCCGTGGCTTGCGCGCTAGGGCGCTCGCCTATTGTCTTTCAATGTTCTAGCCGTTCTAACTCGTGCGCGAAGGCACGGTATGGTTCATGCACTAAGGCACTCGTCGAGTACAGTTATCCCATGTTATTGCGGCTTGCGTACCGAGGCGCTCGCCTTAGCGATATCCAATGTTCCGTAGCGACTTGTGCATTTGATGCACGTTTCATTTCAATTGTACTAACTTAGTGTTCGACACACGTTATGATTTACTTCCGATCGGACCACACGCCCGTGGCGTCGATAGGTTAACTTTTAGCATACAATGATATATTTGACTTATCGAATGAAGGAGTAAAAAGAAGTCAATCCTCCCACCTTGAGTCGATAT
This sequence comes from Iris pallida, assembly GCA_029216955.1. Taxonomy (NCBI): domain Eukaryota; kingdom Viridiplantae; phylum Streptophyta; class Magnoliopsida; order Asparagales; family Iridaceae; genus Iris; species Iris pallida. The sequence goes on from JANAVB010005597.1 coordinate 19,425,480, forward strand.
GCCTTTGCCGTTTCGCCGAGCCGATGCGGCTCGATTCCCTAACTTTGTTGCACGGCCACTCTCCTGACTTAGCCATTCGAGCACTTCGTGCTTGTTGAATTATACGTCCGATTTACCTTAGCGTGCCCAAGTCTCAACCCGTCGCAAGGCGTTGATTTGGTTCCGCGGACCCCTTACTAAATATTGCCGAAGATCGACCTCTAATATTTTCGCGTCAAAGTATAACCTGCACACAAAACCAACTAAAATCAATACTTCATCGATTCGGACTTGTGCCTTGGTCGATTCGCTTTCTTAGAATCTTCGAGCCGATTCAACGCACTCATCCTTCGGGGCTACGCGGCGCTTCGCATCGATTCACTCGATGCATTCTTCGGGACAAGGCAACTCTTCGCATCGACTTAGTTCGATGTGTTGCTCGGGACAACTTAACACTTGCATCGTTATTACTCGATGCGTTCCTCGGGTCGATACGTTTCTCGGGACAACATAACTTTCGTATCGATTCGCATCGATACGCAATCGGGTCAACGGTACTCTTCGAGTCAACGACTCAGCAGAGAGTAATAGCGACAATGGAAGAAGTTCAGATTCCGAAGGTAGTTGAAGAATTTCTAGACGTATTTTCCGAAGAACTTTCAGGTTTACCACCGGTTAGAGATATTGAGTTCAGCATAGAATTAGCACCAGGAACTAAACCGATATCAGATCGAGTTTACAGAATGGCGGATTCAGAGCAGGTCAAGGTATATCAGCATATAGAGGAACTAAAGGAGAAGAAGTTCATCCAAGCTAGCGTATCACCATGGGCAGCGCCAGTGGTACTTGTGGGGAAGAAGGATGGGTCATCCAGATTGTGCATTGACTACATGAAGCTTAATGCGGCAACCGTAAAGAACAAGTACCCATTACCCAGGATCGACGACTTATTTGATCAGTTGAGCAAGGCTAGAGTTTTCTCCAAGATAGATCTTCGTTCAGGGTACCATCAGGTGAGGGTTCGAAAGGAAGACATTCCCAAGACAGCATTCAGGTCGAAGTATGGGCATTATGAATTCTTAGTAATGCCGTTTGGTTTGACCAATGCTCCAGTAATATTCATAGATTTGATGAATCGTATCTTTATGCCATACTTAGACCAGTTTGTCATTGTATTTTTTGACGACATTCTCATATACTCTGCTAGTGAAGAGGAACATGAAGACCACCTCAGGAAAGTGTTACAGGTTCTGAGAGAGAACCAGTTGTATGCCAAGCTCAATAAGTGTGAGTTTTGGTCGGATCACATTTCATTTTTGGGTCACATCATATCAGGAGCTGGAGTAGCAGTAGATCCCAAGAAGATAGAAGCAGTAGAAAGTTGGCCAGTACCCAAGATCGTAGCAGATGTACGGAGTTTCTTGGGATTAGCAGGATATTATAGAAGGTTTGTGTCAGACTTTGCAAGGCTTTCAGCGTCCATGACCCGCTTGACCCGGAAGGATGTACCATTTGTTTGGTCGGCAGAATGTCAGGCATCATTTGAGACTTTGAAGCAGAAGTTGATATCAGCACCAATCTTATATTGCCAGTTGGACCCGGAGGCTTTACAGTATATTGTGATGCGTCAGGTAAAGGACTTGGATGTGTCCTTATGCAACATGGAAAGGTAATAGCATACGCATCTAGGCAGCTTCGGGATCACGAGAAGAATTACCCAACTCATGATTTGGAGTTAGCGGCAGTAGTGTTTGCTCTGAAGCTATGGAGGTATTACTTATATGGTGACCGAGTAGAAATGTACACAGACCATAAAAGTCTGAAGTACATCTTTACTCAGAAGGAACTAAACATGAGGCAGAGGAGATGGTTGGAGTTGATCAAGGATTATGACGTGGAGCTTCAGTATCACCCAGGCAAGGCGAATATAGTAGCAGACGCTCTTAGCAGGAGAGGCGGCGCATTTATGTTGACAACACAGAGGCACATCTTAGAAGACCTTCAGGAGATGGGTATCGAAGTTATACTTCCTAGTGATGTAGGAGTTCTATCAAGTCTGCAAGTTCAATCCGACTTGGTAGGCAGGATCAAGGCAGCTCAGGCACAAGACCAAAGGATTCAGAAGCTTAGGGCAGAATATGAGTCAGGACTCAGGAAGGAGATGAGAATCCATGAAGATGGTACACTTAGGTTTGGATCACGTCTATGTGTGCCTAGTGGAGATATCAGACAGGAGGTTATGGCAGAAGCTCACAGTTCTCAGTATTCTATTCACCCTGGAGGGACCAAGATGTACCAAGATATCAAGCAGCATTTCTGGTGGAACGGAATGAAGAGGGAGATAGCTAGATTTGTTTCCCGTTGCTTGGTATGTCAGCAAATGAAGGCAGAACAGCAGAGGCCAGCTCGGTTATTGTAACCGCTTCCCATTCCGGAATAGAAATTGGAGCATATTACAATGGACTTTGTGACCGGTTTACCGAGATCACCAAGTGGTAAGGACGCTATTTGGGTAATAGTGGACCGACTTACGAAGGTAGCACACTTTCTTCCTTTCAGAGTAGGGCAATCTACAGAAAAGTTGGCGGAGTTATATATGCAACAGATAGTCAGGCAGCATGGAGTCCCTGTCAGTATTGTGTCGGATCGAGATACCCGGTTTACATCACATTTCTGGAAGAGCTTACATCATAGTCTGGGTACCAAGTTAAGATTTAGCACGACTTACCATCCGCAGACGGATGGGCAATCAGAAAGAACGATTCAGACTTTAGAAGATATGTTACGAGCTTGCACTCTAGATTTTGGAGGGTCTTGGGAGAGTCACCTGCACTTAGTCGAGTTCTCATACAACAATAGTTATCAGGCCAGTATCCAGATGGCGCCATTCGAAGCATTATATGGTAAGAAGTGCAGGTCACCGCTTGCATGGGATGATATCGGGGAGACGAAGATGTTAGGCCCGAAAATGATTGTCCAGACGGTTGAAGTGGTTAAAAGAATTAGAGAGCGACTTCGTGTTGCGCAGGATCGGCATCGTCATTGGACGGACCAGCATCGTAGGCCGCTAGAGTTCTCTATTGGGGACCACGTATTCTTGCGGATCTTACCTACTCGTGGGGTCATTAGATTTGGCGTTCGTGGGAAATTGAGTCCGCGGTACGTAGGCCCATTTGTTATCCTTGATCGGGTAGGCGATGTTGCTTATCGTTTATCCCTCTCGTCTTCGTTACGAGAGGTGCATGACGTGTTTCATGTATCTCAATTACGTAGGTATGTATCGGACCCAAGCCATGTCCTCGATCACTCTGAGCTGGTTGTTGGTACCAACCTATCTTACGAGGAACAGCCTGTGTCCATTTTGGACCGAAGAGAGAAGATACTCAAGAACCGAATAATTAGTCTTGTCCGTGTTGCTTGGGGTCATCACTCATTGGGAGAGTCAATGTGGGAATGTGAGGATGATATCCGATCACGGTATCCACACCTATTTGACTCACAAGGTATATCTCTTTTCGTATACCTTGATTGTCCTGATTCTTCATGCTTGTCACCTTATGGGTAGAGCTACTTGATATCATGGATTGATGAATTTACGTATACAGTACTTGCTTTTGATATGGTAAAATGATTGCTTGCTCACTAGAACTGTTTGTATTAGTTTAGCTCCGATATTTCTACCTGCTTGGATTTGAAATTCCGAGGACGGAATTTTTTCAAGGTGGGTAGAGATGTCACTCCCCGTTCCCGGAATGCATATTTTTATACATGTACAACTCATATGTATTTATTTAGTATTTATCATGTATTATTCTGTATTTAAATTCCTTTAGTTTCATGTTAATTAATTACCTGCTCTTTAAATTTTCATGTTAATTAATTTTCTGCAATTTTATTTCTGCATTCTAATTATCTGTATTTTATTCCCTGCTTTGGTCTTATTGGGTTCTCGGGTTCATGGTGGACAACCCAGCCCAACACCCCACCTACCACCACTCCCCCTATTTAAAGCCACCCTCTCCCTTCTCTCTCCTCATTTACTTCTTCTTCACCATTTACTTCTTCTTCTCCTTCCTCATTACTTCTCCACCTAACCACCACCAGCAGCAGCAGCAGTAGGCAAGTGCAAACTTGCTTCTCCTTCACCCATTTTTGTGGTTCATTTGGCTTCCTCTCATGATCCTGAGAGAGATTAGTTCTTAGCATTTTTGATTCCTATGGCTTGTTTTCTCTAGATCTAACTTGTAGTATTTCGGCTGTTCATGGGTTCTTGGTCCACCAACTTTGCGTGTATTTCTCTGGCACTGGAGCGAAGGCTCCATAGTACTTGGAGTTCGGGAAATGTTGTACGCACACGTTCTTACGTGCTCGCGTAAAACATCAGCCCAGTCACGCACACGTCTGTACGTGTCTGCGTGTATTTTCAGTCACGCACACGACTGTACGTGTCTGCGTGTATTTTTAGTCACGCACACGTCTTTACGTATTTGCGTATATTTTTAGTCATGCACACGTCTGTACGTGTCTGCGTGTATTTTCAGTCACGCACACGTCTTTACGTGTTTGCGTGTATTTTTAGTCACGCACACGACTGTACGTGTCTGCGTGTATTTTTAGTCACGCACACGTCTCTACGTGTCTGCGTGGATTTTGAGTCACGCTCATGTTCTTACATGTTAGCGTGTATTTTTAGTCGCGCTAACGTTCTCATGAGCGTGCGTGTATTTTTAGACACGCTAACGTTCTCATGAGCGTGCGTGTATTTTTAGTCACGCACACATCCATGAGTGCGTGTATTTTCAGTCACGCACACATCCATGAGCGTGCGTGGATTTTTAGCGTGCGTGGATTTCTTGTCACCTTTTCACGCTCACTTGAGTCTGCGTGAATTTTCCTTCACGCTCACACTGTACATGCCAGCGTGAATTACTTTTTCACGCTCACGCTGTCACACGCTCACTCCTACTAGACTTGGCGTGACTTTTGGCCTTAGCTTAGACTTGTCAGCGTGACTTTCTTGACCTGGGTGTTTTAATTGTCCTATAATTATTCATTTAATGATGGCATGATAATTCTTCTATTATATCCTTACGCCTTTTGCTTGAACTTGATAAATCATGATATGTTAATATTGTTAATACAGATTGTTATGTGGAATGTGTCATGTGTCTTGATTGATCCATGGATACCCAGTATGACTAGAACTTAACTCTGAGGAGTTATAGGCTCGACCCCATGTAATACTAATTGACTTTCATGCCTTGTCACCATTGATAATGATTGTGACATTGACTAATAATTGATCATGCGTTCCTAGTTGGAACTAAGAGACTGGCTAGTCGTCTTATTGAAATGAATGAATGAGACACGTTCATGTAATGAACTATTGTACTCGATTAGCCGATCCCGAATATTGGCATACAGGCACATGCAGGCTTCAAATTATTTATTTATTTATTTAGTTATTTTCTTACAAAAACCAGCATGTGTACTTTATGGTCAAGGCATGATTTCTCCGTGGTTAGATTTGATTGTTGCATCACGCTATGTAAAACCTACAACATAGCCGCACGGGTATCGTTGTAGAGTTGCGCATATCGTACCCCGTACAAAAGTACTCATTTGAATGACCATGATCCACGGCATGGGATTTCACTCAACGTAGGGACTATTAAGTTAAATAAAATAATGATTGCATGGAGAGAATGGATTCCCGAGTTCTTACATGGCAGTCCCCTTGGGACGAGTAGTACCCGACGGGCCGGATGGTCCCCACAGATACTGTAAACCTGCCACACGGGCAGGGAGCAGTATCTGCTTTTATTATTATTGTATATTGTATATTGACGGGCGTCCTGCTAGGACTCGTCTAATTCATGCATGGCGCACATGGTTAACTGGATAGACTAGCCTTGCTCGCACATAGTAAGAACTGAGGAATCCCTAATTGCATAATTTCAGGATAACTTGAAACTCACATTAGCAAGCCGTAGTAGTTGATTGGCCGTTCAAGATGATTTGTTTGTGTACTGCACTACTCTGTTACCTAACTGGGATGATCAGAATGTCAGGACATGACGGACCAACTTCTGTCCTTGTTTGGTTGGGAGGTTGGTTCGAAGTGTCGTGATGTGATGTGAATCCTAGTGGAAAGCAGAGATCTATTATCATTATATTCTTTACTTACTGGTTTAGTCCTTCATATCGTCCTTCCTTGTAGTACTTGCTATTAGAGGTCTAACCTCTCTGGTTTTGCATGGCCAGATTTAGAGCCGGTCCCCGAGGATCCAGCTTACTTCCACCTCCAAGATGGTCAATACTAGAGGAATGATCGCAGGAGGACTCGAGTGGGTCCCTTACTTCACCGCTCGTTTTGCTATTTACTTTATACTTAGCCGTTTGGCACCGACATGTTAGTCGGATTGTCTTGTACTTACTTTTACATAATTGTAATTAAGTCAGACTGCAGCTGATAACAATTGTGTATACGTTACTATACCATCTGGCTATGTTTTGTAAAGCCAGATCTCAAGAATATTTTGACTGAGCGTTTGGGACGCCTTACTGCTTTATCTTACATGTTCTCTATTACTGTTTCTTGTTTGAACGATTGAGACAATAGATGTGAAGCGACCATAGTAAGACTCTCATGTAGTATGCACCCCCTCATCTGGTTAGACAGCATTGATCGTATTATACGGTATTCATCTACCCGTAGTACGTAGCTGGCTGAGTCATTCCCCCGCTCTCCAGTATTCTGGTTCTGGGGCGTGACATGCGGCTTCCCTCGAACGGTTACGCCGGGGCGCCGGGACCGTTCGGCCTAGGAGGAAATTATGTGTGGTATTTATGGTGCACAACATTCGGACGGATTGCGATCGTCCAGTGCTGTGATAAGCTTTGATATCCGTAAGTTTGGGATCCTTCGGATATTGGACTATCAACCCGTATCGAAGTGATCGTAGGCTTACAAATAAGAGATGCCACGTCCATTACGGTGCGAAACACCGTGACCTTCATATAGATAGGGCCGGTGGATTGGGTAATATTTGAGAAGTGCAAAAGCTTGGAACAAACGTGTTCATGGAAGAATATGATAACTATCTTGTTTAACATAAGAGCCTGAATACAGGTTTCGTTTGGTTACAAGTCAAGGTATTCGGTGGGTGGGCCGGGCCTGGGCCTACCCGCACCGAGTTTGACCGTGATTGACCGGGTTTTGTCCGGTCTAGACCAGACCAGTCCCGGTCTGAATTGGCCCACGGGCCCGTCCGTTTGGTAAAATAATTTTGAATTATAATTTATTTACTATATAATAACCCTATAATGGTTGAGCAAATTAGGTGACGGCCGGAGGTGAGAGTTTTCATCCTCTGAAGTAGCTTGACCCTTGACCTTCGGATGGTAGCGCAACAGCAAGGGGGGACTCCGGTATCATGTACGACAGAGGAGGGGAGTCCAGTTGCTCATTTAGGGTGGACAATTGTGCTACGAAGGAAGGAACGGAGATAGCTCCGTAATGAATCTAGAGGCCTAGAGCATTGCCCGACGCTCCAATCGAGCATGGGTCCCCCGAGAGTAATGCAGCCAATGCTTGGAGATGGACGAAGAAGGTCTCGAGCAGAGGGGCCTAAGTTGGTGCTCGTGCCTCGTGTTAGGACGAACGTCAATGTTGTCTCAACTGCATCAAGGAAAGCATTGTCACCATATATCAACCGACCGGATGCTCTCCGGCTGGAAGAAATCTACTATCGTCAGTGAGCAATCCTTCCTTAAGAGTAAACCAACAAGTCAGACATATCTTTGCAAGCCAATGGCTACTACTATCGATCTTAGACCAGAGTTCGAAAAACTCTTTTCGGTGGAAGGAGTTCGCACGGTCGCAATTACACATGACAATGTGTTGGTGGACTCCATCGAGCGTCATCGTACATTGGCATTGTATGTGGTTGGTCCCCATATGGTCTATCTTCTTATGTCAGCTTATATACAGCGTGTCTGGCTGCTGATCGGGAAGATTGAGTTATTCTCTCACGAGAATGGCTTATTCTTCGTGCAATTTGTAAAGGAGCAAGATTTTTGAAAGCGGTTCTTGCGGGGCACTGGCTCTATGAAGGTCGTATGGTCGTTATCATCTACATTGTAGCTAGTTATGATTATGTATGATTGTATGTTATTGCTATTTCTATTTTGTATTACTAAATTCGTGATCATCTGTGTATATAATTTGGGACATCTTACTATTATATTTCTGATGATTATATATCTTGTTGTTTAATTGTTTGTCTGAGATTGAGACATGTAATATTGCTTGACTTAGTATTAACTAATGGATTGTATAGTAACCTCCATGGCTTCTATACAATAGTGATCATACTCTGGGGTACATGTGTACTCTGAAGTGCTAGTTGGTCTAGTATCGCCCTCGCTCTCCAGTATTATAGTTTGTACGTGTGACACAAATCCTCAACAAGAAAATGTTGGATTCCCTTTCCTTACCTCCTCTTTTCGATTTATTCTCGACTAAACAACTCTATGCAGAATTCTAATCAAAATTATGATCGGTTATTGCCGATGCAGAAAATAACAATTGTGAACATAAAGAAGTGATGCGAAAATGCTTTAAGGAGGATCTCCGAGATATTACTAGGTTGTTGATTTCAATGATCGTGAAGGAGTCCATGATTATGATCGCTTGGTGGACGACATGCACATGTGGATACTATTATAGACCAGAAGCGTGTGTGATTAAGGTATGGACATTAGATATAGAACTGGAATTTCCCAGTTGTTGATAAGAGTCTTTCCTCCACGACAAAACCTCCTCGTGTTTTCACCCTTCCAATATAGTTGAAGATGAGATATTTATTAAGTGAATCACAATTCTCATAGCTTCTTCCTAAAAGGACATAGCTAATTCGATTGTAAGAGACTACACCTGAATTTCTATACGATGGTGTGATTCATAGAATATTCCACTATGTTCTATCATGGAGGCTTCGCGATGGTCCTTCTATGTATGACTCTACTAGTATATTCAATATTATTCAAAAAGGTTCGTTGTCTCACAATGATTATCCAAGTGAATATGCTTGACTAGAGGTTTATCAGTCTTTCTCTCAATTTTGAAATAAGATTCTTTGAAGATTACTACAACATGAACTTTCTTTCTTCTTAAAGTGTATGCTTATACCTTTTGAAGTATTCGTCTATAAGGTTATGAGCATTAAGCACCTCTAAAAAAATTTGTCTTCGTATGTCTCTAGACACTAAAGTACATATATTATAGAATGTGTGTTCTTTTTTGAGTAGTTCTCAAAAGGAACTTGATGTTCTTTACCAAACAATCAATCTATGCATGAATCCAAATCATCACCTTTGGGACTTGTTGGGAGCTTAGTCTTGGCAAGGTTTGTATAACCTTCTAGTTGATGTGACCTAGCCACTTGTGCCAAAGTTTAAGTAACTTCTGCTCTGCTACATTAGTCTCTCTTTGTGATGCATATGTCAATATGTACAAACTACCTCTTGCTACCACAAGGCCACCATTGACGAGCATCACTTGCTCCCAAAAATGTTACATAACCCTCCTTATCTAGCCCTCGTGCCAAAGTGAGATCGGAAGACGACTCTGATGTGTCATCATATCCTTAAGTACTTGCTCTTTCCAGTGCTCATTTGCAAATAGATATCTGCTTTTCCAATTATATGTTATTGCTTCGTTGACCATCCTTCCCATCATAAATTCAATACTCGTGCATATGTTACAAGGAACTCCCTTTGTGGTGAGGCATGAAGGTGCTCCTATGGTTGAACCTATCAAGCTTCACAATGATGATCATGTTAGCTGAATGTGTGTTGTGTTCACACACACATGAGCTAGCAAAAGCTCAACTCCCTTACAATAATTTTGACCGTTATGAACCCATTAAACTTGTAACTTCACTCATGTCCAGGTACAATGTACCACATGGTTTTTCATTTGAATTTTGTAACGTTCAGTATTTATTGGCTGGATTAAATTGTCTTCATTCTCCTTTATTCCCTAACCTTAGAGGAAAGCCTATATATTGAGGCCAATCTCAATACTTTGAAGAAACAGAAATTCTTCTTCTCCAAACTCTCTAAAATTCTCGTCTCCTTCGTATTACGCTGTTCTTCTTCATTGCTCTGGGCAGAGCTAAGTACGTGGTCACTCTCTCCGACGTCGTGTGCGACAACGAGATTCCGGTGGAGCGGGGATTTTACCACTAGGAGCGTTCGGATACGGTCTGCACATAGACCCGAGCTAACTCTTAGGGCAGTGCTTCGTGCACGACTTCCTCGGAGGCCGGTAACATTTACGTAATTTATTTTGTTTGCAGTTTTAAGTGAAGAAAATTGAAGAATTTCCAACAATCTAAGAGTTATCTTTTTTTCACAAAATATTTTCTTTGTTCTTTTTCATTTTCTGTCAGGAAAAAAAAAATTCTTTCTGTTAACATAAGTTGCACTGTTAGCATACAAAACTTTGTTACATACAAAACAGAAGTTATTTGTTCTGTTAGCATAAAAAAAAAAAAAAAAAAATTTCTCACATACAAAACAGAAGTTATTTGTTCTGTTAGCATAAGTTGCTCTGCTAGAAAAAAATTTGCTTTCTTATACATTCATTTGTTCTATTACATATTTGTTAGAACAATTGCTTTGCTAGAAAAATTCACTCTGGGAGCAATTGCTTTGTTATATATTAATTTGCTTTCTTACAAAATTGTTCTATTACCAATTTGCTTTGTTAGAAAAATTCACTCTGTGAGCAATTTATTATACAAAACTTGCTTTGTTACTGTCCATACAACTTGCTTTGTAAAACACAACAAATTGCTTTGTTATAAAACTGTTAGCAATTTTGTTGCTGTTAGCAAATATTTCTTTGTTAGCAATTTTCTTGCTGTTAGCAAATATTTCTTTGTTAGCTATTAGCTTGCTTTTAGCAAATATTTCTTTGTTAGCTATTAGCTTGCTGTTAGCAAATATTTCTTTGTTAGCTATTAGCTTGCTGTTAGCAAATATTTCTTTGTTAGCTATTAGCTTGCTGTTAGCAATAATTTCTTTGTTTACTATTAGCTTCTGTTGAACTTTTACACCAATATTGCTGTCAACGTTTACACCATTGGCTTAACATTTTTTTTGTTGGCTTCTGTTGATCATTTACATTAATATTGCTGAAAACATAACAATTAATATTGTTTTTAAAAAGGCTTTAAAAACTTCAATATTTATTTCTCATTGAATATTCTATTAATATTTGTCTCTCATTTAATATTATTTGCTACACAATTAATAATTGTTCATTGTCATTATTTGACATATCAATTATATTTCACATTTCAATTAATATTCATTAATTGTAATTATTTGTTAAATTGACATCTTAGACAAATACAATTATATTAGAATTTTTTTTTTCAATACTAGTTTTCAATTTTACTCAATATTTTAATTTTAGGCTAAATCAAACAATTAATTGATTTAGTAAAATTCCTTTATTTTTAAAGTTCTAAAGTTAAGATTTGTTTGGGAACAAGCCGAAAGGGCCCTTCTGTCAACAAGGCGAAAAATTCGTCTATGCGACCGGTACTTAAGAGTTCCTAGTGAACCTCCGCTTGCTGGGATCCGGCCCCTACAGCTAACCCAACCTTATCAAAACTTGAAAACTAAAAATTTAAGGGTTTATTACTAAAATTATTTTAATTGTTAATTTTAGTTTAAAGCCATCTTTATTGAGTAAATAAATTTCTGTAGTTTTTTGAAATCTTATTCTCAAGTTCTAAAGAGACTTGGAACATAAATCAGATTAGGTTGAAGTCCATAGCTATATCTAATTCCATATTAAACCTTATAGAAATCTATGGCAAACCCAAGCCTAATCACTAAGAAAACCTCCTTCAAAGGAATAGACTCATACATGCCAGAGGCGAACATGACTCAGAATGGGTCTTCTAGCTCCTTCAGGTCTGTAAGCTATCAACCTGTAGTAAACCTTTTTTTCCATTCTGATAATTGGTGGTTGGATTCTGGAGCTAATGTTCACGTTTCATTTGATCGCTCCTGTTTTTTCAACTATCAAGAATCGGGTGGAAGAGGTGTGACCCTAGGAGATGGCTCATCTGCATATATCGTAGGAAGAGGAAGAATAGATCTGAAGATGACATCAGAAAAAATTCTACCTCTCCATGATGTGCTTCATGTGCCGTCTGTCAGAAGGAATCTTGTTAGTGGATCCCTCCTTGTAGCCTCAGGATACAAAATTGTTATGGAGGCAAATAAAGTAGTTTTCTCTAAGAATGATCTGTTTATTGGAAAAGGATTTGTGAAAGATGGACTTTTTATTTTAAGTACTATGAATAAAAGTTCAAATCCTTCTTTTGTTGCAAATGTTGAATCATCAAATATTTGGCATGGTAGACTAGGTCATGTGAACTTAGGATCTATCAAAAGAATGATGAACTTAGATCTTATCCCTAAGACTTCTATAGACGATGAACACAAATGTGAGATATGTGTTCAAGCCAAACATACTAGATTACCTTTCAAATCTGTCCATAGGAATTCTGAACTCCTAGAACTTATCCATAGTGATGTTTGTGATTCCAATAGGGTCTTGACTCGAGGCGGTAGGAAATACTTTGTAACTTTTATAGATGACCATTCAAAGTATTGTTACACCTACCTCCTTAAGACCAAAGATGAAGTTCTAGACAGATTCAAGGTCTATAAATCTGAGGCTGAGAACCAGTTGGATAGGAAGATTAAGATTCTTAGATCAGATCGTGGTGGAGAGTATACCTCAAATGAAATGACTAACTTCTGTGAAGAGCACGGAATTATTCATGAGGTAACTGCTCCTTATTCACCACAATCCAATGGAGTTGCTGAAAGGAAGAATCGTACTCTTTTAGATATGGTCAATGCCATGCTTCTTAGCTCAGGTGCCCCTGATAATCTTTGGGGAGAAGCCTTATTGTCAGTCTGTTATATTCTTAATAGGATACCCAGTAAGACCAATGATAAGACACCATATGAGTTATGGAAAGGTCGGACCCCTAGGATTAATTACCTCAAAGTTTGGGGATGCCTAGCTAAAGTAGGAATTCCTGAACCCAAAAAGAGGAAGATAGGACCTAAGACTGTAGATGCTGCATTCATAGGATATGCCCTAGATAGTAATGCCAATAGATTCCTTGTAACCCACTCTGAAGTAAATGAAATCTCTAATAACACAATCATTGAAGCTAGAGATGCAGTTTACTTTGAGAACATTTTTCCATTCAAGGATAGAACCCCTTCATCTTCCTCTAACCCTTCTCTTACTCCGTCTACTAGTTCTCATGACCAAATGCCTAATTCTCAATCTGAACAAGTCATAGAACCTAGAAGGAGTAAAAGAGAAAGAATTGAAAAGAATTTAGGAGAAGGATTCTTCACATTTTTGATAGAAGGTGATCCCTCAACTTATGAAGAAGCCATATCCTCTCCTGATGCCCCTTTCTGGAAAGAAGCTATTAACAATGAGTATAACTCCATCATGGAGAACAATACTTGGTTTTTAGCAGACCTTCCTTTAGGCAGCAAACCAATAGGTTGTAAGTGGATCTTTAAGAAGAAACTTAGAGCCGATGGTACCATAAAAAAATATAAGGCTAGATTAGTGGCCAAAGGATTTACCCAGAAGAAAGGATTAGATTATTTTGATACCTACTCTCCTGTAGCTAGAATATCTTCTATTAGAACCCTTCTAGCTTTAGCATCCATTCATGATATGCTGATCCATCAAATGGATGTAAAGACAGCATTTCTAAATGGAGATTTAGAAGAAGAGATTTATATGGAGCAACCTGAAGGTTTTATTGCTAAAGGTCAAGAAAAGAAGGTTTGTAGATTAGTAAAATCTCTTTATGGCCTAAAGCAAGCTCCCAAGCAATGGCACAACAAATTTGACAAAGTCATTATAGAATTTGGTTTTGTACCAAATGAATATGATAAGTGTTTGTATTCTAAAAATACAAATAAAAGTTGTGTTATCTTATGCTTGTATGTTGATGATATCCTTATTTTAGGATCTTCACTGGAATTGATAAATAACACTAAGAATTATTTATCTAACCAGTTTGATATGAAAGACCTAGGTGAGGCTAATCTGATCCTAGGAATGCAAGTGTCCAAATGCAAAGGAGGTTATACTCTATCCTTAGCACATTCAATTGAGAAAATGCTAAGGAAGTTTGAGTACTTTGACCAGAAACCTGCCCTTACTCCATATGATAGCAATGTTGTTCTCAATAAGAATGAAGGATCTTCTATAGAACAACATAGATATTCTCAGATGATTGGGTCCCTTATGTATATAACAAATAGGACCAGACCTGACATTGCATTTGCTATTGGGAGACTAAGTAGATATACTAGTAACCCAAATCAGTCACATTGGACTGCATTAGACAGAGTATTTAGATATCTTAAGGGTACTCTAGATTATAAACTTCATTATACTAGACACCCTGATATCATAGAAGGTTACTCCGATGCAAATTGGATAACTGATTCACATGATGTGAAATCCACTACTGGATATGTTTTTACCCTAGCAGGAGCTGCAATCTCCTGGAGATCATGTAAACAAACTATCATAGCCAGAAGTACAATGGACTCTGAAATGATAGCTTTGGATACTACATGTACAGAGGCCGAATGGCTAAGAAATCTTATTATGCATATACTTGTTTCTGTTCATCCTATTCCTGCTATTTCTATAAACTGTGATAATAAATCTGTTATAGAACTACTAAAGCATGATTCTGTGAATGCTAAGATGAACAGGCACCTGCAGCTGTGCTTCAAGTCAATAAAGAGCCTATTGGGCAAATATGTGGTTCTTGACTATATAAAGTCAGAAAAGAACCTTGCAGACCACTTGACGAAGGGTCTGTCTAGGACATTGATCCTAGAATCATCGAGGGGGATGGGGTTAAGCCCATAGTATAGTCACCAGCAGTGGCAACCCAACCGAGTCTGACTGGAGATCCCAAGAAGCCGGTTCAATGAGTAGAAACAAGCTGGACTAGGTGACTATTATGGAACACTGACCTTGAGATTAAATTCTCTTTAAAATAAAAGCCCAGGAGGCTGTACATGTGTACATTGATATCCCATCCCTATGGTGACAGTGTTCCTTTTGTGATATGGATAGGTTGAGTTTAAACTCTTAATAAGTCCAAGCATGATATGCAGGGTTGATTCCTATCACCAACCCTTAAGGACTTACCTATATGAGAGGTCGTGAGGGCCGCGACTATAGGACAGGGCGATCCTAGACAACTCTCATGAATGTATAAAAGTGCGCATGGCCAACCAAATGCGCCACCCGATAGACCCAAGTACCTCTAGCGTACTATGTGTGCTATTTTTGAGTCTGGTTCAAGAAGACTGATTCAAGGCATAGTCCATCAAGCTCTTCTTCAGACAAAAACAATAGTCACTACGTGAGATTCAAGGCTGTAGTCCATCTCATTTATGCATAGTATACAACTGCCCAGACATTCTCTTATTCTTGTCTTACTTTTTTCTTTCTATTACTTCGGAATTTGACCTTTTGGGGGGGGGATTGTTAGCTGAATGTGTGTTGTGTTCACACACACATGAGCTAGCAAAAGCTCAACTCCCTTACAATAATTTTGACCGTTATGAACCCATTAAACTTGTAACTTCACTCATGTCCAGGTACAATGTACCACATGGTTTTTCATTTGAATTTTGTAACGTTCAGTATTTATTGGCTGGATTAAATTGTCTTCATTCTCCTTTATTCCCTAACCTTAGAGGAAAGCCTATATATTGAGGCCAATCTCAATACTTTGAAGAAACAGAAATTCTTCTTCTCCAAACTCTCTAAAATTCTCGTCTCCTTCGTATTACGCTGTTCTTCTTCATTGCTCTGGGCAGAGCTAAGTACGTGGTCACTCTCTCCGACGTCGTGTGCGACAACGAGATTCCGGTGGAGCGGGAATTTTACCACTAGGAGCGTTCGGATACGGTCTGCACATAGACCCGAGCTAACTCTTAGGGCAGTGCTTCGTGCACGACTTCCTCGGAGGCCGGTAACATTTACGTAATTTATTTTGTTTGCAGTTTTAAGTGAAGAAAATTGAAGAATTTCCAACAGATCATCCTTAGATAATTGTTGTGGTCTATCGGTATGGTCATTCTTCTTGTTTTGTTGCTTCTCCAACTCTTCTTTCTGTATTTTGCAATCTTGTTTGAAGTGGCCCATGATGTAATAGTAAAAAAAATATTTGATGGGCTTGGATTTTTTTTTTGTGCGACTTTTGGATACACTTTCTTCTTCCTTTCTTTGATCTTCCATACTTCTCGATGGCGTGGGTCTCTAATGAATACGACCACAACCTCAATTCTTTTCTTCTTAACTCTTGTTTAGAATAGCATTCATCACTTACTACATGGTGGTTAGACCATCCTTCTTGGTATGAATTGTTGAGAAAAATCACAAACGACTTCCAAGAGTATGGAAATAAAAACTTAAGAGGAGCAACACTTGCAACTCATCCTACAACACCTCTTAATGGTTATGGCTGACAATTTATTGATGATACTATAAACCTCGATCAGATATGTCGCAATTGAAGAATTATTCTTATACTTCGAGTTGACGAACTTATTTATTATTAAGGCTTTATCGTCAATCGGCTTTCTTTCAGTTGTTTATAGCCAAACGAGGTGTGTTGCATAGTTATTCCCTAAGTCTTTGTTTTGCAAAACACCACACTAACCATCTATCTTTACTATATTTCATTTTATTATTTCTACTACTAGTAGTAGATTAACTAAAGAGTTATACAATAACCAACATAAAAATAACAAGAATTGAGGCTGTGTATGTGGACAGATGTCACTAAACTCGAAACTCCCAAGATTAAATCCAAATAATGCAACATCGAATGCAATCCCTTCTATTGTGTTTGGTATGCATAATACTATATAGTCGCAAATATTAAATTATCGAAAATCCCATCACTATAATTAAATTTTTGGAAGAAAAAAAATCCATTTGTTTGGTGAATATATAAATATTTTCAAAAATATATAGTTCATGTATAAATATGACAATTTTAATGATTAAATATATTTAATAATGGTCACATTTTGTTTATAACTTCTGGTTAAGATGATATATTTGTATTCAAGAGAACAAGATTTACTTTCTATTGATATCATAATTTTTTATTTCACTATTTTTTTATTAATTAAATTTAAGAGCATTCAACCCGGCCATATCGTGTCCGACCTATGCCCGAACATGACATGAACACAAACTGGACTCGATTGAATTTAGACCCGAACTTGAGCTACATCTAAATTTTTTTCTATATAAAATTAATATAACCACATATTTGAGAGGAACATATTTTCCAAGATTAATGGAAATAAAAAAATTAGTCCAAAGTAGAAAAAAATTACGCCTACCAAACGTATCCTTAAACGGAGAGCATCATTGGACCTATTCACTTTCACCACATCCAAAAGAGAAAATTTTATCCAAAAACGTGACATACATGCCTATTGGTACGAGTCAGAACTACTGGAAAGTCCATTGGCCTAGTCCAACTTCGAACATTTTCCACTATATAACGAGGTTTTAAAAGTGAACCGTCTAAGCTGTTTGTATATCATAGTCCATTTTATTTAAAATAAATAAATTATATAAACAAATGTTGAAAAAAAAAATTAATTGTTATATATATTAATTCAACATGGGGAATCAAACTCAACCAAACAAGAAGAATACCTCCCACCTTAACCACATGAATTAGAAGAAATATTTGACTATAATTGTCACCCTCACTTTTTCCAGTTAGGGGTAAAATGGTAATTTTCTATTTTATAATATTTTTTGGGAATTTTATTTCATGAATATTATTATTTAATTATTATAGGAGTCGGGTTCGAATTTTATCGCATTCCGAGTTAATTCGGGACCCCGGTGAATTTCGACTTGAGTTGTAATTAGTCTGTTAGCTAACCATGGCCCACCACACTAAAAATTAGGGTTTAAGAGTTTGGACTAGTTCCCCATGAGTAATTTAGTTTAATTATAATTTTTATTTATTTTTAGCAACTTCCTAAACCTAATTTGGAATTTATTTAATATTAGGCTTAGGGAGGGGCAAACTTGTAATTTACAAGTGCCCCTCACCCAACCACCATGGCCGGCCACCTATAGGCAGCCCCCCCCCATCTTTCTTCTCCACTAAGTTAAACCCTCTCTCTCTCTTCCACTTTCATTTTCTTCTTAAGCTTCTTCTTCTTCCTCCAACCTATACTTAGGTATGATTTTATTTTCTCCATTAATTCTCTTTTGCATATAGTTCTTCCACATTAAATGGAGAGGGGAAGATCCTCTTCCATTTGCCCACAAATTTGTAGGTTTTCCATAGAAAAAATAGGTTAAGGATTTATTAGGATTAATCATTTTGTGAAAATATATATATATATGGATATAGATATATATATATATATATATATATATATATATATATATATATATATATATATATATATATATATAGATAGATATGAGTGTATTTATATATATACATGGATGTGTGTACATGGTTGTGTGTTTATGGATGTGTGTGTGTGTTATATATATAATTAGAGGGAGGGATAGATATCTAGATAGATTATAGATAGATATCTAGTTATATATATATATATAGATAGATATATATATAGAGAGATATATATATAGGTATATGTATATATTGAAGTGTATATATAGGAGTAGAAGGGAAGAAGATGGAGAAGTATTAGGGACAGCCACGCAGCAGCTGGACTGCCACAGTGGCGGCAGTCCAAGTTCCTGGCTGCTGCCAGGAACACAGCCCCCCCCCCCCCCCCCCCCAACCTTGGCTTTTAGCCTATTGTGCACCCCCCTTTTTACCTAGTATATATATATATATAGATATATATATATATAAGTATTATATATGGTTGGAATCATAGAGAAGAGTAGAAAATGATTATGGAATGAGAAGTTAGAAAAGAATTAGAGGTTAGAAGGAAAGATTGAAAGAAGTTGGAAGAATAGGAAAAAGGCTAGAATAGAAAAGGGGAAAAACCGAGTTAGAGGGCGAATCGGAGTTCGGAGTATCCGATTGAGTTGAAACTTGGCGTGGAGCATGAATACGTGATTTAGATTTTGCGGGTTAGCTTCCGGGTGGAGTTCGGGGTCGTAGGGCGCCCGTGTCGCGCCGTATCGGTCCGTATCTTGAAATATTCAAGATTTTGACAACGGGCCGTATCGTGGACTGGATGTCCATGTTACCTAGGTATTTTGGTAGATATTATATGTATAGGCTAGTATCATACTACCTTGGGGAGATCGGGTCAAAATATCAAGCGTAGGTAGGCTAACTGGATAGTTGTCGAAGCTAGAATTTACCCTTTTTAAGGGCAAAATAGGATATTGGCCTACGGCCAAGATATGAGTTTCCAAGTCCAAGATGGACTTGGATATGGTTTGTAGAGGTTGTTAATAGTTAGAAGTAGTCGCCTAGACCTAGTCTTGGCCCCGGTTGACCACGGTTGATTTTTTGGACCAAAAGTCAACTATGGGTCAACGCTTTACCCAAATTAGTCCCGATTTCCGTTAGACTTTTGTAGTTGACCAAAAGTTAACTATTAGTCACCATTGACCTAAGGTTGACCAGGGTTGACCATGGTTGACCTAGGGTTGACCAGAGTTGACCAGTTGACCAAAAGTCAACTGTAGGCCAACTCTTGATCCCGTTTGACTTTCTTCGACTTGTTTTGATCCGTGATGCCTGGTATGACCTAGGATTGACTTGGGTTGGCTTAGATTGACTTGATATAACTTTATTTGACCTAGATTGACTTGACAGGATTTAGTGTGACTCAGTGAGACCTAGTTTGACCTAGATTGCATATCATTCATTGTAAATCATTCCTAAACTTGTTTAAACCTAAATTAACTTACAGTATCTCATATTTAGGTCTTCTGATACCGCTCTGAGCATTGATATATCATACAGCTCAGGACAGCAGGCGAGTACATTCACTGATAGTTTTCATTGTCTTGATATCTGCTATATCCGATTCAGTTGTAGTGTCTTACTTGATTCCTGACACGATGGTTCACGGACTAGTATATGTCGGATCCTGTCATGAGATGTTGTTCCCCGGGTTACTTGGTATATTGGTACATGACTCGACTTGTTACTTGTACTTGTATAGACATGGACTTGGGAGTGGGCTGATCACCTGCTTTTGAATCCTGTGTCATGACGTGTTATGTCCGGATCCTTTATACTATTCGGGAATGGGGAATTATTATTGGTTGTGTGATCAAATTCCTACATTGTTCTACTGTATACATTGTTCATAGCTATACCCTCGCCTCACGACGGGTAAAGCCTGACCCTACATCGTTCATAGCTTTCCATGGTGACCGGCCTTACCGTTCTATTGTACTCATTGTTCATAGTCGGTCGGATGGAAAGCCTGATCATGTTTCCTAAGCCGATCACATAACGCTCTAATAATTTAAATCACATTTTATATTTACTTTATCTTATCGTATATCCTGCTCTGTTCTACATTCAGTATTTTCTCACCATGCCATGATATACAGTTACTCACATGCTCTACTTGCCTTTACATTGTACCTTGATTGGAGACTAAGTTCTGCTCGGGAGAAGAGTTACAACCCCGGTCCTTGTTTGGTTTAAGGGTTGTAACTCGACTTCCGAATGGTTCCCAAGTCTTCATATATCTTTGTCTTGTAGTTCATTATACTGTCTCTTATAGAATTTGTCAATTCACATGGAACTGCTGTTAGCGTTTGTACTTGCTCATTTTCCTGACAGGATACCGTTATGATATATTACAGATGATTTCGAGGCGGACTGCTCGACCTATTATGGGCTCGAGTCAGATGGTGTAGCCTTAGATCGTGGCCTTATAGTGGAGCCACTAGATTTTGAACTTCCAGAGTAGTGTAGGTTAGCTAGGTTTGACTGGACTGCGATCCAGCTAGCTTTATCAGATTGTAGTTTTTATGTTATATTTTGAGACCCTGTGATGTTGTATATATCTGGGCTTGTGTTGGACACAGGACTTATTCTATTTCATCTATCATATGTTTCCTTTCGTGCTATATATCCTAGTTTGTTTTTGTGATTGAGACTGTATTGCTATGTCAGCTCCATTCGGAGTGTATATACTGTACAGGTACCTTTATACTGTTTAGAGTAGTTTTGTAGATGACCTAGACAGCGTTCTACCGCCGATGCTGCGGCGTAGGCTGGACGTAACCACGTACTCGTGCCCCTAATCAGGGTGCGGGTCGTGACACATTTTTGTGGTGGCCCACGCAGGTCCGGTGTCGTAATTAGTGCGATCTCGTAATGGTGCTCGACTTAGAGTACTAATTACGAGCCTGCGATTAGGACGTAGGACCAAGGATATGATAGGAGTTTCTCAATCACACCTAGGAAAATTTTCCGATCTTTGATTATCATGATTACTCCCCTTGTATTAAATTAACTGTCCTTCTTTGATAATCTACTCATGTGCCATATTGATCTCTTTGTTTCGATTCGTCTCCAGGATGACGAAGACGCATCCGCAGGCCTCTGGATCGAGTAGCTTGCCTGAGAGATCTGATCAGGCCGAGAAGGAGGTTCATGAGACTGCCCCCAGTGATTCTACTATTCCAGAGACCCAGGCAGTTGTACAGGGAGGTCTACCACCTCCACCTCAGAGGGTTACGGCCGTTCTTCCAGAGATACTGCCACCACTACCACTGATACCGACGGATACACATCACATGTTCCTTCTCCTTCAGCAGATGATGGAGACGCAGCGGGCCCAGGCAGAGGCGTCGCAGCGCCAGTCGGAGGCGTCACACCGACAGATCGAGATGCTGAGGCAGAGTATGGAGAACTCGCATCAGCTTGCCCTAGCAGCAGTAGAGAGAGTGGCACCGGGTACGGTGCAGGGCCCTACTGGCCAGCAGCCGTACCAGCAGCAGTCCAGGCCGGGGACAGTATTGGACTTCAGGAAGATGAGCTCTAGGGACTTCACAGGCACGGAGGGCATCCTCTATGCAGACGACTGGCTAGAGGACGTACAGCGGAGCATGGAGCTGGCAGAGCTTCCTAGAGCGCTTTGGGTTTCGGCCGCAGCCAGCCGATTCTTCGACATTGCGCTGACATGGTACCGCACGGATCCTCGTGCGTCGGTGAGAGGGCTGCCTTGGGAGAACTTCCGGAGGCTCTTCAAGGAGAAGTTCTTTCCGGACGTGGCTCTTACAGCATTGGAGGGCCAGTTCGTGGGTCTAGTTCAGGGGAACTCGTCGGTGGACGAGTATGCAGCTGAGTTCTTCCGCCTTAGCAGGTTTGCTCCCGACATGATCCAGGATGAGGGACAGAAGGCTCGTATGTTCCGTAGGGGACTTATTCATACAGTGCGCACCCGCACCTCGGGTCGCCGTGACGCGACGTTCGATCAGATATTGATGGACGCGCAGATCGCAGAGGAGGACTTCGGCCTCAGGCCGAAGAGGAGCGGAGATGCTATGGGGGCGAGTTCCAGTGCGGGACCAGCCAAGCGCCCCCATATTCAGCAGCAGCCTCTGTTACAGATTCAGCAGGCACCAGCGCGTGCCCAGCAGCACCAGGGACAGGGCCAGAGGCAGGCCATCCAGTGTGCCTTCTGCAAGAAGATGGGGCACACCCGAGAGGATTGTAGGATGAAGCAGGGAGTTTGTTTATTCTGTGGAGCTCCAGACCACCAGGTGAAGAACTGTGCTGCCCGTGCAGCCAGACAGGCAGGCCAGGACGGAGTGCAGCAGGCTAGAGGAGGCCAGCAAGGGCGTGCTTTCGCCATGACAGTTGAGCCCACTCAGGCAGTAGCAGAGCAGATAGCAGGTTCCAATCTTTCGATCTCCTTTCCGCATTTGCCTTCTTATAAACTGTCTTGAAATTCGATTCTATCTGTTCTTTGATCGTTGGATGAAAATTGTTCTTGTGATGTGATTTTCTTCTGAGATAAGTCGTATGGGCTAGGTCGCCTCGATTATGAGATTTTAGAATACTCTAGGGTCATGCTAGCAGGCATAGTGAGGACATATAGTCGGATTATGGTCGTATTTCTTGGGTGTGGAAATTTAAGGTTTTCGCTGCCAAGCTAGCGGCAATGCGAAAATTTTAAATACCATAATTCTAGAGGTATGTACCTTAGTCGAGGACTCTGTGAGTATCGTAGCCTTGCTCACTGGCATGACGGAGATTCTGAGTATCATGATGATTGGACAGACGTATACGATTATCGAACTGCATGATTTTTCTGTGTTTACTTGTTTTAATTTTTGGAGGATGAATTCTTTTAAGGTGGATAGACTTATAGCACCCAGTTCCTAGTTGAGAGTAATTTTAAATTTATCATTTTAGTCATTTAATTCATGTTTTGATTTTTGAGATTTTAAACCATTTTAAATTTTAAGCCATGACTTGTGATTTTGATAATTTACTATTGTTTGGTTTTAATTTCGAGGACGAAATTTTTTTAAGGTGGATAGACTTGTCACCCTCACTTTTTCCAGTTAGGGGTAAAATGGTAATTTTCCATTTTATAATATTTTTTGGGAATTTTATTTCATGAATATTATTATTTAATTATTATAGGAGTCGGGTTCGAATTTTATCGCATTCCGAGTTAATTCGGGACCCCGGTGAATTTCGACTTGAGCTGTAATTAGCCTGTTAGCTAACCATGGCCTACCACACTAAAAATTAGGGTTTAAGAGTTTGGACTAGTTCCCCATGAGTAATTTAGTTTAATTATGATTTTTATTTATTTTTAGCAACTTCCTAAACCTAATTTGGAATTTATTTAATATTAGGCTTAGGGAGGGGCAAACTTGTAATTTACAAGTGCCCCTCACCCAACCACCATGGCCGGCCACCTATAGGCAGCCCCCCCCCCCCCCCCCCCCCCCCCCATCTTTCTTCTCCACTAAGTTAAACCCTCTCTCTCTCTTCCACTTTCATTTTCTTCTCAAGCTTCTTCTTCTTCCTCCAACTTATACTTAGGTATGATTTTATTTTCTCCATTAATTCTCTTTTGCATATAGTTCTTCCACATTAAATGGAGAGGGGAAGATCCTCTTCCATTTGCCCACAAATTTGTAGGTTTTCCATAGAAAAAATAGGTTAAGGATTTATTAGGATTAATCATTTTGTGAAAATATATATATATATATATATATATATATATATATATATATATATATATATATATATATATATATATATATATATATATATATAGAGTGCCTATCCAATGAGCACACCTCCTAAATGAGCAAATGAGCACAATTATCTATATCCCTTAGATTTATTTCAATTCTAATCTAATGGTTAAAATTTTATCCTCTTATTAAGGAAGGAATTATACCACAAAAGGAGAATATTAATGATCGGATTCTCTCCTTTCATTTCGTAGCTTTTTTTAGAAGGTGAATATTAATGATCAAATTTAAAAATAGTAATATTAATTCTAATATTAATGTTAATTTACTAGTATTAAAATTAACAATTAAATTAAAACTAACACTAAAATAAAATTTAATATTAAAATTAATGTTGATATTAAAATTAATATTCAACTAATATTAACATTAAAATTAACATTAACAGTGAAATTAAAATAAATATTAATATTAACATTAACTTTAATATTAAAATTAACATTAAAATTAACATTAACTTTAATATTAACTTTAATATTAATATTAATATTAAAATTAAGATTAAAATTAAAATTAATATTTATGTTAAATTTAATGTTAATATTAACTTTAATGTTAATATTAATTTATATATTAATTTTAACGTTAATTTTAATTTTAATTTTAATATCGATGTTAATTTTAATATTAAATTTTATTTTAGTGTTAATTTTAATTCTAATACTAATAAAATTAAGATTAATATTACTATTTTTAAATTGATCATTAATATTCACCCTCTAAAAAAAGCTAAGAAGAGAATCCGATCATTAATATCCTCCTTTTGTGGTCAATATTTATCTATATCCCTTCCTTAATAAGATGATAAAATTTTAACCATTAGATTAATTGAGATAACATCCAAGGGATGTAGATAATTGTGCTCATTTGCTCATTTAGGAGGTGTGCTCATTGGATAGGCACTCTATATATATATATATATATATATATATATATATATATATATGAGTGTATTTATATATATACATGGATGTGTGTACATGGTTGTGTGTTTATGGATGTGTGTGTGTGTTATATATATAATTAGAGGGAGGGATAGATATCTAGATAGATTATAGATATTGCTCTGCCGCCTGCTCTATCATCCAAACCTAGGGTTTGCTCTGCCGCTGGATCCGTCTCCTCCACCCCCCCCCATCCTTTCTAGCCACTACCTCCCTTCTAAACCCTACCCCTCCTCCTCTCCATCTACTTTACTAAACTCTGCTGCTCCTCATCTCCATCTACTGGATCTCCCCATCTCCCCTTCTCCTGCCAACTTTACTTCTTCATACGATGGCAACCTACAAGGAGGTTGTCGAGAAAATGGCGTCATTGTTCTCTCTACAAGGTCCGGCCAAAGCGATCTCGCTCTCGGCTAGGGACAGCCATATATCTGAAGATTGGTCATCTACTTTGGCAATAAAACCCTACTCTTCTCGACGTTATTCTAGCTTCTCTCTCGCATCCATTCTCAGCAAGATGTGGAAAATGTCGGATAGGGTTCACGTCTCTGATTTGGACATCGACGAGGGCTCCTTTCTCGTAAGACTTGATTCTCCGGAGGCAGTAGACCGAGCCATCAGCGACGCACCATGGAGTATCAACGAAGAGTTGCTTGCAGTCGAACGGTGCGACCCAGGGAAACTTCCTGAGGAATACAAATTCTCCTTCGCTGACTTCTGGGTCCAACTGCATAGGATCCCCCCTAAGTTTCTTAATAGTAAGGCGGTGGTTAGGATTGCAGAAGCTTTGGGTTCTCCCAGATCCATCTCTCCTATGGAAGAAGGTAAATGGAAAACCTTTGCTCGGGTTAAAATTCTTGTTGATATCTCTAAACCCCTGAAAAAACGCATATCCACCTCTGTTGATGGCGTAAGCACTGGAGAAGTCATTGTGAAATACGAGCGTCTCCCCCGTATTTGTAGTTTTTGTGCTAAAGTAGGTCATACCTACGCTGGTTGCAAGGAGAGGGAATCCTTTCTTACATTAGCAGGCGAAGAGTGGTCGAACGACGAGAGAGAGCGTCTACAGTCTCTTCTGCAACCGAGGATAAGGGAGGAAGATTATCGTGCCGAACTACCACGGACAGTGGGACGACGTAGTTCGTCGGAGAAGGTCGATGTACAAGCCAGTACGCAAGAAGCCCGCTCCTCCGCGGATGAGCCGGAAGTTGGCCGGCAGCTAAACACTCCCAACAGTTCTACGGCAAAGCAGGTGAATCCCCCGGCAGGCAGTTCTAATCCTTGCGATAAGGATCTTCAACAACCAAATCTCCAGCTGGAAAAATATATTCCCCCACACATACGTCGTATGAATAACTCTTCCCAAAGTCCAAGTCCTGATGCCGAAGTCCCCCCCATCCGGATTAATGGGAGTCTGGAGAGTTGTTATTCGACCCCAGCTGTTACGACGGTTAGCCCGGAATTTATGGTGATTGATCCCCTTGTGGGAAGTCCTCATATCTCGTCCATGCAGAACAATTCTCTCGCTGATCCCATGTACTCACCAAATGCAGTAATTTGGAGTAAGCACGGACCCGACCCTGCCAACTATTACCCATCCCTATCCTCCCTATCCTCCATTTGTTTTAAGCTCAACCAAACAGAAGCTCCTCTCCCAACTTCCCTAATCAATCAATATTCTGTTAGCAAGGAGACCCACCACGTTACATCTCCTTCTTCAATTGGTGATAGCAGTCTCGTTCATATTACTCCATCCGATCAAACAAGTGGGGAGGGATTCACAGTTCGTAATGCCCTTCCTAACAAAGTCTCTTGGAAGAGACGTGCACGCAAACAACCATACTCCCAGGAAGTCAAGATCTCTCGTCCAGACGATGCACGGAAACGTAAAGTCGAGCCCCCCTTATCTCCGATCCATCCTAAGCGTGTTATGGGAATTCGTTCAATGTTAGCACTCTCTGAAAATGTTGAAGCGGCTGATCGTGATCAGCCGCATGGGAAATGTTGATCTTCTCGTGGAACTGTCGAGGTGTGAGGAATTCCTCGACAGTCCAGACTCTCCGCCAATTCCTCTCCGCCACCCACCCCGCCATATTTTTCATCTCCGAAACTATGTCATCTCCAGCCCACACCGCCCAAACACTCCCATCTCTCGGCTATAATAATACCTTTTCGGTCTCTCCTACAGGTCATGCAGGTGGCCTCTGGATTGGCTGGGAAGACTCGATCACAGCTTCAATAAAATTCTCTTCCAAAAATCTCATTCTCCTTGCCATCGAAGGTAGCCTCTCCGCGCCTGCATGGAATCTCATGTGCGTTTATGGGTGCCCGAAATCGAAAGACAGACCGGAGCTTTGGAACATGATGGAGCGCATGGCTGACTCATTCTCCGTTCCCTGGTGTTGTATTGGTGACTTCAATGCTATTGCTAAACCATCGGAGAAGTCGGGGGGCAGAAGTTTTAGCAATAACACGGCGAACCCTTTCACCAAGATGCTGAACCACTGTGGGCTATTGGACTTGGGATGCATCGGTCCAGCGTACACCTGGACCAATGGTCGCAATCCAGATTTTCACATTAGAGAACGACTGGATAGAGCTGTCGCGGATGCTGAATGGTGTGGTATTTTTCCATTTGCTACTGTCTCTGTTCTTCCCCGTTACAATAGCGATCACTCTCCTATCATCCTCAATACAAACAACAAAGTACACACAAAAAATAACATCCTGCGTTTCGAATCATGTTGGATGACGCATCCTGAATTCTCGGAGACACTGAAGGATCTTTGGTCGAAAAAACTCCCGAATGAGCGATCGGACCTCATACATAAAATGCGATTTACTCTTGAGGGGCTCCGCCAATGGGGCAGGAACAAGTTCAAGAATATCAAATCCCGAATTGCTTTCCTCCAAGGAAAGCTTCTCAAGACTCAAGCTGGTAGTGTTTCCATCGATGGACTCCAGGAAGAAGCTGCGATTGGGCAAGAGCTAAATGAACTGCAGGCCATCGAAGAAGCGTATTGGCACCAACGTGCTAAATGCAAATGGATTAAAGACGGTGACAAGAATACCAAGTATTTTCACACAAAGGCAAACAACAGAAGACGACGGAATGCGATACATGCTCTTCAAGATCCAGCTGGAGTTTGGAGGTCTGATCACAAGATAATTGCTTCGATATTGACTGATCACTTCAGTAATATTTTCCGAGCCGCTGACACCGAACCTATTGAAACGGACTTCATCAACTCGGCTAATCAAATCACGGCTGAAGAGGAGGAAGTCATTGGCGCTGTACCCGGTCCTGAGGAAGTGGAGCATATTGTCAGAAGTATGGGTCCCCTCAAAGCTCCGGGACCGGACGGATTGCCGGCGATTTTCTTTCAAAAGAATTGGCAATTGGTGGGTGAAGACACCACTAATATGGTTCAGAATTTCTTTCGTTCGGGTCACCTCCCAGAGGAGTTAAATCATACTAACCTGGTGCTTATTCCGAAATGTCCGCATCCTGCTACCCCTTCAGATTTCAGGCCTATCTCTTTATGTAATGTCTCGTACAAAATCATTTCGAAGCTTCTTATGACTCGGATTCGTCCTATGATGGATAGGCTTATAGCTCCATATCAAAATGCTTTTGTCCCGAACAGGCACATTACAGATAATATTGTAATTGCACAGGAAATTGTCCATGCTATGAAGAGATTTCCTAAGAAGAAAAATGCTTACATGCTAAGCATTGACATGGCGAAGGCATATGATCGCTTGGATTGGACGTTCATCAGTGATGTGCTTCGGGGGTTTGGATTCCAAAGACATACCACTTCACTTATTATGAAGTGTATCAGTAGTGCATCTTTCTCCATTATTATCAATGGCAGGGCGGAGAGCTTCTTCAGACCTACAAGAGGGATTCGGCAAGGGTGTTCATTGTCTCCTTATATCTTCATCATGTGCACGGATGTTCTCACAAGACTATTTCGGCGTTTTGAGCAAGATGATTTATATCATGGGATTCGTATAAACCGGTACGTCCCATCTATTTCTCACCTTCTTTTTGCTGATGATCTTCTTATATTTGGCCAGGCTACTCCCTCTTCACTTAATACAGCACAATCCATCCTCCAGAAGTTTGCCAAGTGGTCGGGTCAATTGATAAATTACACAAAATCCAGCATTACTTTCAGTAGTAAAGTTTCATTGCAAGAGCAAAAAGCTTTGGCTGACATCCTTCATCTCCATATCATGTCAACGAAGGCAAAATACCTGGGTCATAATCTCCTTCTACACAAGAGTCGACGAGCTACCTATGACACGCTTGTAGACAAGTGTAATAATCGGCTAGCAGGTTGGAAAACAAAACTTCTGTCTCATGCGGGCAGAGCTGTACTCATCAAGTCGACTCTTGGGGCCATGCCGATATATCATATGTCAGCTTACAAAATCCCCCAAGCTATCACTAATAAGTTAGCACAGCAGCATCGGGCTTTTTGGTGGGGTCATGAAGTGGCAGAGAAGAAACTTCACTTCCTTGCTTGGAACAAGATCGCTAAACCGAAACAAGAAGGTGGACTGGGATTCCGCAAGCCTAGTTGGGTCAACGATGCTCTTGTGGGGAAACTCTTCTGGAGATTTCTCGAGC
The DNA here is from genome assembly GCA_029216955.1 of Iris pallida. Taxonomy (NCBI): domain Eukaryota; kingdom Viridiplantae; phylum Streptophyta; class Magnoliopsida; order Asparagales; family Iridaceae; genus Iris; species Iris pallida. The sequence goes on from JANAVB010005597.1 coordinate 19,455,430, forward strand.
AACCAGACAAATTATGGGTCAGACTATTGAAAGGCATCTATCTTCAAAATAATTCGATTTGGCTTGCTAAAAAGAATCAACGAGCGTCACCGACTTGGGCGAGTATGCTAGAGATGCGCGGAGTCATGGTGAATCATGTTTGTTGGAGAGTTAGAAGAGGATGGTTAAACATCTACTCCGATCCGTGGATCCCAAACCTTCATGGTTTTCGGCCGGCTGATACTCGACAATCCCCGTCGGGTCCAACTCTTGTTCGTGAACTGATGAATGATCAAGGTACGGACTGGAATTTTCCCCTCATCTCTTCTATATTCGCCCCGCTTGAAGTTACAGCAATCACAAACATTCAACTCGGAGAAGGGGAACGTCCTGATGAACTCATTTGGACTAGTGCCATCAATGGGGTATTCTCCTCAAGGTCCCTGTATGAAACTATACGCAAACAGGCCCCAAACTCATCAGCGGTTGCGGAGGATCCCTCCCCATGCAAGCAGGTTTGGAAGATTAATAACATCTCACCGCGGGTTCAAATGTTTACATGGAGACTTATGCAAAATGCCTTGGCACTGAATGCTGTTATCAGGAAACGCATTCCTCATATTAATCCTCTATGCCCATTCTGTCTATTACACGAGGAGGAGGCCAACCACTTATTCCTCCATTGCCATATAGCTCGGGAAGTTTGGTTTATATCTCCGTTGGGTCTCCGAGTATCGGAAAATCATTCTATCAATACACTTCTTGCTGAATGGAGTAAATCATCGACGTCGCATGAGGCTTTCCGCTTAGCTGCATATGTTTTATGGGCTATTTGGAAAGCTAGGGGAGAGTGCTTGTTCAGACAGGTTACACCTATTCCTCGTCGTATTGTTGATGTTGCTTTGTCCTTATTCCATGCATACTCTTGCAATGGTCCTGGTAAATATGAGGAGATTGGCAGGCTACGTTATGAATATCAGTCTCTCAACATATGGCGCCCACCACCAGAGGACCTCATTAAAATCAATATTGATGGTGCTACATCGCAATCCTCCATTGCTGCAGCAGCCGTCGCCAGAAACTCCAATGGCAATTTCGCGGGTGCTATGACTTGGCACGGACAGGCGATATGCTCGACTAACACCAGTCTACAAGCAGAAATCCAGGCTGTTCGTTTGGGCTCGTTGCTGAGAGACTCGTTTAGTCAACAAGGGGTGATCATTGAAAGCGACTCATTCACAGCTATAAGGATTTTCAAGGGAGAGATGAATCTATCTCCATGGCAACTTAGAGATTGGATTCGGTCCATTACAGTGGCTATACATCCAAGTCTCCCGTTGGAGCTCCAATTCGTCAGGAGGGAAGGCAATTCGGTGGCGCATTGTCTGGCTCAGCATGCGCTTAGAAACTCCTGCTCTTCTACTTTTCATTTTGTCCCTGAGTGTCTTACTCAAGTTATCGAAGAGGATAAAGCCCTCTCGTTGAACATTTCTTCAATTATTTGAATAAGAGTCCAAGGTTACTACTCAAAAAAAAAAAAAAAAGATAGATTATAGATAGATATCTAGTTATATATATATATATAGATAGATAGATATATACACTACAAGAAATTCGGGTTTCCGTGACAAGTAATTTGTGACAAGTGTAAAACTTGTCACTGAAAGAAATATTTTTGTGACAAATAAGTTTTGTTGCCACTCATAATTTGATTATGTGACAATAGTGATTTTCCGTCACACAGTTAAACCATTTAGTGACCATGTTTTTATTGGTTGTCACTTAATATTGTCACTGAAATAAAATTTAAGTTTTAAACTTATGTCAAAGACAAGTTATGTGTGACAAGTGAAAATACTTGTCACTTAAGGTGTTTTTATAGTTACAAGAAAACATAATTGTCACATAAAAGTATTAGCCACAAGATTTAAATTTTATTCATGTCACTTAAAAATATCTTTTAGTTACCAAATAATTATATGTCACAAAAAAATATTAGTAAAAATAAATTATTTTTTTTAACAAAAACTTAAAATAATTTTTAAAAAAAATTAAATAAACAAAATATTCTGATTTTGATAATATTTTAATATTAATATTCCTCTACAATTTTTCATTTCCCTCCTCCCCTCTCTCTCTCTGAACCCTCAACGAGTTTTCTTTCCCTCCTCTCATCTCTCTGTCTCTGTAAACCCTATCTCCCTCTCTACTTTTAAACAAACTCACACTCTGCACATATAGAGTACTAGAGAGAGTGTGGAGATCGGAGCATCATGTCGGGATTTGTAGATCAGACGAGCGACGACGGTGGCCGTGCCTTGTAGAGCTGCGCCGATTGCCCGACCACCAAGACCCCTCTCTTGAAAGGGGGGCCAGATGCACCCAATGTGAGGCATTTCTTTTTTTTTTCCCTCCAATTTTGATTTCGAGCCAGATTTTCAATTGGGGGTTTTCTATCTTTTGGGGATTAGGTATAGGAAGAAGAGGAGGGAAGGATTGGGGATGGGGATGAAAGAGAAATTGGTGGTGTTGAAGAAGCAGAGGTCGAGTTCTTCTTCGTCGGTAGATGAGGGATTTCTTTGTCGAGGGAGCGGCGGAAATTTTCTAGGGTTTATTTTCTAGGATTTGTTCTTATTTATTCTAAGATCCATACTTGAAATTGTGGACCATTTTAGGATTTGTTGTTTTTTATTTTCTAGGGCTTAATCTTTTTTTTTCTTCTTTCAATCCTCTATTCTTTCTAAATTTATTCACCATTTCTGGATCACTCTTTCTTTCTAGGTCATCAGTGGAAGAAGGGACTTCTAAAGGTAGGGTTTATTGTTCCTCTACCTAAGAACTTCCAATCTATCAAGCAAGTATTTCGAGGTACAAATCTAATTACTAAGAATATTTTCTGACTTTTTGTAGATTTTTATGGGTTTATTATACTCGGCTGGCCCAAATCGATATATCGTCTTCAATTGGCACTGATTTTGATTGTGATGCATATGCCAAAAAAAAGGAATTTACTTGTTTTTATATATTGTTTTCTATAAGGATTTAGTTTTATAATAATTTCTCCTATGGTGGAAATCGGTATCTTTCTTTTTTTTAGATTATTTTTGTAATAGTAAGAATGTATATAATGCAAAACTGGAATCTAAGGACGCCAGAAACGATAGTCTTTAGAGAATACCAGGATTGGTGGATTTCGAAGAATGCTTTGAATTAGGACTGGTATAATGGTGTAAAATTCAGACGAGCAGCGAGCTTCGGGTTAAGTGCTCAGCCTTCTTTCATTATGGGAAACATTTTGGTTAAGAGACTTTCTATATGTAGATAGATTACTCTAATAGGGTTATGTAGCTTATACTAGATCTATGTTGTTCTGGGTGCTAGGCGAGGTGAGACGATAGACCTCCTAACTCGTCTAGGCGTCGTCCACGAATGTGTTGGTTCTGTTGTCCTACAATCTTCCAGGGAACAACTAAACCAGTGAATCCGTTGATGTTTTGACTCTTTTGAGCAGGAAATAACTAATATTCAGTAGCATCATAAGAAGAAATCAATAAAAACTGAAGAAGTCAAGAAAACACAAAGAAATTAGCAAGACCCAAAACTTATATATATTAGTGAATCTGTTGTTGTTTTGACTCTTGTGTTCTTCTCTTCTTTATGGTCTATATCCTTTTTTTCTTTTTGCTTCAAATGCATGTCTAGTTTGTTATATGCAGATACATATGTTGCACGGCATGATTATAAATCATGGCATGGCACAACATGGACACGGCACTCTTGTATTTCATGTGTCCGTGTGCATGTTGAATTTATGTTGGACAGGGAGATGGACATGGCACCTACTTAGGCTCGTCTTACTACAATCTCCTTCATCACCTCCCATTAGTTGAAGAAATTGATGTGCATGTTCTCCTTTTACTGTTTAATAGAAATAGAAAAGTTACCACTAAAAGGCTTGAATTTTTCTTATAATAATACATCACAGGCACTCTCATGTAAAAGGTCTTGTTCTCTTGGAATGTCCAAAACATTGTCCGTGAAGATGCCAGTGTATCATATAATAGAAAAGATACTTTATCTAACTATATGAAATTATGGATGTTGATGGTGATAGTGCTTTAACTCATTTACTTTTTATGAAGAAGCAAGAATACAGGTTATGGCTGCGACAGAGAGGCTTGGCGGACAGTACAGTTCCAGTCTGCATCCCCAGTGCACCCATCTGGTGGTTCAAATATCCTGCCCAATGATATCACTATTTCCTTTTATTGAATTAATTTTCGATTTACATTCTTTCATATATATCCCAAACGTCATTTACTAGCATAAATACGCAAAATGTCCTTGACACTTGTACAGCTGTTCTGCACGTAAATTTGAGCATGCTCTGAAGCATGGATCAAAGAATGGTCTTTTAGTTGTTACCTTGGGGTGGTTTGTAGATGGTGTTACGAGGAATGGTGAGCATCTGTTTTATGTTTTTGATGCGTTCTCTTTCTATGTTAATCTTTTTTTGCTGGTTCTTCAAATTAATCTTGCTTTTGTTGACAACTTTTGGAATATTTTATCTTGAGTAATGGCACTGGCAGTGGCAACTTTTTTGAATTGTATTTGAACTAGTTTATTGTGAATCTTTTTGTCTCTCAAACTACATAACTTGGTCGTTGATATTGTATTTAATTATGTTTATCAATAGCTATAATAATGTTTTTTTTTACAGTGAGGTTGAATGAATCTCTATATGGTGTTAGAAATGTTGAGGATAATGGCATGCTGTTAAGGGAGCCAAATCATCTTGTTGGACTCCGTGGAGCTGAAAAGTCATGTCTCCCTGCCAGCGCAATCGAAGATGATAAGTCTGTGAGCACAAGTTGGCAGCTGGTGCTTCGGTCTTCTAGAAAAGAAGTTAGGAGCAGTGGATTCCTTTTCTCAAATGAAAGCATCTACATAGATTCAGATATGTCGTCTGAATCAAAGAAGAAGGTAAGGTATGCGTCAGAAGTTGTTCCCCTAAATTGTACTGATATTGTTGTTTCTTCTTTGATTATGGGTTATAATTGAATGCATATTCGTATACCACCATTTTCATGTAGTTTCTTTGTTTAACTGTGTACCCTGGTTGACCCACCTGACTTAATAAGTAAGAGAAGTTGTCATATACTGGTTTTATAAGATCCGATTTGTGGTTGCGTCATTACTTGAACAGATTATGTTCTAGATGTACTACATATGTTCTTTTGTGCAGCAAAATATGATATTATGAATGAGCCCACAAATGTATTTGAAGCAGAGTGATGCATATTTTATTATTTCATATGGTTGCTAACCTTTTTCTTCTGGAAAAAGTCTATACGCAAAATGTCCTTGACACTTGTACAGCTGTTCTGGACGTAAATTTGAGCATGCTCTGAAGCATGGATCAAAGAATGGTCTTTTAGTCGTTACCTTGGGGTGGTTTGTAGATGGTGTTACGAGGAATGGTGAGCATCTGTTTTATGTTTTTGATGCGTTCTCTTTCTATGTTAATCTTGTTTTTGCTGGTTCTTCAAATGAATCTTGCTTTTGTTGACAACTTTTGGAATATTTTATCTTGAGTAATGGCACTGGCAGTGGCAACTTTTTTGAATTGTATTTGAACTAGTTTATTGTGAATCTTTTTGTCTCTCAAACTACATAACTTGGTCGTTGATATTGTATTTAATTATGTTTATCAATAGCTATAATAATGTTTTTTTACAGTGAGGTTGAATGAATCTCTATATGGTGTTAGAAATGTTGGGGATAATGGCATGCTGTTAAGGGAGCCAAATCATCTTGTTGGACTCCGTGGAGCTGAAAAGTCATGTCTCCCTGCCAGCGCAATCGAAGATGATAAGTCTGTGTGCACAAGTTGGCAGATGGTGCTTCGGTCTTCTAGAAAAGAAGTTAGGAGCAGTGGATTCCTTTTCTCAAATGAATGCATCTACATAGATTCAGATATGTCGTCTGAATTAAAGAAGAAGGTAAGGTATGCGTCATAAGTTGTTGTTCCCAGAAATTGTACTGATATTGTTGTTTCTTCTTTGATTATGGTTAATTGAATGCATATTCGTATACCACCATTTTCATGTAGTTTCTTTGTTTAACTGTGTACCCTGGTTGACCCACCTGACTTAATGAGTAAGAGAAGTTGTCATATACTGGTTTTATAAGATCTAAAGGTACTCTTATCCTTGTAGTCAAACATCACGAAGTGATTGCTAGTGGAACATATTTATGACATATGTCTCAAGTTTACCAGGTCATATCCTGCTTGAATTGTTGTCAACCCTCATATTGGAGGCTACCATCGACTAAGAACAAGTTTTCTAAAATAAAGTGCAATTCTGGAACAATGTCTACATGACAAACCATAAAATCAGAAAATTTGTTAGGTATCATGGCTGAGTCATTCTAAGGAACGTCAGGCACATTGAACATAAGTCTGAGAAGTACCATACACTTGTTTGGTGACAGGATGAGCTGAGAGGAAATTATTGGTCACAGAATTACTGAATGTTTATGGAAGTTTATTTGACTCTCCTTTTTCAATCTCTCTCAGGGCTCACAGTTCGTTTCAGTCAAAAATATAAATTCAAAGAGCAAGCTGTTCTAAAATTTTCGGAGTGGAACAAAGGTTTGATCGACGATTCAGACATATAGAGCAATGTCAACCTGTTTCCTGGCTCCACACCTGGATGGGATGCATACAGGCCTCGATAGTAATAGGATGAACAGGCAGATATGGAACTAAAACGGATGAACAGTATTAATGAGTTCCAAATGCCCATAAACCTATCAATTCAACCTTGTAATCCCTACACAACCACTGTACTTCGTCTAGCCAATATAGTAATTATGTCTTCTCAAGATTGCATTAAAGATACTCTGACGTGTTAAAAGCTATGTTCCACGGAAAAGGCAAAATGGTGTCTGTACCTGTGTCCTGCAACATAGTTTAACTACTTTTATACCTATTTGAAAATGTTTGTATCGGGTACCCTGTGTCCGAGTCCAGTACCCCTGTCCGTAGTGCAACATAGGTTAAAAGTGAGAAGCGACTAGGTATTGTTTCAGTCTCTAAGAATCTGATTGACTAGTCACGAAACTGATTGCGTCATTACTTGAACAGATCATGTTCTAGATGTATTACATATGTTCTTTTGTGCAGCAAAATATGATATTATGAATGAGCCCACAAATGTATTTGAAGCAGAGTGATGCATATTTTATTATATCATATGGTTGCTAACCTTTTTCTTCTGGAAAAAGTCTATACAATCAAGAGAAGAAAATGTTATTTCATATCTACAAAATCTGCACTCTTTCAATTTGCGACCTGTATTTATGAGAGTGGAATAATGCCTTCATTAGGTGACTTTGGAATAAACATAGCACATGTTTTTCCTGATTCTATTGTTTTGACATAAATGTCATTTCTTTTCACTTTGGCTTGTATCCGAGGGCTGTATGTGATTTCGGACAATAAAGATATCATCTTTACCTATTCGTTTAGACTCTTTTCTAGTATAAGGGAACTCGAAGGATGCCCTTTGGTTGCATGAACTTAAACTACAAGGTACCAAAAACTTGGGCCTACCGACAGGTCAACTCGTCTCTTAGGTTTCGTGGCAAGTAGCTACCTTGGCTCAGTATCTGACACGATCAAAGAGGTTCAATGCCAAGCTTATCAATTATCATATGGAGCTTGCAAAAGTTAGAAAACACAAAGAAATTAGGTACTGCAGCGAAAGTTAGAAAACATTTTGTTGCTTCCTTGCTTCAGTACAAACATGACTTGCCCTTTGGAAAGTTCTATCAAATAGAAAGTATTCTAATTAAAATAAAGTATTCTAGTTTAGCCTTCATTCCCAATCGGTCAAAAACTAAATGCTTACAAAGAATTGTTGACCACAACACAAATAAGCTGAAGCAAGTTATACTAGATTTAACAAATTGACGGACTGGAGCATAGTTTGAAACTGGAGCAGTTTTGAGCTAGATATAGGACATGTATTCGAATTCAACTATTGTTTGAAGTGTTCAACTTTTGTTTGCTACCTCTGTTTTCTACTGCTTATGTTATCTTTTTCTCTCTCTCATACATTTACCATTCAATGTTGGCAGTTCTCCCATCTTGCTTGGGTTCAAACTGATAGGAAGTCTGGAGGGCTTGGAGATCTGAATTACCCCTTGATCTCTGATGCGATAAAATCGATTTCAAAATTGTTTGGCATATTGATTCCTAATCAGGTATTAATTTGCTAAAGCTCGACTTATCAAAAATACCTTTTGTATGCTGTTATTTGTATCCACCATTTTGGGTTCTTTTGGTCTATTTGGAAAATTTCATGTTACTATTGTACTTGGAAGGGTCAACTCAATATAAGTGATAATCTTGCAGGGAATTGCCCTGCGAGGACTATTCATTATTGATAAGGAGGGAGTCATTCAGCACTCCACCATTAATAACGTCGCCATTGGACGTAGTGTTGATGAAACGTTGAGGACTCTTCAGGTAAATTTTGATAATAGACAGATTTTGTGTGTCCAGTAACATCCACCAGATACACCATCATTTTGAACAAGATTTTGTGTGTCCAGTAACATCCACCAGATACACCATCATTTTGTTGGGTCTTCATTTCGAGTTGTCATGGCGACCATGGTCAGAAGGAGAGATAATTACAAATGTAATACTCACTCCTTATTCTGTTCATTCCTAGTAGAAAAATTTCCGTTTGCTGTGTAAACGAAAAAAGTGGCATCCCTCTTTATTCTTTTACATCTGAGTGAGTCTTTGGTTCTCTTTATATACTACAGAACTTGGTCTTTATTATGTATTCATCACTTTTGATACAAATAATGAATTGTCTCCTTATTGAACTATACTGTAATAGAAGGAATGTTCAAAGAAATATAAGTATACATAATTCTTTCTTCTAAATTTTAATATGGTTTCAATAATAGCATGACTGTTGGAGACTACTTAGTATCCAAAAGTCATAAATTAGTGATTGGAGACAAATTTTGAATCGAAATTAGTATAGTTGGTTTGAGACAAATTAGTATCAGACAAATCAGCAATTAGGATTCAAAATTAGTATCTAAGAAATGAGCGTTGGAGACAACTTAGTATCCAAAAGATCCAAAGATAATATCCAAAGTCATAAATTAGTATAAAAAAAATAGTCTGATACTAATTTTCATTCCTTTAGGAATGGTGACTCTTTAGCTTATTTATTGGGACTTTTTTTATTCTATTTTGTCTGATACTAATTTTATTAGGATTTCCCTCATTAATATATTATTAGAATTTCACACATATTGGTAAAATATTTGTGTGATACTATGTTTTTATTTGATATTATTGGTTCTATTTTGTCTGATACTATTTTATTAGGGTTTCACTCATTAATATATTTTCAGGAAGAACTACAAAAGGCTATCGAGTCGGCTAGAGAATCCATGATTGAAAGTGTGAAGGCTGATGTGATGGAGAATCTGCAAGAAGAAATGAGAGCAAATGTTAGTGATGAACTCAGAGCTGAAATTAGGAAAAGTGTGGAAGACGACATCAGAAATGATCTTACGATGCAAATTCAAGGTCAATTTAATGTCATGTTCCAAGCACGAATGGCTGCCTTTTTAGGCTCTTCATCACAGTCTGCAAATATTTCAGTTCCTACAAATACGAGAGCTAGAAACTCCGGTAAGTGTTCGAAAACAAGATACCTCATATTTCTATTTATCGTAGTAAATGTAAAGACACCTTACTTTTGGCTTTTGAACTGAACTGCAAACATTTATGTCATTTTCTCTATTCTAATTGCTTCTATTATAGAAATTCTTGACAATTTTTTTGTTATATATATATATATATATATATATATATATACATAATATTCTAAACAATTTTTTTATTAATTTATGCAGGTCATTAAAGATTGATCATCACCAAGATAGGAGCTGCATATGCAATTGATCATCAGTTTATATTTATGGATTACTCTAGGTTTTATGTACAAGCTACTTTGGATACTCATTATTTGATAAGTACTCAATATTACTTCTCTTCATGTTATATGTACTGAATTTTGTGGAGCAATGTAATTACTTTTTGAGGATTGGTATAATTACTTTTCATGTTGTTGTCTATAATTACTTTAGAGTTAGTCGCCTATATAAATGCTTTTTAGAATTTATGAAGGTTAGTTTTGGTTTACATTGGAAAGTCCATGGGAATATTTTTGGAACATGAGCACAATCATGCGTACCCTCTTCTACAAGAATTGTGTGATATTGTATTGTGTTCTTGTGTTTTAATGTATAATGACAATGACAAAAAAAATACTCGTGACAATATTGATTTGCCATCAAACATATAAAGTGTACACTACGGTGACAACATTTACCTTCATTAAACATATAAGTATATAGTGACAATAATAAAAGTGTTATTGCAAGTGTTTACAATGATGACATGTACTTGTCACTAAACATATACGTTTATTGTGACAACAATAAAAGTGTTATTAAAGTTGGTTTGTGATAGCAAATGTCGTCACGAAAATAATTTTTACTTTTTGTCAAAAAAATATATATTTATTTTTAATTACAATAAAATGTTTCTTGTGACAATATCGTGCATCACTTATAATATTTTTAGTGACGAATTTGTTGTCACGAAAAGTTTACTATCACTGACAACATATTCTTGTCACAGTAGAGAACTTTCTGTGACAATGACTTTTAGTCGTCACCTATACTTTTAGCTACGGAGGTATATGCTACGAAAATAAGTCGTCACTATGCTCGTCACAGAAGACGTGTTGTGACGACTTTCATAATTTTTGTGACAACTTTACATGTCACAGAAACCATGTTTTTTTTGTTGTGATATAGAGATATATATATATATAGGTATATGTATATATTGAAGTGTATATATAGGAGTAGAAGGGAAGAAGATGGAGAAGTATTAGGGACAGCCACGCAGCAGCTGGACTGCCACAGTGGCGGCAGTCCAAGTTCCTGGCTGCTGCCAGGAACACAGCCCCCCCCCCCCCCCCCCCCCTTGGCTTTTAGCCTATTGTGCACCCCCCTTTTTACCTAGTATATATATATATATATATAGATATATATATATATAGATATATATATATATAAGTATTATATATGGTTGGAATCGTAGAGAAGAGTAGAAAATGATTATGGAATGAGAAGTTAGAAAAGAATTAGAGGTTAGAAGGAAAGATTGAAAGAAGTTGGAAGAATAGGAAAAAGGCTAGAATAGAAAAGGGGAAAAACCGAGTTAGAGGGCGAATCGGAGTTCGGAGTATCCGATTGAGTTGAAACTTGGCGTGGAGCATGAATACGTGATTTAGATTTTGCGGGTTGGCTTCCGGGTGGAGTTCGGGGTCGTAGGGCGCCCGTGTCGCGCCGTATCGGTCCGTATCTTGAAATATTCAAGATTTTGACAACGGGCCGTATCGTGGACTGGATGTCCACGTTACCTAGGTATTTTGGTAGATATTATATGTATAGGCTAGTATCATACTACCCTGGGGAGATCGGGTCAAAATATCAAGCGTAGGTAGGCTAACTGGATAGTTGCCGAAGCTAGAATTTACCCTTTTTAAGGACAAAATAGGATATTGGCCTACGGCCAAGATATGAGTTTCCAAGTCCAAGATGGACTTGGATATGGTTTGTAGAGGTTGGTAATAGTTAGAAATAGTCGCCTAGACCTAGTCTTGGCCCCGGTTGACCACGGTTGACTTTTTGGACCAAAAGTCAACTATGGGTCAACGCTTTACCCAAATTAGTCCCGACTTCTGTTAGACTTTTGTAGTTGACCAAAAGTCAACTATTAGTCACCATTGACCTAGGGTTGACCAGGGTTGACCATGGTTGACCTAGGGTTGACCAGAGTTGACCAGTTGACCAAAAGTCAACTGTAGGCCAACTCTTGATCCCGTTTGACTTTCTTCTACTTGTTTTGATCCGTGATGCCTGGTATGACCTAGGATTGACTTGGGTTGGCTTAGATTGACTTGATATAACTTGATTTGACCTAGATTGACTTGACAGGACTTAGTGTGACTCAGTGAGACCTAGTTTGACCTAGATTGCATATCATTCATTGTAAATCATTCCTAAACTTGTTTAAACTTAAATTAACTTACAGTATCTCATATTTAGGTCTTCTGATACCGCTCTGAGCATTGATATATCATACAGCTCAGGACAGCAGGCGAGTGCATTCACTGATAGTTTTCATTGTCTTGATATCTGCTATATCCGATTCAGTTGTAGTGTCTTACTTGATTCCTGACACGATGGTTCACGGACTAGTATATGTCGGATCCTGTCATGAGATGTTGTTCCCGGGTTACTTGGTATATTGGTACATGACTCGACTTGTTACTTGTACTTGTATAGACATGGACTTGGGAGTGGGCTGATCACCTGCTTTTGAATCCTGTGTCATGACGTGTTATGTCCGGATCCTTTATACTATTCGGGGATGGGGAATTATTAGTGGTTGTGTGATCAAATTCCTACATTGTTCTACTGTATACATTGTTCATAGCTATACCCTCGCCTCACGACGGGTAAAGCCTGACCCTACATCGTTCATAGCTTTCTATGGTGACCGGCCTTACCGTTCTATTGTACTCATTGTTCATAGCCGGTCGGATGGAAAGCCTGATCATGTTTCCCAAGCCGATCACATAACGCTCTAATAATTCAAATCACATTTTATATTTACTTTATCTTATCGTATATCCTGCTCTGTTCTACATTCAGTATTTTCTCACTATGCCATGATATACAGTTACTCACATGCTCTACTTGCCTTTACATTGTACCTTGATTGGAGACTAAGTTCTGCTCGGGAGAAGAGTTACAACCCCGGTCCTTGTTTGGTTTAAGGGTTGTAACTCGACTTCCGAATGGTTCCCAAGTCTTCATATATCTTTGTCTTGTAGTTCATTATACTGTCTCTTATAGAATTTGTCAATTCACATGGAACTGCTGTTAGCGTTTGTACTTGCTCATTTTCCTGACAGGATACCGTTATGATATATTACAGATGATTCCGAGGCGGACTGCTCGACCTATTATGGGCTCGAGTCAGATGGTGTAGCCTTAGATCGTGGCCTTATAGTGGAGCCACTAGATTTTGAACTTCCAGAGTAGTGTAGGTTAGCTAGGTTTGACTGGACTGCGATCCAGCTAGCTTTATCAGATTGTAGTTTTTATGTTATATTTTGAGACTCTGTGATGTTGTATATATCTGGGCTTGTGTTGGACACATGACTTATTCTATTTCATCTATCATATGTTTCCTTTCGTGCTATATATCCTAGTTTGTTTTTGTGATTGAGACTGTATTGCTATGTCACCTCCATTCGGAGTGTATATACTGTACAGGTACCTTTATACTGTTTAGAGTAGTTTTGTAGATGACCTAGACAGCGTTCTACCGCCGATGCTGCGGCGTAGGCTGGACGTAACCACGTACTCGTGCCCCTAATCAGGGTGCGGGTTGTGACAATAATTGAATGATATTCTTATTATACTTTATTATACGTGAAAAGTAGGTGCATTTACTAGTGGTTATAACTTGTACTCATCTTGGGCCCCAAGCAAATATAGCTCACAATCACCTCCTCCATCCAATAATTCCAATTTTTTTGCTGCATCGATCGTGAAAGTGGGTGCCAACATAAACTGCACACCACCTTGGCCACATCCGATGTTTGGATCCTCGTAACAGTAAGGACAAGAACTCATTATTGTGCTCTACTTTATGCCCCTTGCAATGTTGTAAAAATCGGACCTGACCGACGGTTGGACCGGGTCCAACCGGTTTAAGCCAAAAAATTGGTCTGGTTCGACTAAAATCGGATCTTTTAAAGAATCGTCGGTTTTTTGTCAAAATTGGGTTCAACCGGTAAACCGGCCGAACCAGTTCACAATTGAACCGGCCAATTTTGGTTATTTTTTCATTGTAAAAAAATTTAAAATAAATTATTATGAGAAATTTGGACTATTTGATTCTTTATTTGGTTTTAATCGACCTTATAGTTGTAAAATTAAACTGAACTAACATACTTATGATCAAATCAAACTAAACCAAGAAGTAAATATGGATATTTTACCTATTTGAACCAAACTAAATCAAGTCTATTGAACTCCAATTGAATCCGGTTGAACCTCGATCCGACCTATACCAAAAAAATTCGGTTCGATCATCGGTCCGATTTTTAAAACATTGGCCCCTTGCACTTTTTGCCATCTGGACACCCCTTCCACATCCCTTTTCTCACGGATGTGGGCAGAAGTGGAATATACTAGACGACGTCGGGATTGATGACGAGACGAGGACTCCACCGAAGTAGTAGAAGATGGTGGTGGCAGATATGAGCGAGAGCAGTTGAGATAGAGGTGACCGGAGCAGATTTAGCAAGAGCAGTGAGAGCTCTCACCGGAGCAGAGGAGGAGCGACGTGAGGATGGGTCGCGTGGCCACGGGCTCTTCTTCTTTAGTCCTCGTCATCTCGAGGAGGAAAGAAGAGTTTTAGGAAGAAATGGAGATATAAGTGGTGGTTGTGGGAACTGTGGCGATTTAAATGACCGACGTAGGAGGGATGACAAGGAAACATGATAATATTTGGTTGATGCTATCGAAATGGAATAATATTAATTTTATCATTGGAGAAAAAAAAGATTAAATTAATAAAATATTAGTAATAATAATATGCATTAGTATTAGTAATAGTATAGTAAATAATAGTATTACTTTAGTAACTAATCGAATAATTACAAGGCTTAATTGCACTTTGCTACCCTCAACTATTTCGCTTTTTCAACTTGATACCCTAAACTTTTTTTTGTAACAAGTTGATCCATAAAAAAAAATTTGGGACGAAAATTCCCCCGCTCAAACCTTAAAATTACTCCCTCCCCCCAACCCCCCCTCCCCCACTCCGGCTACCCCCTCTCTCCCGCTCCGCCTCCCCTCCGGCCACCCCCCTCTCCCGCGTCCGGCCAACCTCCCTACCCCCACCGCCGCCGGCCGCCGCGGCAGCAGCAGCCGAAGCCGCCGCCGCGGCGGTGGCGTCGGAAGCGAGAGGGGGGGGGGTTGGCCGGACTTGGGAGAGGAGGGTGGCCGGAGGGGAGGCGGAGCGGGAGGGTGGGGGTGGCCGGAGTGGGGGAGGGGGGAGGGAAGAGGGAAGGGATAAGGACATTTTGGAATTTTCTGAAAAATTAGGTATCAAGTTGAAAAAATAATAATAGTTGAGGTATCAATTTGTTACAAAAAAAAAGTTTAGAGTATAAAGTTGAAAAAGCGGAATAGTTGAGGATAGCAAAGTGCAATTAAGCCTAATTACGATAGTAACTAATTAAATAATTATTATTAGTAGATAATTATCAATTTATTTATCCAATTAAGTAGTAAATAATTATTGTAATATACATTTCTTTTTTCTCAACTCTTTTCTACTTAACATCCAAATGTGAATTTTGCCACTCCACTTACAAAATATTATATATCCAAATACTAAAAGTCAAATTATCAGATAAACACTAGCATAAAAATTTAAAGAACGGTTCCTTACAACCACATGGAAGACCAACTCGTGAACCGACGTCATGTATCGGCCCCCCATTGGTCCTGTCGTTTGGCTGTAGATAGCATAGGGTGTGATTTTTGTGGGCTCCATGGCCCAACCAATAAGGGATGACACGTGGCGGCTCGATTTCAGTCGCGGTCTCTCCCCTCGGTCCATTTGGACCTTTTCAAAGTTAAATGACATGCAAAACACTTTCTCACCTTACATATACATTATATATGCACTTTCTTATCTTACTTTACTTCCTTCCACTTCAAGGTGTACGATGGGTCGGTCCGGGCCGGCCCGGACCCAGTCTTGACCGGGTTTGACCGGGCCTAGGCTGGGCCGGGCTTAGCCCGGATGGAGAAGCGGATCGACATAAGAAAAAAATTTTGAACCCAGTCCGGACCCACAGCCCGGTTTTGGGCGGGTCGGCTAAACTAGGCCTAGGCCGGGCAGGTTTAGGGTTGAACTGGCCGACCGATTTTTTAAAAAAAAACTCAAAAAAGTAAAATAAATAAATAAATAAAAATTTAATAGAAGTTAACATTTTTTCCATTAAAATTTAAATATGCCATAATATTAACTTATTCTTGAGTTAAATTTTTTCTTTTATTATTAATGTCAAGTTAATTTAACATAGGAATATTTTTTTCCATAAAATGTTCAACTTGCAAACTGATATTATTATTTTTTTAAAAATTGTAAAAAAATGTACAAGTATTTTTTGGCCGTTCCTCGTCTGTCTTTCCTCCAAGTTTATTGCTCAGCTTCTCCTTCAATAGTGTCCTCCAAAGTAGATTGAAAGTCCAGCTCACTGATGCCGACACTTTTATCTCTTGAGTTTTGAGTTCATTTTTTTGCATGAACCCAATCTTGAACTGAAACGCAAGCTTCCAAAATATCTGGAAGCATCATGCTCCTTTTCTTGTTAACATCTTTTAACCTACAGTTGTCACGCCCCGCTCCCGCATGAGCGATCGTCCTCGCCAAGGCGTGATGCCGCACGGGCCTAGGTTGCGCCCGTGCAAGGCTATGTCCAGAAACGGTCGATTTGAGCTAGGCCACAGAGTCGCACGGAGTGTCCCCATTTGCAGCGAAAAGTAAATGAACACAAATTGAAGCGAATTCAACTCTTTATTGATATTCAAAAAGTTTACAAGCGGCGCTATGCCGATATTACAAATCGCTCAAGCTCTCTCTTTCTCTGAAACATAAAAGGACGTGCCAAGTGGCTTACAACATAGAATGATTCATGGCGATGTTCCGATACATTATGTCATGTATATGGTGCTTCAGCTCCTTGCAACGCTCCAAGGCTCCAGAGATAGCTCCGCGCCTTAGCACGTTCGATGGAAGCTCCGCACCCGCCGGCGTCTCCTGCATCCTACAAGCAGACTGTGGGGCTATCAGTACATTGTTATGCACTGGTGGGGAGGCTAGCTCACCCACAATGCTATCATTACCAAACACGTTCTATTTACTTTTGTGCACCGTCTATCCTTCATTGTCTTACTAATCTTGCCTTAGGATCAGTTTCATGGCATATTTTATAACCTATCTCGTGTTGCCGAATTCGAGTGTGTGCATGGAAATGCATACACAACTTACCCATACTTACCGTCCGGCCTTCCATGTCCAAAGTAAACCAAGTTAGTCAACAATTCATATAAACTTTCACAGTCAAGTGTGTGTCCTTGCCTCAGGTTCTAGCACGTCGTAGGCACGTTTTCTAACTCGTTTGCTCTAAGTACTCTTGATCATTTTGTGTGTTATATTCAAGCATATTCAGAAGGTGCTTTGTACAGTTAACTTAGACTACTTTGATTTCAATGCAAGGACTTGCACGTGGATTGCCACCAGCAAAGTCCACTTAAATCTATATGCACCGGTCGCTGGCATCACAAGCCATTTTGGACATAACCAAGCAGTGGTATTTCTCAACTAGCGTAGGGTGAGGACTGGCACACACCCCGTTAGTCTCTTGAAATACGCCTGTACTTACGTCCCCCGGGTGGCCAAGTCCGCACCCAGGCAGCCCGTAAGACATGACTTGATTCCGCCTAGGCCGGCCACGATCCTCCCTTTGATCATGCCGCGGAATCCCTATCACCCGTGCACGGGTCCGTACACGACCATTTCGTATTTTATTGTCATAGGCTAACCCTTAGCCATAATGCGTTATTGACCAGGTTGACGTCCGTGCAGCACGGGTAGCGAGCCCCGTTGCACGTGCCCGTCATACCTGTCGCTAACCATTCTTTTCTTTCTTATCTTTTATTCATTCTTCTTTTTCTTTCTTTCGCTTGTCCGTTCGTTCATGGATTCATTCACACATTCATTCATTCATTCGTTGATTCATTTATTCACTTATTTGTTCATTCTTTCATTCATACATTATGCAACTCCCCGTGCGGGAGTCGCCTTGGCGACCCATCGGTCCCGAAGTCTTTCAATGTTGTTATATTCTACTCGGAACGACTATATCGATAGTCTTTTGTTTCATTGTTGTAAACCATTAATTGTTGAACGCGTAAGGGACTTAAACGTAAGCTTGTGCCTTAGCACGAGCGTGGAGCGCGGTGCGAGAGTTCTCACATTTTTTTATGTTCTTTTCCATATTCTATACAAGCATACAAGATGGAATTATTCCCTTAGCTAGGTGTGTTTAGTCATTCATTTATTAGCACGCGCGATGTTATCGCCTAGCAATTCTAGCTATAGTGTCCGTATTGTTATGTGTCTAGGCTAAGCAAAGATGGGTTCATCGGAGCCATCCACCTTAGCGATGTTCGCATCGGCCGAGCGATACTCCGAGCGCGCCTTTGAAAGTCTAAGTCTGGATTCATCTTCGGCGGGCCAATGTAAGCCTTGCATCGATTCTTCTTCAGGTCGATGCCAACTCCTCGGGTCGACGGCTCGTTTGAGTCGTTGAACTTGCCGTTTGAATCGGCGTTCCGCTAGGGCGGAGCGGGTCATTATATAATACACCACTCAAAACAAGTCTCGTCCTCGAGACTTCCTGAGTGCAGGTCATCCTACTATTCCTTAACTCGTGTCATCGCATTTCATAGACAATTCTATCGAATGGCTCTATCGTTCGATGGCATCGAACCATGCTCGGTACCTTTTCAAGTTCCGTATCGCATACGTTTGATCGATTTTATTGAATGGCTTTTCATTCATTTTAGAGTTGATGGTTCTTATTCAATTGTCGCGTTTCTTCGACTTGGTTGCTATTTTGACGTATCATGGGACTGAAACGGTCGCATGAGGTGTTGTAATTCTCAAACACGAGAGTCGTAGGCTGAGGCAAACTCACTCATTCGTTCATACGCATCTCAATGCCCACTTGCAGCTACATTTGAGTTCATCATATCGCTGAGTTTGGATCGTGCACGCATTCAAGGCGTCCCCCTAATACGTACATTTCAACCAAGCTTAGCGACTAGCGAAGTCGGACAAGCTACTCGTGATAGTTTCGATTTGCCGATCATTTTGCTAACTTCGATTTAAAACCGAACTCATGTGTGTGTCACATATCGTTTATCTCGGTCCTCGAGATGATTCGATTCGCTTCTCAAGCGCTCTTGTCAACGAAATCAATACGATTTCTTCTTAGCGGAGTCGACCAAGTCTAAGTAATTTCCGTCTGATTCGAGACCAAGTATTGTACTATCATCGAGTACGTCTTTCGACCAATAATTCAATTCGTTATTCCAACTTTACTTGCGCATCATCCATTCCTATCATTCCCTTCGTTTGGGGCCATTCTCGTTGTCGTTTACGCACACTCCTAACTCCCCGTCCTACTCTAAGTCTTGTTGCCCCAAGTCTATCGTCTGTCCAGACGATACTCTAATGTCAATCGCACAGGTTCAATCACTCGGTATAGGGTCGTCCGCCTATCCGCTAGGTCAGCTCACAAGGTCATAGTTACAAGTCAAGTCCGTGGCTCATCGTGCAAGGTCGTTGCACGACGCTCGCCCCAAATCCTATAGTCAAACCATTTGTTCGCTTGTATGGGAGTTTCTACCCAAGTTCGTTTCACTCAAATTTCTAAACATCAAGCAGTGCTCGTCCTATTTGTATCAACACATTCTCCGCTCTAAGTCCGAGCTCGTTTAGGAATCATCCTACGATAGGTTGTCCTCAACCGAATCCTCGACATGTTAATATCGTATGCCCATACTAGCAATTGTCGTAGTCTATCTCTTCAAGTATGTTTGACACAATTTACCTATCCATCCTATCCAATTCACGTAGTTGATCATAAGGTCGTCTAGCCTTGCAATATGTCGCACCCCGATCTCACGCAAGTCTGATTATCCACGGCGGACATGAATCACCATGTCAACATTTCCGTGGAATAATCGTCCTCATCGGGACGTAACGCTTGCGTTGAATCTAGACTTACTCATTTTCGATACGATGATTGGGTCTATTCAATCATCAAGTTTTCTTATCCTTCAATCGCAAGTCCTAACAATCCTTGAATTTACTTTCGTTTCAAACCACAAGTCGAAGCAATCAAAATTGCCATGTCAAGGTATTTCGAGTTCGATCATTCCCGCTGGACATGAATCACCATGCCAACGCTCACACGGAATGATCGTCCCAAATCCGACGTGACGCATGTGCGAGGCTAGAGTTGCGCTCGCACAAGGCAAGATCAATTTCGTTGTGGTTATCCCGAACAATCAAGTCAATCCCCAATATAGCATCCTTTAACACATTGGCTTCTAACACGATCATCCTTCGTCGAATTAGAGTACCCCCGAGTTATCGTACATCGATCTTTGATACGCCTCAATACCATCGATGATGTACATAACCTGATGATCTTCCTTTTGCAACGAATTCTAAGTCGTGCAACTTAATTTTCTCAATTCACATTGTCGCGTGCTAACTCCTCATCGAGCAACATTAATTTCAATTCCTTAGTCATTCTCGTATCTCCAAACTAATGTTTTCCATGCACGCTATCTTTCGATCGTGCTAACTTCGATTTTGTCTGAGTATTTCGTCTTAACTCAAGTTTCAATCCATTCAATTAAATTCCAAATCGCATGTACGATCCACTACGTTTCCTCGACCAAGACCTCCATTTATTTTATCGTTTTGAATCTCCATTCAACCGTTTCGTAATTCGCACTACGCATTCTTAATTCATCCGAACAACATCTCGTTTGAGACAATCGAAGTCAAAACCAACTAAGCGTTACTCGTTCTAAGGCTTTGTGCGATATCATCGCTTGCCGACGTATTCGTTCTATCCGTAAATCCTTTAGTCTCGCTCGAACAATTTCTATGTCGTCCATACACCACTCAGGGTTCAAGCCACTCGATTAGTCATCAACACTCATTCTTATTCTTCCTTGAAGCTATCACATACACCACTCGGGGTCAAGTCATTCTACAATCCTCAAATGATCATTCGATTCCCTTTCGATATGTTCAATCGCGCATTCGCCCGTTCCTCAAAATCTAAACCAATCTTCCGTGCATGCCTAAGCGTTAGTTTTATAACGTTCCTATCGATATACACTCTAAGTGTAGCTTCGTTCCTGACCGAGCGGTACTTGATATCGCTCGCTACTCGATTGTACCAAAAAGTGGAGGTGCGCGACACGCGGCACAACTTAGCCAAAAGGCCGTGTGCATAGCTATTCCGTGCGGACTATATCCAAGTTTGTACACTCACTTATTCTCGTTCGAGCGATAATCGATCTCGCTCGCAACTCGTTCGCACCAGAGAGTCTAGGTGCGCGATACTCGGCACAACTTAGCCAAAAGGCTGCGTGCATAACCATCCCGTTTGAACTATACTTCGGTCTTGCGTACTCGTTCTCTATTGTCAGCGTATGGTTATTCAAGCACATCTTGCGTTCTGCTAACTCTTAGCATCGGCTCCTTCCGACTCAAGTACGTCGTGGTTCGGCACAAAGCACAACAAAAAAAACATGGTTTCTGTGACATGTAAAGTTGTCACAAAAATTATGAAAGTCGTCACAACACGTCTTCTGTGACGAGCATAGTGACGACTTATTTTCGTAGCATATACCTCCGTAGCTAAAAGTATAGGTGACGACTAAAAGTCATTGTCACAGAAAGTTCTCTACTGTGACAAGAATATGTTGTCAGTGATAGTAAACTTTTCGTGACAACAAATTCGTCACTAAAAATATTATAAGTGATGCACGATATTGTCACAAGAAACATTTTATTGTAATTAAAAATAAATATATATTTTTTTGACAAAAAGTAAAAATTATTTTCGTGACGACATTTGCTATCACAAACCAACTTTAGTAACACTTTTATTGTTGTCACAATAAACGTATATGTTTAGTGACAAGTACATGTCATCATTGTAAACACTTGCAATAACACTTTTATTATTGTCACTATATACTTATATGTTTAATGAAGGTAAATGTTGTCACCGTAGTGTACACTTTATATGTTTGATGGCAAATCAATATTGTCACGAGTATTTTTTTTGTCATTGTCATTATACATTAAAACACAAGAACACAATACAATATCACACAATTCTTGTAGAAGAGGGTACGCATGATTGTGCTCATGTTCCAAAAATATTCCCATGGACTTTCCAATGTAAACCAAAACTAACCTTCATAAATTCTAAAAAGCATTTATATAGGCGACTAACTCTAAAGTAATTATAGACAACAACATGAAAAGTAATTATACCAATCCTCAAAAAGTAATTACATTGCTCCACAAAATTCAGTACATATAACATGAAGAGAAGTAATATTGAGTACTTATCAAATAATGAGTATCCAAAGTAGCTTGTACATAAAACCTAGAGTAATCCATAAATATAAACTGATGATCAATTGCATATGCAGCTCCTATCTTGGTGATGATCAATCTTTAATGACCTGCATAAATTAATAAAAAAATTGTTTAGAATATTATGTATGTATATATATATATATATATATATATATATATATAACAAAAAAATTGTCAAGAATTTCTATAATAGAAGCAATTAGAATAGAGAAAATGACATAAATGTTTGCAGTTCAGTTCAAAAGCCAAAAGTAAGGTGTCTTTACATTTACTACGATAAATAGAAATATGAGGTATCTTGTTTTCGAACACTTACCGGAGTTTCTAGCTCTCGTATTTGTAGGAACTGAAATATTTGCAGACTGTGATGAAGAGCCTAAAAAGGCAGCCATTCGTGCTTGGAACATGACATTAAATTGACCTTGAATTTGCATCGTAAGATCATTTCTGATGTCGTCTTCCACACTTTTCCTAATTTCAGCTCTGAGTTCATCACTAACATTTGCTCTCATTTCTTCTTGCAGATTCTCCATCACATCAGCCTTCACACTTTCAATCATGGATTCTCTAGCCGACTCGATAGCCTTTTGTAGTTCTTCCTGAAAATATATTAATGAGTGAAACCCTAATAAAATAGTATCAGACAAAATAGAACCAATAATATCAAATAAAAACATAGTATCACACAAATATTTTACCAATATGTGTGAAATTCTAATAATATATTAATGAGGGAAATCCTAATAAAATTAGTATCAGACAAAATAGAATAAAAAAAGTCCCAATAAATAAGCTAAAGAGTCACCATTCCTAAAGGAATGAAAATTAGTATCAGACTATTTCTTTTATACTAATTTATGACTTTGGATATTATCTTTGGATCTTTTGGATACTAAGTTGTCTCCAACGCTCATTTCTTAGATACTAATTTTGAATCCTAATTGCTGATTTGTCTGATACTAATTTGTCTCAAACCAACTATACTAATTTCGATTCAAAATTTGTCTCCAATCACTAATTTATGACTTTTGGATACTAAGTAGTCTCCAACAGTCATGCTATTATTGAAACCATATTAAAATTTAGAAGAAAGAATTATGTATACTTATATTTCTTTGAACATTCCTTCTATTACAGTATAGTTCAATAAGGAGACAATTCATTATTTGTATCAAAAGTGATGAATACATAATAAAGACCAAGTTCTGTAGTATATAAAGAGAACCAAAGACTCACTCAGATGTAAAAGAATAAAGAGGGATGCCACTTTTTTCGTTTACACAGCAAACGGAAATTTTTCTACTAGGAATGAACAGAATAAGGAGTGAGTATTACATTTGTAATTATCTCTCCTTCTGACCATGGTCGCCATGACAACTCGAAATGAAGACCCAACAAAATGATGGTGTATCTGGTGGATGTTACTGGACACACAAAATCTTGTTCAAAATGATGGTGTATCTGGTGGATGTTACTGGACACACAAAATCTGTCTATTATCAAAATTTACCTGAAGAGTCCTCAACGTTTCATCAACACTACGTCCAATGGCGACGTTATTAATGGTGGAGTGCTGAATGACTCCCTCCTTATCAATAATGAATAGTCCTCGCAGGGCAATTCCCTGCAAGATTATCACTTATATTGAGTTGACCCTTCCAAGTACAATAGTAACATGAAATTTTCCAAATAGACCAAAAGAACCCAAAATGGTGGATACAAATAACAGCATACAAAAGGTATTTTTGATAAGTCGAGCTTTAGCAAATTAATACCTGATTAGGAATCAATATGCCAAACAATTTTGAAATCGATTTTATCGCATCAGAGATCAAGGGGTAATTCAGATCTCCAAGCCCTCCAGACTTCCTATCAGTTTGAACCCAAGCAAGATGGGAGAACTGCCAACATTGAATGGTAAATGTATGAGAGAGAGAAAAAGATAACATAAGCAGTAGAAAACAGAGGTAGCAAACAAAAGTTGAACACTTCAAACAATAGTTGAATTCGAATACATGTCCTATATCTAGCTCAAAACTGCTCCAGTTTCAAACTATGCTCCAGTCCGTCAATTTGTTAAATCTAGTATAACTTGCTTCAGCTTATTTGTGTTGTGGTCAACAATTCTTTGTAAGCATTTAGTTTTTGACCGATTGGGAATGAAGGCTAAACTAGAATACTTTATTTTAATTAGAATACTTTCTATTTGATAGAACTTTCCAAAGGGCAAGTCATGTTTGTACTGAAGCAAGGAAGCAACAAAATGTTTTCTAACTTTCGCTGCAGTACCTAATTTCTTTGTGTTTTCTAACTTTTGCAAGCTCCATATGATAATTGATAAGCTTGGCATTGAACCTCTTTGATCGTGTCAGATACTGAGCCAAGGTAGCTACTTGCCACGAAACCTAAGAGACGAGTTGACCTGTCGGTAGGCCCAAGTTTTTGGTACCTTGTAGTTTAAGTTCATGCAACCAAAGGGCATCCTTCGAGTTCCCTTATACTAGAAAAGAGTCTAAACGAATAGGTAAAGATGATATCTTTATTGTCCGAAATCACATACAGCCCTCGGATACAAGCCAAAGTGAAAAGAAATGACATTTATGTCAAAACAATAGAATCAGGAAAAACATGTGCTATGTTTATTCCAAAGTCACCTAATGAAGGCATTATTCCACTCTCATAAATACAGGTCGCAAATTGAAAGAGTGCAGATTTTGTAGATATGAAATAACATTTTCTTCTCTTGATTGTATAGACTTTTTCCAGAAGAAAAAGGTTAGCAACCATATGATATAATAAAATATGCATCACTCTGCTTCAAATACATTTGTGGGCTCATTCATAATATCATATTTTGCTGCACAAAAGAACATATGTAATACATCTAGAACATGATCTGTTCAAGTAATGACGCAATCAGTTTCGTGACTAGTCAATCAGATTCTTAGAGACTGAAACAATACCTAGTCGCTTCTCACTTTTAACCTATGTTGCACTACGGACAGGGGTACTGGACTCGGACACAGGGTACCCGATACAAACATTTTCAAATAGGTATAAAAGTAGTTAAACTATGTTGCAGGACACAGGTACAGACACCATTTTGCCTTTTCCGTGGAACATAGCTTTTAACACGTCAGAGTATCTTTAATGCAATCTTGAGAAGACATAATTACTATATTGGCTAGACGAAGTACAGTGGTTGTGTAGGGATTACAAGGTTGAATTGATAGGTTTATGGGCATTTGGAACTCATTAATACTGTTCATCCGTTTTAGTTCCATATCTGCCTGTTCATCCTATTACTATCGAGGCCTGTATGCATCCCATCCAGGTGTGGAGCCAGGAAACAGGTTGACATTGCTCTATATGTCTGAATCGTCGATCAAACCTTTGTTCCACTCCGAAAATTTTAGAACAGCTTGCTCTTTGAATTTATATTTTTGACTGAAACGAACTGTGAGCCCTGAGAGAGATTGAAAAAGGAGAGTCAAATAAACTTCCATAAACATTCAGTAATTCTGTGACCAATAATTTCCTCTCAGCTCATCCTGTCACCAAACAAGTGTATGGTACTTCTCAGACTTATGTTCAATGTGCCTGACGTTCCTTAGAATGACTCAGCCATGATACCTAACAAATTTTCTGATTTTATGGTTTGTCATGTAGACATTGTTCCAGAATTGCACTTTATTTTAGAAAACTTGTTCTTAGTCGATGGTAGCCTCCAATATGAGGGTTGACAACAATTCAAGCAGGATATGACCTGGTAAACTTGAGACATATGTCATAAATATGTTCCACTAGCAATCACTTCGTGATGTTTGACTACAAGGATAAGAGTACCTTTAGATCTTATAAAACCAGTATATGACAACTTCTCTTACTCATTAAGTCAGGTGGGTCAACCAGGGTACACAGTTAAACAAAGAAACTACATGAAAATGGTGGTATACGAATATGCATTCAATTAACCATAATCAAAGAAGAAACAACAATATCAGTACAATTTCTGGGAACAACAACTTATGACGCATACCTTACCTTCTTCTTTAATTCAGACGACATATCTGAATCTATGTAGATGCATTCATTTGAGAAAAGGAATCCACTGCTCCTAACTTCTTTTCTAGAAGACCGAAGCACCATCTGCCAACTTGTGCACACAGACTTATCATCTTCGATTGCGCTGGCAGGGAGACATGACTTTTCAGCTCCACGGAGTCCAACAAGATGATTTGGCTCCCTTAACAGCATGTCATTATCCCCAACATTTCTAACACCATATAGAGATTCATTCAACCTCACTGTAAAAAAACATTATTATAGCTATTGATAAACATAATTAAATACAATATCAACGACCAAGTTATGTAGTTTGAGAGACAAAAAGATTCACAATAAACTAGTTCAAATACAATTCAAAAAAGTTGCCACTGCCAGTGCCATTACTCAAGATAAAATATTCCAAAAGTTGTCAACAAAAGCAAGATTCATTTGAAGAACCAGCAAAAACAAGATTAACATAGAAAGAGAACGCATCAAAAACATAAAACAGATGCTCACCATTCCTCGTAACACCATCTACAAACCACCCCAAGGTAACGACTAAAAGACCATTCTTTGATCCATGCTTCAGAGCATGCTCAAATTTACGTCCAGAACAGCTGTACAAGTGTCAAGGACATTTTGCGTATAGACTTTTTCCAGAAGAAAAAGGTTAGCAACCATATGAAATAATAAAATATGCATCACTCTGCTTCAAATACATTTGTGGGCTCATTCATAATATCATATTTTGCTGCACAAAAGAACATATGTAGTACATCTAGAACATAATCTGTTCAAGTAATGACGCAACCACAAATCGGATCTTATAAAACCAGTATATGACAACTTCTCTTACTTATTAAGTCAGGTGGGTCAACCAGGGTACACAGTTAAACAAAGAAACTACATGAAAATGGTGGTATACGAATATGCATTCAATTATAACCCATAATCAAAGAAGAAACAACAATATCAGTACAATTTAGGGGAACAACTTCTGACGCATACCTTACCTTCTTCTTTAATTCAGACGACATATCTGAATCTATGTAGATGCTTTCATTTGAGAAAAGGAATCCACTGCTCCTAACTTCTTTTCTAGAAGACCGAAGCACCAGCTGCCAACTTGTGCTCACAGACTTATCATCTTCGATTGCGCTGGCAGGGAGACATGACTTTTCAGCTCCACGGAGTCCAACAAGATGATTTGGCTCCCTTAACAGCATGCCATTATCCTCAACATTTCTAACACCATATAGAGATTCATTCAACCTCACTGTAAAAAAAAACATTATTATAGCTATTGATAAACATAATTAAATACAATATCAACGACCAAGTTATGTAGTTTGAGAGACAAAAAGATTCACAATAAACTAGTTCAAATACAATTCAAAAAAGTTGCCACTGCCAGTGCCATTACTCAAGATAAAATATTCCAAAAGTTGTCAACAAAAGCAAGATTAATTTGAAGAACCAGCAAAAAAAGATTAACATAGAAAGAGAACGCATCAAAAACATAAAACAGATGCTCACCATTCCTCGTAACACCATCTACAAACCACCCCAAGGTAACAACTAAAAGACCATTCTTTGATCCATGCTTCAGAGCATGCTCAAATTTACGTGCAGAACAGCTGTACAAGTGTCAAGGACATTTTGCGTATTTATGCTAGTAAATGACGTTTGGGATATATATGAAAGAATGTAAATCGAAAATTAATTCAATAAAAGGAAATAGTGATATCATTGGGCAGGATATTTGAACCACCAGATGGGTGCACTGGGGATGCAGACTGGAACTGTACTGTCCGCCAAGCCTCTCTGTCGCAGCCATAACCTGTATTCTTGCTTCTTCATAAAAAGTAAATGAGTTAAAGCACTATCACCATCAACATCCATAATTTCATATAGTTAGATAAAGTATCTTTTCTATTATATGATACACTGGCATCTTCACGGACAATGTTTTGGACATTCCAAGAGAACAAGACCTTTTACATGAGAGTGCCTGTGATGTATTATTATAAGAAAAATTCAAGCCTTTTAGTGGTAACTTTTCTATTTCTATTAAACAGTAAAAGGAGAACATGCACATCAATTTCTTCAACTAATGGGAGGTGATGAAGGAGATTGTAGTAAGACGAGCCTAAGTAGGTGCCATGTCCATCTCCCTGTCCAACATAAATTCAACATGCACACGGACACATGAAATACAAGAGTGCCGTGTCCATGTTGTGCCATGCCATGATTTATAATCATGCCGTGCAACATATGTATCTGCATATAACAAACTAGACATGCATTTGAAGCAAAAAGAAAAAAAGGATATAGACCATAAAGAAGAGAAGAACACAAGAGTCAAAACAACAACAGATTCACTAATATATATAAGTTTTGGGTCTTGCTAATTTCTTTGTGTTTTCTTGACTTCTTCAGTTTTTATTGATTTCTTCTTATGATGCTACTGAATATTAGTTATTTCCTGCTCAAAAGAGTCAAAACATCAACGGATTCACTGGTTTAGTTGTTCCCTGGAAGATTGTAGGACAACAGAACCAACACATTCGTGGACGACGCCTAGACGAGTTAGGAGGTCTATCGTCTCACCTCGCCTAGCACCCAGAACAACATAGATCTAGTATAAGCTACATAACCCTATTAGAGTAATCTATCTACATATAGAAAGTCTCTTAACCAAAATGTTTCCCATAATGAAAGAAGGCTGAGCACTTAACCCGAAGCTCGCTGCTCGTCTGAATTTTACACCATTATACCAGTCCTAATTCAAAGCATTCTTCGAAATCCACCAATCCTGGTATTCTCTAAAGACTATCGTTTCTGGCGTCCTTAGATTCCAGTTTTGCATTATATACATTCTTACTATTACAAAAATAATCTAAAAAAAAGAAAGATACCGATTTCCACCATAGGAGAAATTATTATAAAACTAAATCCTTATAGAAAACAATATATAAAAACAAGTAAATTCCTTTTTTTTGGCATATGCATCACAATCAAAATCAGTGCCAATTGAAGACGATATATCGATTTGGGCCAGCCGAGTATAATAAACCCATAAAAATCTACAAAAAGTCAGAAAATATTCTTAGTAATTAGATTTGTACCTCGAAATACTTGCTTGATAGATTGGAAGTTCTTAGGTAGAGGAACAATAAACCCTACCTTTAGAAGTCCCTTCTTCCACTGATGACCTAGAAAGAAAGAGTGATCCAGAAATGGTGAATAAATTTAGAAAGAATAGAGGATTGAAAGAAGAAAAAAAAAGATTAAGCCCTAGAAAATAAAAAACAACAAATCCTAAAATGGTCCACAATTTCAAGTATGGATCTTAGAATAAATAAGAACAAATCCTAGAAAATAAACCCTAGAAAATTTCCGCCGCTCCCTCGACAAAGAAATCCCTCATCTACCGACGAAGAAGAACTCGACCTCTGCTTCTTCAACACCACCAATTTCTCTTTCATCCCCATCCCCAATCCTTCCCTCCTCTTCTTCCTATACCTAATCCCCAAAAGATAGAAAACCCCCAATTGAAAATCTGGCTCGAAATCAAAATTGGAGGGAAAAAAAAAAGAAATGCCTCACATTGGGTGCATCTGGCCCCCCTTTCAAGAGAGGGGTCTTGGTGGTCGGGCAATCGGCGCAGCTCTACAAGGCACGGCCACCGTCGTCGCTCGTCTGATCTACAAATCCCGACATGATGCTCCGATCTCCACACTCTCTCTAGTACTCTATATGTGCAGAGTGTGAGTTTGTTTAAAAGTAGAGAGGGAGATAGGGTTTACAGAGACAGAGAGATGAGAGGAGGGAAAGAAAACTCGTTGAGGGTTCAGAGAGAGAGAGGGGAGGAGGGAAATGAAAAATTGTAGAGGAATATTAATATTAAAATATTATCAAAATCAGAATATTTTGTTTATTTAATTTTTT
Source organism: Iris pallida (assembly GCA_029216955.1). NCBI lineage: Eukaryota > Viridiplantae > Streptophyta > Magnoliopsida > Asparagales > Iridaceae > Iris > Iris pallida. Next base: position 19,485,881 of record JANAVB010005597.1, read on the forward strand.
TTAAAAATTATTTTAAGTTTTTGTTAAAAAAAATAATTTATTTTTACTAATATTTTTTTGTGACATATAATTATTTGGTAACTAAAAGATATTTTTAAGTGACATGAATAAAATTTAAATCTTGTGGCTAATACTTTTATGTGACAATTATGTTTTCTTGTAACTATAAAAACACCTTAAGTGACAATTATTTTCACTTGTCACACATAACTTGTCTTTGACATAAGTTTAAAACTTAAATTTTATTTCAGTGACAATATTAAGTGACAACCAATAAAAACATGGTCACTAAATGGTTTAACTGTGTGACGGAAAATCACTATTGTCACATAATCAAATTATGAGTGGCAACAAAACTTATTTGTCACAAAAATATTTCTTTCAGTGACAAGTTTTACACTTGTCACAAATTACTTGTCACGGAAACCCGAATTTCTTGTAGTGAAGGCCTTCGCCTATCGATCCCTTCAACCGAGTACTTGTACGAGCTTTTGAAAATATTAGACTTATTGTATGGAACATCCCAAGGCACAACAAGAGAGAACGTACACTTCTTTTATTTCCAAACGAGCTTTCAAAACTGAGAAAATCAAAATAATGTCCAAGGACGTAAAGCCGTGCTCTGATACCAATATGTCACGCCCCGCTCCCGCAGGAGCGATCGTCCTCGCTAAGGCGTGATGCCGTACGGGCCTAGGTTACGCCCGTGCAAGGCTATGTCCAGAAACGACCGATTTGAGCTAGGCCATAGAGTCGCACAGAGTGTCCCCATTTGCAGCGGAAAGTAAATGAACACAAATTGAAGCGAATTCAACTCTTTATTGATATTCAAGAAGTTTACAAGCGGCGCTAGGTCGATATTACAAATCGCTCAAGCTCTCTCTTTGAAACATAAAAGGGCGTGCCAAGTGGCTTACAACATAGAATGATTCATGGCGATGTTTCGATATATTATGTCATGTATATGGTGCTTCAGCTCCTTGCAACACTCCAAGGCTCCAGAGATAGCTCCGCGCCTAGTACGTTCGATGGAAGCTCTGCACCCGCCGGCGTCTCCTGCATCCTGCAAGCAGACTGTGGGGTTATCAGTACATTGTTACGCACTGGTGGAGAGGCTAGCTCGCCCACAATGCTATCATTACCAAACACGTTCTATTTACTTTTGTGCACCGTCTATCCTTCATTGTCTTACTAATCTTGCCTTAGGATCAGTTTCATGGCATATTTCATAACCTATCTCGTGTTGCCTAATTCGAGTGTGTGCATGGAAATGCATGCACGACTTACCCATACTTACCGTCCGGCCTTCCCTGTCTAAAGTAAACCAAGTTAGTCAACAATTCATATAAACTTTCACTGTCAAGTGCGTGTCCTTGCCCCTGGTTCTAGCACGTCGTAGGCACGTTTTCTAACTCGTTTGCTCGAAGTACTCTTGATCATTTTGTGTGTTATATTCAAGCCTATTCAGAAGGTGCTTTGTACAGTTAACTTAGACTACTTTGATTTCAATGCAAGGACTTGCACATGGATTGCCACCAGCAAAGCCCGTTTAAATCTATATGCACCGGTCGCTGGCATCATAAGCCATTTTGGACATAACCAAGCCGTGGTATTTCTCAACTAGCGTAGGGTGAGGACTGGCACACACCCCGTTAGTCTCTTGAAATACGCCTGCACTTACGTCCCCCGGGTGGCCAAGTCCGCACCCAGGCACCCCGTAAGCCATGACTTGATTCCGCCTAGGCCGGCCACGATCCTCCCTTTGATCATGCCGCGGAATCCCTATCACCCGTGCACGGGTCCGTCCACGACCATTTCGTATTTTATTGTCATAGGCTAACCCTTAACCATAATGCGTTATCGACCAGGTTGGCGTCCGTGCAGTGCGGGTAGCGAGCCCCGTTGCACGTGCCCGTCATACCTGTCGCTAACCATTCTTTTCTTTCTTATCTTTTATTCATTCTTCATTTTCTTTCTTTCGCTTGTCCGTTCGTTCATGGATTCATTCACACATTCATTCATTCATTCATTCGTTGATTCATTTATTCACTCATTCGTTCATTCTTTCATTCATACATTATGCAACTCCCCGTGCGGGAGTCGCCTTGGCGACCCATCGGTCCCGAAGTCTTTTAATGTTGCTATACTCTACTCGGAACGACTATATCGATAGTCTTCCGTTTTATTGTTGTAAACCATTCATTGTTGAACGCGTAAGGGACTTGAACGTAAGCTTGTGCCTTAGCACGAGCGTGGAGCGTGGTGCGAGAGTTCTCACATTTTTCCATGTTCTTTTCCATATTCTATACAAGCATACAAGATGGGATTATTTCCTTAGCTAGGTGCGTTGAGTCATTCATTTATTAGCACGCGCGATGTTATCGCCTAGCAATTCTAGCTATAGTGTCCGTATTGTTATGTGTCTAGGCTAAGCAAAGACGGGTTCATCGGAGCCACCCACCTTAGCGATGTTCGCATCGGCCGAGCGATACTCCGAGCGCGCCTTTGAAAGTCTAAGTCTGGATTCATCTTCGGCGGGCCAATGTAAGCCTTGCATCGATTCTTCTTCAGGTCGATGCCAACTCTTCGGGTCGACGGCTCGTTTGAGTCGTTGAACTTGCCGTTTGAATCGGCATTCCGCTAGGACGGAGCTGGTCATTACATAAGTAAAACAAGATTTTGATGCTATCGTGGACACCGGGACCATTAGCATATCACGTACTATAGAAGAAAGTATATGATACGTTTTTTCATATCTTTTCCACCATTCTAAAATAGAAAAATAAGATGCAAATTTATCATCATCTTCTTCATAAGAATTTAAATATAACAATAATTCCTGACTTGGTAGAGAAGACTGTTTGTGTTTCTTCCTTCGTAGTACACTCTTAACATGTGATAATTTAGACATAAAACCATAGCTAATACTACAAACTTGGACAATTGTTCCGGGTTGGGCCGATACAACTCGTTCTTCGTACAAAATAATTAAAGAATCTAAAACATCTCTAATCTCTTCTTTTAAGTTACTTACATAAACATTTATATTTTTAATCATCTAACAATATGAATACGCCATCTAATTTAATCTTCGGATAAAGAATCCAAACCAAACAATATAGAAGAGGTATTTCATCCCAGTCTCTTTCAAATTTTTGTTTTATTTTGGAAATATCATAATCAAAACCATGAACAGTTCTATATTTAAAAAAAATAAATGAGAAATGTTAATAATTTATATTAACGCTAGAGAAGAAGTTGGATAATAAACTCCAGATAAAATATATGTAGCATTGTAAAATAATTCTAAAACAAAGAGAATTAGCAATTAACCAATCATTTTTAGTAACTTGATAATCAAAACTTGGATTAACATTAAATGAGTAATAATATTTTTAAATATAATGCAATATTCCAAATTAAATAAGTAGAATTTCATCTATGTGGTGCATCTTTAACAAATCTTCTAAAAGAGATACCATACTGTGCATGTAAAATTTTACAAGCTTGTTGTCTACTTGCATAAATGTTCAAACTTTGTAGACATAATCTAAGATTTTTTGAATTTACTTGAAATTTGTTTAAGGCATTCTTGTACAAGTAAATTAATAATATGACAAGCACATCTAACACGAAAAAAGTCGTCCTTCTACTATATGCAAAAAAATGAACTTAAAATATTAATACAAAAAATGTTATTACTAGCATTATCAAAAGAAATTGAATTTTTTTTTAATTGTGAATATCATATTCAAGTAAAATTTACATGATGGCGTCACTGATTACAGAATCAGTACGTTGAAAATATTCTAAAGGTCGTAGACAAATAATACGCTTTTGCAACATCTACTTTGGATCTATATAATGTGTCGTGATATAAATATAAGCGTAATTTTGTTTAGTAGTCTATATATAAGAAGTTAGAGCAAACTTACTAACATTTACAAAGGTTTGTTTTAAAGCTGTCAATTTTTTAAAATATTTTCATAGGCTCCGCTCTAGTAGTAGATCTATAAAATTTACTAAAACAAGAGTTAAGAGTAGTACTTGCATAATCACAATATCAAACACTCTCACCGAATGTGAAAGGTGGTTCATCACAAATAATATATTTGGTTAACTAATTTTTGTTACGAGAATTAGAATATGTAAAGTTACCTACAGAAGATCCTTGAAGACTGATACTTCTATGTGTCTGTCTAGAATGTAGTGTGTCCTTACCACAACAAGTATCATAGTGTCTTCTTAAAGTGTTCGTGCCATCATTTTTTAATTTAATTTTTTTTTACATTTCTTATACTGCTTATCTTTAGCTATTGATTTTTGATTTTTTTTGATCTAAAACCGGTGCACCCTCATTATCAATGACATATATTTTCTCAAAATATTGCCATAAAATCGATTTTTCTTATTTACATCATTAGTAGCCATACTCCTAACTTATCAAGAGACTTGTGTCGGTGGCACAGAATCAGGAATATGATTATTTTCAAATAGATCAACATAGTAAGCAAAATTTTGTTATGAATCACCTCCATAAGGATGATTAGAACCAGCGACATCCATATTTAAAAAATTAATTTTTAAGTAAAGAAGAGCAAATTATTTATCTGCCAAACAAAGAGAAAGAGAGGAGAGAGAGAAAGAAAAATCCAAAATCAAAAAAATATTATGTAAAATTAAAATTACTTGGAACATTAACTTGATGAAAGAAATGTTGAACTCCAAGAAGTTTTGCAAAAGTAGAAGCCTCAAGAACACTACAGTTTGGCCTCTAGAAAGTTGTATTTCAAAACCCAGAAACTTGTTCCTTCAATATTCAGAAATTGATAAACTTGTATATTTTGTATAAGAGGGAAGAAATGTGTGTGTATAATTTTCATGAATTCTGGACTATTTATAGATTTTTGGGTGCAAAATGACTTATTATACCCTAAAAATATAGTTGTTATAAGAATATTTTTGGTCATTTTTAATAAAATGACCAAACTGCCCTTTAAAAAAGGAATAAAAATGAGGGCATTTCGGTATTTTTGGGATTCAAATGGTAAAAACAGATCAGGTCCAGATCGGGACTTGGACCGGGCCGGTTCGACCGGATTTAACCGGCCTAGACCCGCTGTCAAACCGGGCCGGACCAGGCCGGACTACCGATTCAGAAATACGAACCCAATCCGGACCCGCGGAGTACTCGTGTCGAGTCCGGTCAAACCGGACTCGGCCGGCCCAGACCGGATTTGATTGGGCCGGGCTCGGGCTGGAAACCGGACCGCCCGGCCTATCACACACCATGACTTCCACTTCGATGATAAAAAAAAATAAAAATAAAAAAAAAAATCCCTTTTTGAATGTATCAATGCAAACGTTCAAGGAACAAAAGTAAGACAATGTACCTGAGCCAAGGTGCATACAAGACACAGGGGAAACAATCCGGGGGGCTCCTCCCAAGGCCACGGCCACAGGCGCCACAACTTGAAAATCCCTCCAATTTCAAACATTCAAAAATCAAAAAAACCAAATCCCAAACTTTTTCTCACTCCCAAAACAACCCCCCAATTATTTCAGTTTCCGTTTTTTTTCCGCTCTCGAAAACCAAAAGAAATGGCGGTCTCCTCCATTCCTCTCTAAAACCCCCCACTCCCTCTTCATTTCCTCCACTCTTCTCTCTCCCTCTCCTCACTGAAACCCTAACCCTACATTCTCGGGAGCCATGGCGGACAAGGAGAACGTCAGCGTCCGCCTCACCCGTGCGCAGGCGAAGAAGGCTTCCTCCTCCATGGCTCCTCCGCTCCAGCCCCTCCTCCCGTCGAAGAGGAAGCGGACGGCGCTGGCGGAGATCTCTGATGTCTCCAACCGGAACCCGAAGCTCAGCCCGGTCGCCACCAGGTCGAAGAAGAAGAGAGATGCCAGGAGAAAGCAGGACGGAGAGGGGCGGGATGCAAAGGCTAGAGTCGAGGAGGTACCTTCCGATTTGGAGGATCCACAAATGTGCTCTCATTATGCCAGCGACATCTATAACTATCTTCGCTCCATGGAGGTGAGGGTTCTGGAGCCAAGTTTGGATCTTCAGGACGGATTTGATGTGGGTTTTGCTTGGATTGAAATGGGTTCATTGTGTTTTTTTCCCCTTCTAAATCAAGTTTGAATTTTGAGGCTGGATTGAAATGGGGTTTTGGGGTTTTCTAGATCAAGTTTGGATTTTGAGGTCACGTTTGATGTGGGTTTTTGCCGAATCGAGATGGGTTTCGGGTTTTGAATTTTGAATGGGATTTTCCAAATCAAGTTTGGATTTTTAGGTTGAATTTTGGCTGGAATGAAATGGGTGCTGATTTGTTTTTTGTTGGATTTTGTAGGTGGAGGTGAAGAGGAGGCCAATGGTTGATTTCATCGAGAAGGTCCAGACTGATGTGACTCCTAACATGAGAGGGATTCTGGTGGATTGGCTTGTCGAGGTGGCAGAGGAGTATAAGCTCGTATCTGACACTCTATATCTTACCATCTCCTACATTGATCGGTTCCTATCGTCAAACTCTCTCAGTCGGCAGAAGTTGCAGCTTCTTGGAGTTTCCTGCATGCTCATAGCATCGTATGTGACTTTATCTCCTTTAGTTCTCTTGGGTTTGATTCAATTAATATTGTGTATGGTTTGATTCATTGTTCTGTGGCTGAAATTGCAGAAAATATGAAGAGATTAGCCCTCAGCACGTGGAAGATTTCTGTTACATAACTGATAATACCTACACTAAGCAAGAGGTAATCACTCTGCTCCTGTTAATGCCTTTACTTGATTTTTGCTGGTAAAGTTTGCATGCCTATTCCAATCCATGAATACGATAATTTATAGCTATGGCAGGCTTCGATTTGTTGACAGAACTACTCGTTCTAGTCTATATTTGTACTGATGTGCATATTACATTGAAGTTATCATGTCTATTGCACATGATTATGATAGTTTGTAGTCATGCCAAGCTTGTGATTTGTTGACAAAGCTACTTGTTCTAGCATATGTTGCATCAACACAACTATGACAAGATATTGACACGAAGCCATGGGCATGCTGCTAAATTTGACATTCCATTGGAGTGTTCGTGTCTGTCTTAAATGCTTCCAACATGACATTGACATAACATTGATTTTAGACTATCCCTACGTTATAGTCTTATTGGAGTCTTTATTCTTGTTTTTTTTATCTTTCCTTTGTTAGTGGCAGATTAATCTTCTTTTACAACTACAATTTATCTTGTTGATTATTGTTAATGGGCATGGGGCGAATATATTCCAACTGTTTTATATTGAAAGGAAGTATATGATTATGATGAATTGTTGTATGGGTTCTTGGTTCAGGTGGTGAAGATGGAGTCAGATGTTCTAAAATTCCTTAATTTTGAGATGGGAAATCCTACCATCAAGACCTTTCTAAGGAGGTTCGTAAAGGCTGGACTAGAGGACGACAAAGTAAGCTGGGGGTCTAATTATGTCCAACAATGTCTGTTGCGGATTTCTTGTTCCTTAGTTGTATTAATATTGGATTGTGAATTTTCTGCAGAGCTCAGATCTGAAATTGGAGTTTCTTGCAAATTATCTTGCTGAGTTGAGTCTTCTAGACTATGGTTGCACTCGGTTCTTGCCTTCGGTTGTTGCTGCTTCTGTCGTTTTTCTTGCCAGATTAACTATTAACCCAAATATGCATCCATGGGTAAGAAATTTGTGCTATATGCTTGAATAAATAGTGCTGGATTCTTGTTTTATGGTAGGAAGCACAGACACTTCAAACATTTGTGCCATGTCTGTATGGTGTTGTCAGACACATTGGATAAGTCATGCATATTGCGAAATACATGTGCAATGTCACCGTTGCTGTGTTTATATTTGATATATTGACATACTTATGCCTTTACAACATCTAAAATTTATGTCGTCTGGATGGTAACTTTGCATTTTTTTAATATATAATTCAGACGACTACATTGTGGCAGCAGAGTGGTTACAAGCTGTCCGAGCTAACAGAATGCATCAAGGCTATACATGATCTGCAATTGAATAAGAAGAAGTCCTCTTTAACTGCCATTAGAGAAAAGTATAAGCAGCACAAGGTAAAGCCCCATTTCTTTTTGAGGGATGTAAAACTTCATTCCTTTTCTCCATTGATTACTTTTGTTAATTTGGTTTCTGAAGCTTGAATTCATTTGTCTGAATATTGCTCGTTTGCTTTTTATTACAGTTCAAGTGTGTATCAGCACTGGTTCCACCTCAGGAAATACAACCATCATATTTTGAAGGCTTCTAGGGATAGTTTACCATCAGAGATCTGATGACATGCTGACCTTTAGCTGTAGCTGATGAAGGCCATTGCACTTTGTAATCTAAGCTTTAGTTAGAGAAAAATGATGTTGAAATGGCCTTGTTAATTGGTGAACAATATGATGTTGGCTGCAGAGTTTTTTGGATTGACTTGTTATATTTCAGAGTGTGAGGAGCACTTGAAGTCAAATCCTTGCTGTAGTAGCCATCCAAACTAATCATGTTACATAGAAAGTTGCTTGTATATGATGTCTTCATTTTTTTTTCATGCACCTATTGTTGTGGAAGCATGCTCTTGCTCCTATCAGGTTTTGGAAGCTTAAAACCATATCACCAGTATAATACTTGCTTAAAAGATCACAGCTGCGATGTTTTTTTGAATGTTCAGTTACTTTGTAGGAAGTAAATTTATTCGAGTGTATCAAGTCGTACCTAAATATTAGTTTGTAGGCTTGAAATTGATTCTGGATTAGGATAAGTGTTGTATGTTGTCAGAGACAGTCCCATACCGGGGATTGGACAATACACTCTTGTTGCTGTCGACTGTATAGGATATATATGCCCCAAGTACTCGTAGTTGGAATAAAATTCCTTTCTGTTCTCTTCTATGATTCTAACATGGTATTAGAGTGAACAAGGTCAAAAGGAGAAGCAAAAACAAACTTGATGGAAAATAACTAGCAACATAATGATGATGAATACAACTAGGACAAGGTTTTAGGGACTTGCAGAGAAGTTCCTTAAAAATCTTGAAGAAGACAACTGACATGTCCTATATTGTTTCTCTCGCATACAACTCTTTCCTACTGGTCAAACTCCTTCCATTTACATTTCCCACAAGTAAACAACATTTTCACCAATTACAAGGGGATTCAAGATTACTTTTCATCAAACAACATGGTAGAATGGCCATCAGCTACCACTACAGATAATTTTATCCACTGCTGATGGTAAAATGTCACGTCCCGCTCCCGTGGAGCGATCGTCCTCGCTTAGGACGTGATGCCTTGGTCTACTTTGTGCCTTTTAGACCGCTACCGTGCCTTGCACTAATAGTGTACTCAGACTCGGTCGTGCAATGAACTCGATTCGTGCTTTAGTATCACCGAGGCAGTGCCTCCTCGCTTAGTCTTACATATACTCGTGTTGTGACAATGCGGCCATGCCTCACATCCGAGGTCGTGCCCAGAAACTCAACATGACTTAACCAAACATGCCCTACGGCCCTTCTCGACTTACTTGTGGAACCGATGTTGGGAACTCAAGCATGACGTCGTATCTCGTGTCGAAGCACTTGTCTTTACGTATAGCCGAATCGTAGGCTTTATAATACTTTGGGTGCAACCGAGCACACATTTCACCATTCAACGCATACCGTGCTTACACTTCCTTTGTTATGACCGACACCGTGCATGCGGATTCGCCGCTTAGCACGCCAATTATCTATATGAAAGGCCACTGGCATGACAAGCCATCGCGGACATAGCTCGGGTAGGCGGCGGGTCCTTCAGCGCAGGTAGCGAGTCCCGTTGAAAGCTCCCGACTACCCACGCAATAAAAGCATGCGCTGCTATAACGTCTACCTCCTAGGATGACTGGGCCCGGTGCCCCGGCGTATAACCAGTCTAGGCAGAAATCCTTGTCGACAAGGTGTCCAATGACCACGCACCTACGAGACATCTAGACTCACGTAAATGCATGGCCTAATTTGTTGGTACGATTGGAACTATACTTAGCAACTCGTGCTCTGAATCACACTTGGCATAACGTGCCTCGGTGTAATGACCCGCTCCGTCCTAGCGGAACGTCGATTCAAACGACAAGTGCAACGACTCAAACGAGCCGTCGACCCGAAGAGTTGGCATCGACCTGACGAAGAATCGATGCAAGGCTTACATTAGTCCGTCAAGATGAATCCAGACTTAGACTTTCAAAGGCGCGTTCGGAGTATCGCTCGGCCGATGCGAACATCGCTAAGGTGGGTGGCTCCGATGAACCCGTCTTTGCTTAGCCTAGACACATAATAATACAGACACTATCACTGAAATCGCTAGGCGATAACACCGCGCATGCTAATAAATGACCCAATGCACCTAGCTAAGGGATTAATCCCATCTTGTATGCTTGTATAGAATATGGAAAGGAACATGAAAAATATACGAGAACTCTCGCACCGCACTCCACGCTCGTGCTAAGGCACAAGCTTACGTTCAAGTCCCTTATGCGTTCAAACAATGAAAACAATGATTGATTTACAACAATAAAACGGGAAGACTATCAACATAGTCGTTCCGAGTAGAGTTTAGCAACATTGAAAGACTATGGGACCGATGGGTCGCCAAGGCGACTCCCGTACGGAAAGTTGCATAATGTATAAATGAAAGAATGAACGAATAATCGAGTGAATGAATGAATCAACGAATGGATGAATACGAAAATGAACCAATGAAACGAATGGACAAGTGAAAGAAAGAAAAGAAAGAATGAATAAAAGATAAAGAAGGAAAGAAATGGTTAGCGACAGGTGTGACGGGCACGTACAACGGGGCTCGCTACCCGCGCTGCACGGACGCTAACCTGGTCGATAACGCATTGTGCTAAGGGTTAGCCTATGACGATAAAATACGAAATGGTCGTGGACGGACCCGTGCACGGGTGATACGGATTCTGCGGCATGATCAAAGGGAGGATCGTGGCCGGCCTAGGCGGAACCAAGTCAAGGCTTACGGGCATGCCTGGGTGCGGACTTGGCCACCCGGGGGACGTAAGTGCTGAGGTATTTCAAGAGACTAACGGGGTGTGTGCCAGTCCTCACCCTACGCTAAGTTGAGAAATACCACGGTTGGAAGTGTCCAAAATGGCTTGTGATGCCAGCGACCGGTGCATATAGATTTAAGTGGACTTTGCTGGTGGCAATCTACGTGCAAGTCCTTGCATTGAAATCAAAGTAGTCTAAGTTAACTGTACAAAGCACCTTCTGAATAGGCTTGAATATAACACACAAAATGATCAAGAGTACTTCGAGCAAACGAGTTAGAAAATGTGCCTACGACATGCTAGAACCCGAGGCAAGGACACGCACTTTACATTGAATGCTTTCATGAACTACGTTAAGTTATTTCATATAAATTGTTGACTAACTTGGTTTACGTTGGACAGGGAAGGCCGGACGGTAAGTATGGGTAAGTCGTGCATGTATTTCCATGCGACACTTGAATTTGGCAACACGGGATAGGTTATGACATATGTCATGAAATTGATCCTAAGGCAAGATTAGAAAGACAATGAATGATAGAGATGCACAAAAGTGAATGGAACGTGTTTGGTAATGATAGCATTGTGGGCGAGCTAGCCTCCCCACCAGTGCATAACAATGTACTGATAACCCCACAGTCTGCTTGCAGGATGCAGGAGATGCCGGCGGATGTGGAGCTTCCATCGAACGTGTTAAGGCGCGGAGCCAACATCCGGGGCCTTGGGACGTTGCAAGAAGCTGAAGCACCCTATACAGGACATAATGTATCGGAACATCGCCATGAATCATTCCATCTTGTAAGCCACTTGGCACGTCTTTTATATTTCAGAGAGAGAGAGAGAGCTTGAGCGATTTGTAATATCGGCCTAGCGCCGCTTGTAAACTTCTTGAATATCAATAAAGAGTTGAATTCGCTTCAATTTGTGTTCAATTACTTTCTGCTGCAAATGGAGACACTCTGTGCGACTCTGTGGTCTAGCTCAAATCGGCCGTTTCTGGGCTTAGCCTTGCACGGGCACAACCTAGGCCCGTGCGGCATCACGCCTTAGCGAGGACGATCGCTCCTACGGGAGCGGGGCGTGACACTCGGGACCGCGAGACTCCCAACCGAGGGACCGCCTCGAACTTCTTAACGTGGATAGGAATGCGAGACTCCCAACCGAGGGACCGCCTCGAACATCTCAACGTGGATAGGAACGCGAGACTCCCAACCGAGGGACCGTCTCGTACTTCTTAACGTGACGATCCCTAATACCGTAGGAACGAATGGCTATATGCAGCCGTAGAACCGTGGGACCGTGCATACGCTCAACTTACAACCAAATTCTTTGGGTACCTAACTCATGCCATAAGCCGTGCAATACAACTTAGCTCGTGGGACGATCAAGGCTACGTCGAGCCTTGCTTCGAGGAAACGTGCATGCTTTATCGAGCATATACGCGGGCGACGCCTATGACTTAGGCTAACTCATAATTTGTGGCGAATACCAACTTTTCTTCTCCCAAGCCACGGGACGAAGGACCGAGTGTTGTTTTCAAAGCACGCCGTGCACCAACTCTAATCCGACCGTGGGACGTTTTTCATGTTCTAAACTCGATTCGATCCATCGGGATAATTTCCTTTAACTATGTGGATTCGTCTCTTTTATTATTAAGCCTACTTGTGCAAGTTGAAAACACGCGATTTATTATGTGAAGGCAAAGATGAGGCAAGTTCACCGAAACTACCCCACCTGAGCGATGTCTTCGAGTCGCCGTTGTAAGGTCAAGTCCGAACGCCGTCGGCGTTTCGATTCCTCTGATTGACTTCGCGGGACGGGGTACTACAACATACACCACTCAGAACAAGTCTCGTCCTCGAGATTTTCCTGAAGGCAAACCATCCTACCATTTCTATGGCCAAGACTTAATCGTACCCACTCCGCCTACGCATTTCTTCGATTCCGAGCCACGCTCGCACTTATCACTAACTTAGTCGTAAGGCACACCAACCGATCAACCAACATTCGAACTCGTCTCAAATCAATGATCGTATTACCGTCAACATTTCTTCGAAACTTACAATTTCAAAATCCTCGATATTTTTTCGTTTCTCAACTCTCACTTGATTCAACGTATCACTTAGTTGGACCGTGCACATATTCTAGGCGTCCCCAAAATACATGCATTTCAGCCAAGCCTCGTGATAGAGAATCCGCCATCACCACTCGAGTCGGATCGTGCACATATTCGGGCGTCCCTGATATACGTGCATATCAGCCGAGTCTCATGAGTGGTGCCTCCACTATTTTCTATCGTTTCGCACTCGGACGTCTTTCGAACCGCTAGGCTATGTCTCTCGTCAGCACTGGAATTATAGTTCCTAAACAACGATATCAACACTGACCCCATCCTAAGGTCGAACCAAATCGATGGTACAGGATTTTCTATCCAAGCTCGCATCACTCCGATTTCTAAACATCGAGCATCGATTTCCTACACACATCCCAATATTCGACGCACGGGGTACGAGCCGTTCGGTAAAGCCATCCTACGATAACTCACGTTTCAACCAATTTTACGTCATATCAATATCGTTCGTTCATCAAGCCGTTTCGCATAGTTTATCTCTTCGAACACGTTCAACATTAGTTCGCCTATCATTCATTCTCAAATCAAGCACGCTATGACACAATTCATCTCTAAACCGTAATTCACATTTCACGTTTTCGAAATCATCTATTCCAATTCACGTAATCGATCACAAGGTCGTCCGACTTAACAATATGTTGTGCTCCGATCTCACGCGAGACAGATTATCCACGGTGGGCACGAATCACCATGCACGCTTCCGCGAGATAATCATTCTCATCGGGATGTAACTCTTGTTTTGTGTCTAGACTAATTCATTCTCGATGCGCGGATTGGACCTACTCAATCCTCAAGTTTTATTCAGTCATCAATCACAAGTCCTAACATTCTCGAGTTCTCCTTCGCATCAAGCCAACAAGTCGAGACAATCAAAGTTGCCGCGTCCTGATTTTTCAAGTTCGATCATTCCCGCGACATGAATCACCATGTCAGCGCTCACGCGGAACGATCACCCCAAATTCGACGCAACGCATGTGCGAGGCTGGAGTCGCGCTCGCACAAGACAAGAATGTCGACGCTGTGGTTATCCGCGTAATCCTCAGACACGATCGTGTTCATCCAACATTCATTTCAAACAAAGTCCTAAGTATTGCATCCATTCACAACGATAACACTTACACGATCGTCATTCACCGTGTCAGATTACCTCTGAGTTATCGCATATCGTCTTTGATACGCCTCAATATCATCGACGATATACGTAACCTGACGATCTTCGTTTGCAATAAATTCTGAGTCGTGCGAATGATGCTATCGTCCGACTGGATAATCTCCTCGACATTCAAATTCAATTTCGATCATTACCCCTCAAATCGTTCACAACATCAATTTCGACAAACCCAAATTCACGTATCGTTCATCCGTCTATCTTAAGTCATCGACCAACGTATTTTCTCAATTCGTAATATTCCTTGCTAACTCAATCATCGAACGATATCCATTCCAATCCTCAGAGTCATTCGCGTAACTTTTTAAAATCGAACATTTCATGCACGCTACCTACCCGTCGTGTTAACTTTTCGTATACGATCCGTATCAATTTCTTCGATTCGATTTTACCTACTCAATCGTTTTCGCGTTTCATACGCGTGCAATCCTCAATCTTTCGCTCGAATGATTTCCAAGACGGACCATACACCACTTGGGATTTGAGTCATCCAATTTAGTCCAAATCACGTTCGCGTTATTCGCTAAAACATGTTTCGGATTCGTTCGACGAATCCCTAGCGTAATCGTTCACGTCGCATCGATGCACTAAGTCGTTCGCACTATTCCTCAAAATCCAAAACAATCTTCCGTGTACGCCTAAGCGTTAGTCCAATAGCGCTTCTATCGATATACACTCTAAGTGTATCCCCGTTCCAGACCGAGTGATACTTAATATTGCTCGCGACTCGTTGCACAAAAGGTCGAGGTGCACGATAATCGGCACAACTTAGCCAAAGGCTGTGTGCATAACCATCCCGTTCGAACTATACTTCGGTCTCGTGTGCTCGTTCGCTATTGTTAGCGTAAGGTCGTTCAAGCACGCAACGCGTTTGCTAACTTTTAGCACTTGTCTTCTATCAACTCAAGGTCGGCACCGTTCGGCCCAAAAGCCATCGCCTATCGATGTGTTCGATTGAACACTTGTACGAGCTTTTGAAAATATTAGACTTATTGTATGGACATCCCGTGGGACAATTGAGAGAGAGCGCACCAACGATATCAACTTTACGGAAGCAACATTCAGAGTTCGCGGAAACATCATAGTTAAAGAATTCAATCGATAGTCCAAGGACGTAAAGCCGTGCTCTGATACCATTATGTCACGCCCTGCTCCCGTAGGAGCGATCGTCCTCGCTTAGGACGTGATGCCTTGGTCTACTTTGTGCCTTTTAGACCGCTACCGTGCCTTGCACTAATAGTGTACTCAGACTCGGTCGTGCAATGAACTCGATTCGTCCTTTAGTATCACCGAGGCAGTGCCTCCTCGCTTAGTCTTACATATACTCGTGTTGTGACAACGCGGCCATGCCTCACATCCCGAGGTCGTGCCCAGAGACTCAACATGACTTAACCAAACATGCCCTACGGCCCTTCTCGACTTAACTCGCAACGACTAACCCGACTTGTGGAACCGATGTTGGAAACTCAAGCATGATGCCGTATCTCGTGCCGAAGCACTTGTCTTTACGTATAGCCGAATCGTAGGCTTTATAATACTTTGGGTGCAACCGAGCACACATTTCACCATTCAACGTATACCGTGCTTACACTTCCTTTGTTATGACCGACACCGTGCATGCGGATTCGCCGCTTAGCACGCCAATTATCTATATGAAAGGCCACTGGCATGACAAGCCATCACGGACATAGCTCGGGTAGGCAGCGGGTCCTTCAGCGCAGGTAGCGAGCCCCGTTGAAAACTCCCGACTACCCACGCAATAAAAGCATGCGCTGCTATAACGTCTACCTCCTAGGATGACTGGGCCCGGTGCCCCGGCGTATAACCAGTCTAGGCAGAAATCCTTGTCGACAAGGTGTCCAATGACCACGCACCTACGAGACATCTAGACTTACGTAAATGCATGGCCTAATTTGTTGGTACGATTGGAACTATACTTAGCAACTCTGTCACGCCCCAGAACCAGAATACTGGAGAGCGGGGGAATGACTCAGCCAGCTACGTATTACGGGTAGATGAATACCGTATAATACGATCAATGCTGTCTAACCAGACGAGGGAGTGCATACTACATGAAAGTCTTACTATGGTCACTTCACATCTATTGTCTCAATCATTCAAACAAGAAACAAAAATAGAGAACATGTAAGATAAAGCAGTAAGGCGTCCCAAACGCTTAGTCAAAATGTTTTTGATATCTGGCTTTACAAAACATAGCCAGATGATGTAGCAAGGCATACACAATTGTTATCAGCTGCAGCCTGACTTAGTTACAATTATGTAAAAATAAGTACAAGACGATCCGACTAACATGTCGGTGCCAAACGACAAAGTATAAAGTAAGTAACAAAACGAGCGGGGAAGTAAGAAACCCACTCGAGTCCTGCTACGATCATTCCTCTAGTATTGACCATTTTGGAGGTGGAAGTAAGCTGAGTCCTCGGGAACCGGCTCTAAATCTGGCCATGCAAAACCAGAGAGGTTAGACCTCTAATAGCAAGTACCGCAAGGAAGCACGATATGAGGAATTAAACCAGTGAATAAGCGAATATAATAATAGATCTCTGCTTGCTACTGGGATTCACGTAACATCACGACACTTGGAACCAACTTCCCAACCAAACAAGGACAAAAGTTGGTCCGTCATGTCCTGATGCTCTGATCATCTCAGTTAGGTAACAGAGTAGGTGCAATACACAAACAAATCAACTTAAACGGCCATCAAACTCCTACGGCTTACTACTGTGAGTCCCAAGTTATCCTGGAATTATGCAATGAGGATTTCTCAGTTCTTACTATGGACAAGCAAGGCTAGTCTATCCAATCAATCAATTGCGCCAATCATGAATTTAGACGAGTCCCAGCGGGACGCCCGTCGTTAATATACCATGTACAATTTAATAATATAAGCAGATACCGTTCCCTGCTCGTGTGACAAATTTACGGTATCTGTGGGAACCAGCCGGCCTGTCGGGCACTTAATAGTCCCAAGAGGGCTGCTATGTAAGAACTCGGAAATCCGTTCTCTCCATGCAATCATTATTTTATTTAACTTAGTAGCCTCTATGTTAAGCGAAATCCCATGCCGTGGATCATGGTCATTCAGAATGAGTACTTTCGTACAAGTACGATATGCGTAACTCTACAACGATGTCCGTGCGGTTAGGTTGTAGGTTTTACATAGCGTAATGCAACAATTAAAATTAACCACGGAATAATCATACCTTGACAATAAAGTACACATGCTGCTTTCGTAAAAATAAATAAATTGTAGCCTGCATGTATCCATATGCCAATATTCGGGATTGGCCAATCGATTGTAATAGTTCATAGTTAATATGAACGTGTCTTATTCCATTTAATTTAATAAGACGACTAGCCAGTCTCTTAGTTCCAACTAGGAACACATGTCAATTATAAATCAAGACAACAATCAATATTAATTAATGCTAAATTCGGGAAATAAAATCAATCTCATGAGGTTGGAAAATAAATAATCCATGCGGCTGTGAAATGAGATTGAGAAATAAATAATCCATGCGGCTGTGAAATGAGATTGGGAAATAAATAATCCATGCGACTGAGAAATGAGATTGAGAAATAAATAATCCATGCGGCTGTGAAATGAGATTGGGAAATAAATAATCCATGCGGCTGTGAAATGAGATTGGAAAATAAATAATCCATGCGGCTGTGAAAGATTGGGAAATAAATAATCCATGCGACTGTGAAATGAGATTCTTATGCGGCTGAGAAATAAGATTGGAAAATAAATAATCCATGCGCCTGAGAAATGAGATTGGGAAATAATTAATCCATGCGGCTGAGAAATGAGATTGAGAAATAAATAATTCATGCGGCTGAGAAATGAGATTCTCATGCGGCTGAGAAATGAGATTGAGAAATAAATAATCCATGCGGCTGAGAAATGAGATTGGGAAATAATTAATCCATGCGGTTGAGAAATGAGATTGAGAAATAAATAATCCATGCGGCTGAGAAATGAGATTCTCATGCGGCTGAGAAATGAGATTAGGAAATAAATAATCCATGCGGCTGAGAAATGAGATTGGGAAATAAATAATCCATGCGGTTAATGAGATTCTCATGCGGCTGAGAAATGAGATTGGAAAATAAATAATTCATGCGGCTGAGAAATGAGATTCTCATGCGGCTGAGAAATGAGGACCCATCTTCTCAGAAAACCTGAGAAGGATGGTCATGGAACCCTTGGCTTCCAAGCTCCATAAAACCTTCACCGTAAGTCCAAATTGGGACTTCCATAGGTCAAAATGGGGTAGAACGAAATTCTCTACAACATGGAACCATTAAAACTTGAAAACAACAAAGTTAACTAGATCAAAACCTAAGAAATTCGAAAATACATTAAACTTAGATCTACATGAAATGAGCCATGGAAATTGAAAATGCTAAGTACTAAAGAGACTTAGAATCAAATAAGGAAGATGATGGAACAATAATAATGGGGATCCATCAAGAAGCAAGTTGGCACTTGCCTTGCTCTCCTAGGTTGGTGGGAGAGTTATGAGGAAGAAGAGAGAAATGGTGAAGTAATGAAGAGAGAGAAAGGAGATGGGCTTTAAATGAAGGGGTGGTGGTAGGTGGGGGTTTGTTTCGGTTCATGATGAACCAACATACTTAAACCAATCTGAGCCGAACCCATAGCAAAGCTAAAGTAGAGTATAAAAGTAGAAAGTAAAGTGCAGAAATAAAATTGCAGAAAATTAATTAACATGAAATTAAAGAAATTTAAATACAGAGCAATACATGATAAATATAATATATTTACATTTAAACAGTACATGCATTTTTTAAAAAAATACGTATTCTGGGAATGGGAAGTGACTCGTGCTCTAAATCACACTTGGCATAACGTGCCTCGGGACCGCGAGACTCCCAACCGAGGGACCGTCTCGTACTTCTTAACGTGACGAGCCCTAATACCGTAGGAACGAATGGCTATATGCAGCCGTAGAACCGTGGGACCGTGCATACGCTCAACTTACAACCAAATTCTTTGGGTACCTAACTCATGCCATAAGCCGTGCGATACAACTTAGCTCGTGGGACGATCAAGGCTACGCCGAGCCTTGCTTCGAGGAAACGTGCATGCTTTATCGAGCATATACGCGGGCGACGCCTATGACTTAGGCTAACTCATAATTTGTGGCGAATACCAACTTTTCTTCTCCCAAGCCACGGGACGAAGGACCGAGTGTCGTTTTCAAAGCACGCCGTGCACCAACTCTAATCCGACCGTGGGACGTTTTCCATGTTCTAAACTCGATTCGATCCATCGGGATAATTCCCTTTAACTATGTGGATTCGTCTCTTTTATTATTAAGCCTACTTGTGCAAGTTGAAAACACGCAATTTATTATGTGAAGGCAAAGATGAGGCAAGTTCACCGAAACTATCCCACCTGAGCGATGTCTTCGAGTCGCCGTTGTAAGGCCAAGTTCGAACGCCGTCGGCGTTTCGATTTCTCCGATTGACTTCGCGGGACGGGGCACTACATAAACTCTTCTTCGAAGCCTAAGATATTCTTCAGGTATCAGCTTGGGAGAAACCAGATGTGACACTCTTAAACTGTAACAAGAATAATGGTTTAGCAGAGTGAATAGAAGATTTGACAATCTGATAAATGAAATGAACTCAATCTGAAAGGAGATTCTACCATTTTCTGCCCATATTTTTTCTCTGGCACTAAAAGAGAACATCCCCTTGCACAATTGCAGATCATGTAAGGATCGATACACTCCGTTAGCTGGGATCACCTATAAGCTGTCTGCTGCTGCAGTGTTAAGCTTTGAAAATCATATCGACAGTTACTGAGCACCATATGAAAATAAATCATCAGAAACACTAATAACTGCTCATCTAGGTTGCACTTGTACTCATCTGGAGTATCGTTCTGTATCCAAATGCCTACGCTATACTACCTCGACACTCATGTCGGATATGAATCACCCATATTTATGCTCTAAAGGAACCATACATGGTTTAGTGTGATTTGGCTTGATCATGATCGTGTCAAACATAATTGAGATAAGAGTCATAAGACAAGTAACACTTCCTGGCAATGGATTCTTTCTTTAAATTTTTGTTGAACAAATGAATATTCATAACATGTAATGTATAAACATGTGTATATATAACCATACCAATGCGGTACCTGTATACTAAAATTTCTAAAATATGCAGTATTTCTAATCTTAATCTTAGCTGTACCTGTGCCTGAAACCTAGATGCACATCGCGCACTTCATTTATTCAAAACGAAGTGTCCATACTTACCCAAGGATGATTTTCTAGTTTGATGGTCACTCTAGTAAGAAACAGAGCAGCAGCAGCAACAATCAATGGCAAGAACCGAATTAACTCGTAATCTAGTAAATTTTAAAAAAAGCAAGATAATCTTCCATTAACTCAAGATCTGGATACTGCAAGAAATTTATTATTTACTGTCAATAAAGAAATTAAGAAAAGTCACTTTATGCAAACGTTTGCTACAACAAACAAACAAATAAACAAACAAGATATATCATTGAAGCATACATTTCCAAGACGTAAGAAAGAAGAGAAAGCAATCAGCCTCTATTACGTGTTCTTGATTTTGCCTGGTCATTATTCAACACTTGATGTTGCAAAGTTCTTTTGGCAACATGTCATAGTTTGGGGATTGTGAATGGTAGAACCTCTACCCAACAGACCTGGTAATGGAGGAGATCTGGCTAGATATGACATAATTCTCATTAGATTGTAATCATTGTTATGACCTAGAAGAAGAATTGGGGAAGAAGAAAAGGAATTTGAATTTTATTGTAAAGAGATTTGGGGGGAAATGCTGTTACAACTCCCAAGTAATTGAAAAGAAAGCTAATACATTCTCCACTCCTCTCTCCTTCTTTCTCGTCTATTTATATTCTGATACCTTAGTAGTTAGGTAGTTAAGCTGCTGACTGGACCTAGTGAGGTGGCTGAGCTTGCTGATTGGTCCACATGGCATTGGTGACTTGGCAGAGTTGGCAGAGCCTGCGGACTGGACTGCCTGCTACTGCATTGCTTGTACACTGCTACTGTCTCAGTGTAGGACATGTATTAGCTCTGACACTGAGCTATACTCTGGTCTAATTGCTGATACGAAGTTGTTCAGAGAACTGGAACGAATTGAGCTGTAGTGAACAGGATCTTATCAGTGAATGCCCGAGTTATACTGAATTTACCCCCAATAAGTATAGTGCAACGTCCTTTACGGTTCAAAATCAAGAACCATCTGCAGTGCGAAGAAGGTGGTAGCTGCAGAGAAAATCCAATCTCTGCCTGCAGATGGAATCTCATTATGCGGATGGCACAAACAAGTAACTATGCGTCCTAGAGGTAGCTAATCTTTCATCAGTAAATGATCTTTCTGTCTGATTTTCAATCCGAGTTTTCTTTGAATCAATGCTGGTTTCTTTTGCTTGATTGTAGGTGGAGGCGAAGAGGAGACCTGTGGCTAATTACATAGACTAAGTTCTGACCGGGGTCCTTATGAGAGGAAGATTGGTGAATGCTCTCATGAAGGAGGGATATATTTACCCTATTCATCCTCATATTCTCTTTCTCACCATCTCTTACGTCAATAGGTTTCTTGGGACAAAGGTTTACCAAGGAGAGCATCTGCAGAGACTCAATATTGGGACATTCTTAACTAGGTCTTGCCTCAATGAGTATCGCCTTGTAAGCACTTATATTGTCTCTTGTTAATTTGTTACTTCTCTGCGATTGACTGAATTTTTGGCGAACCTTGTTCTTTTCTTGATGTTGCAGAAAGTATGATGACATTAAAGAGAAACAAGTTCATCGCTTCAAGAATAACCCTCCAGACCTGGATGCTTCAGGCAAATCGGCCACCAAGGAAGAAGTGAATTTTCTTTCTTCACTAGTATTGCTTACCTGAATTTACAATCTGAATCTATGTTCAGATTGTGATGATGGAGCATGACATGCTGAAAGACCTCAATCATGAGATGGGCAATCCCACTGCCTATACCTTTCTCAACTGTATTTCTTGATTTTAGTACTTTCTTTCTGTAGGTTGTACATTAACCAGTCTGATTGCAAGTTATTTTCTTGCAGGGGGTTCATAGAGGTTGGCAAGAATGATGTGGATGAAGTAAATTTAGAAAGCCATGTGTGCATGCATCTGGTACTTGTTCTAGAACTTATCACTGAAAGCAAACCATAAAATTTTTGTCATAATTTCTTTGCAGTACCCAGATCTTGAGCTTCTGACGGATTATCTTGCTGAGTTAAGCCTATTGGATTACTTCTTCGTTCAGTTCTTGCTGTCGCTTGTTGCTGCTTCTGTTGTTTTTCTTGCTAGATTTACTATCAAACCAGAAACACTTGGGTAAGCCTATTGGATTACTTCTTCTGGCGGTAGTACCATCTTCTTTGGTTCATGCCTTAATTTGGTTCTTTCATTAGACAAACTAAGGTGGAACCAATGTTCATGCCTTAATTTGGTTCTTTCATAAGACAAACATGTTGAAACCTGAAACCTACTTCAACATTGGTTACACCTTAGGAAATACAACCATCATATTTTGAAGGCTTTAGGAAAAATTTATCATCAGAGAGTCAACGACATACCGATCTTTAGCTGTATCTGCTGATGAAGGCCACTGCACTATGTAGTCTTAGTTAGAGGGGGAAAAAGCTGTTGTAGATGGCCTTGTTTATTGGTGAACAATAACCATATTGGCTGTAGAGTTTTTCAGATTGACTTGTTATATGTGAGTGTGAAAAACACTTTAATTAAATCTTAACCCTTATGGATTTAGGTAATACAAAATCCAACTAGATTTAAATTAAACCTAATCCGGATAACTTTAGTTTGGATCACATAACTAAAATTTCTAATACAAGATATAATCCTAACAATCTCCCCATTGATTTGTATTCCAAATAGCCAGTTTGAAATGAATTTGATGCTTTGAACTGTAGTTGTATCTTATACATGTCACAGCCATCTTAAGATGCCTTGGACCGTATAAGTTGTATCTTCATGGTGCTGCCACATCCCCTGATCCGGGGTTGAGTAAATTCTTCAACAATGTAGTTGTACCTACTTGGTATGATCTGTCACAATCCCTCGTCAAGGATGGGTAAAATTCTTAGTTGTACCTCCATGTTACCTGTCACAACCCGTTACTCGGGTTGAGTAAAGTGTTCAATAATGAATTTTCTTTTATGGATATTAGACATCCAAACAATCTCCACATTGGCTTATGTTCCGCATATCCTCCTTGAAAAATTAACCTGATACTTCTAACTTATAGTTGTACCTCCATGGTATCTGTTACAACCCCCAACATTGTATAGTTGTACCTCCATGGTATCTGTTACAACCCCCAACATTGTATAGTTGTACCTCCATGGTACCTGTCACAATCCCTCGCCTTGGTTAAGTAAGTCTTTAATATGGTATAACTATGATGAATACAAGAAATCCTAATAATCTCCATCTTGGCTTTTATGATGTGTAACCTCATTGGAAATTAACCTGATGCATTGAACATGTAGTTCTACCTCCATCGTACCTGTTACAACCCCTAATCCGGAATCGAGTAAAATCATCAATACTACAGAACTTCTAATAAGATACACAATAATTCCTCCTTGAATCTAGGTGGTGTCTTAAATCTGTCTTGTATTACCATGGTACCTTTCACAACCCTCGTAGGGAGTTGAGTAAATTCTTCAATACTTTAGAGCTTTATGAATACAAGATATCCCACCTTGACTTGTATTTCATGTAGTCTCCTTATAAATTAACTTGATGTCTTGAACCTTTAGTTGTACCTCCACGGCGCTTGTCACAACCCCTCGTCTTGAGTTGAGCAAATTCTTCAACAATGTAGAATTTTTAAGAATACAAAACGTCTTGACAGTCGACACTCTCCATCTTAGCTCATATCTAGGTGAGCCCGCACAACCTGGACACCAACATGTTGTGATCTCGTTCCATTCAAACACAAAGTTAGGACCACACAAATTTATCAAACTGCACTACTGCTGGATGCAAACCATACGTTTTGTTCTCCATCTTGGGCTGAGAGGCTGACCCACCTTTGAAGCCAATCCGATAGTCCCTCCAACCTTAGGTCCCTTACTTGGACCACCTTATAATAGAGATACTCCACCTTAGACTGAACCCTATAATCCTTCCAACCTTTCTTCTCCTTCTCTGTCGAGCCATGGAAAGAGTAAAACGAGCGTATGAAAATAGTAATTAATTTAATTAAAAAATAATAATTTTATTTTCTAATTAAAAATAGTAAATTTACTCATAAAATTATGGAAAAAGTATGGACTAGCCTATGGATTACCATTATGAGTCATTATTACCTGCAATAACTTCTGAGGTTTACTGATTATCGATTATTTTAGTGTAAAATATTACAGTTAATTTCCAAAAATTTATATAAATCCTAAAATGAATATTGATCACTATTTTGTGTTTCTATTGTTCCAGGTACTATCTGTAAGTTATGGATCTATATTCCGAATCACTATTAATCGTTTCATAACTGGTCAGTAATTTTCAGGCTTTCTCCAAATCAAATTTAAATTAAAAAAAATTCGCCCGATATCTAATTTAGGTAGTGAATGCTACACCACCACCACCACCAGAGCAACAATAATTATTTGTATTTGTACTTACGTGTGTCAAATATTATGTTTTCTTGTATTTTTGGGTTTCCAATAAATGTTTTGTGTTGTTGAAGTTCCGATTGGACATGAACTACGAGGGTTTGTGCCTGGTGCGAAATATTATATTTTGATTCAATTTTATATATAGGGTTTACACTTGATTTCTTTTTTGTCGCAAATAATCAATTTTGCGACGAAAATGCTACTATCCAGCGACTTTTGACGCACATGCAAAGAATGAGGACGTCCCTGATCCGTCGCTAAATGAAGTATCATAACTGCTAACCGCATATTAGAAACTAAGTTGTCGCAGTTCCTTCGCACACTCCTGTTATGTGCGTCGAAGGGACGTCGCTCCTTGTCGACTTTCATGATAAACATGTTGTTGCTACGTATTTGCCTACAGTAGCGGATACAGGATTACAATCCACTGGAGGCACAATCACAAGAGAGTTCGTTATTAACACCTCCGAATTTTTTTAAGAATATAATAGTATAATATTATATTAACTAGTACTTATTTTTATATAATAAAATATTACATATGTTCTCTACGAGTATTCTAACTTTCAAAGTATTTAACTACAACAATTTGTGAATTTCACTGGAGCTCAGCACCCCAGTGCGTCCCATGTGGATCCGCCCCTATTTGTCCATCGGTCACTATGTCGTCGTCCATATGTCGCCGTTGGCTTATCATTGCATATATGCCGCCACATACTCACTAAAGTGAGTCTTCTGTAGTTGTCTTGGCGACCGCCCAACAATGTGCTTAATTTTGACAACAACGTATATTGTCGACATCTTTGGGATGTCGCGTGTTCATCGATATATTATTATAGCGACTGACAAGCGACGGTTCTTGTCGTGGCTGATCTCTAGTATTTTTGTATTGTAAATATATGTTGTCTATTTGATTAGTCCATTGAGATTATGTTTATATCAGATGGTTAGACAAAGCTATATAAGGATTTATATTTTAGAATTTATGGATCATGTCATGAATAAATACATTTAATGGTTGATCATGTAACTCTTGTCCACGCCTCCAAATATATTTCTAAGTTATTATGCAGACTACCCATTTGCCTTTAAAATTAATATAGTGACACATCCTCGTCAAAAACTAAAGACAAGTTGCTTATGGAGAAAAAAAGAATTAGAAGCCTTGTGTCCTGCTAACTTACACCAACATGCATCCAAAGAACCTCTTAAATTAAATCAGAAGGCCGGCTTAGCAAAAACTTGTTAAAAAAGAATTCTAAGGGGGGCATACAATTTGAGTTTGTATCAAAGATTTTAAGTAGATGAAGACATACATATTGTCTGACCCATTCATAATATATATTTGGGTTCTATACAGTTTAGTGATGATTCTGTCGCGAGAACTTTGGTTGTCACACCAAGCCAATCCTTTGTTTTAGCATGTTCGGAATTTTGAACCTGGTTTTTTTTCTTTTTCTTTTAGAGGCTAGCTATCAACTTTTCATTCATGTTGGCATTCACAACGATCTGGTCGAGTCCAGTCCTGTCCCTTCCCATAGGATCAGCAGCTCTTGCATTGCATGTGTCTCCTGATACACTTTAACAGTCACGACGTGGATGACACATGGCTACGCTTGGACAAATTTGTCGGTAACAATAAAAAAATATTTTTCTTAACTATCATCTCCTTCCAAAGTGAACCGAAACTCTATGGCACCCACCTTGTTGGGGATGCGGTGAGAGTTAGATATAATAAAAGGAAAATCATTTGTTAAGGTTATAAGTAGAACTAATCTTTGGGAAGATTTATGAAATGTCCAAAAACTAAAAAAGTTTTATGTAAAACCCACCGCTAAAAAAACTTTCATCGCGTGTCCAGAATTAGAAAAACTTATCCAAAGCGGGTTCCAAATGACCCTTTTGCCCTTCCTTTTAATTTATTGAAAACACCCACGAAACTGCTCTTAAAAAAAGTTTCGATACTTCATCTTCTTCCTTACGCTGCTCACTTTCGAATCTAGGTTTTCTCCTCAAAAATCTTCAAAAACTCGTCGAAAAATTTCGGAAAGACTGGGACAAACGACAAAAATGCTAAAACGGAGGTCCAAACATCATTTTTTTGCGAATCTAAAATTTCGGAAGGCCGTCTAACGATGAAGCTGTTACTTTCAGTCTCCTCGACGATACGCTCATTTTGCGACAAACGGGACCTCGTTTCGACCTCCCAGTCAAAAGTTATGGCCCTCCAAAGTTTCAGCTGACCATAAAATGCAGGAGAATGGCCATTCTCCGTGTTAGAACACGAAAAATGTTAATTTCACATGAGGGTGGTCATTCTCCGTATTAGTAACACGGAGAATGGCATTCTCCGTCTTAATTTACACGGAGAATGACCATTCTCCGTGTTAGTAACACGGAGAATGACATTCTCCGTCTTAATTAAGACGGAGAATGTCATTCTCCGTCCTGAAAGTTACACGGAGAATGACCATTCTCCGTCATAATTTAGACAGAGAATGGTCGTTCTCCGTCTTAGTTTACACGGAGAATGGTCATTCCAGTGTTAAAACGCAAGAGAATGACCATTCTCCGTGTTAGAAACACGGAGAATGCCATTCTCCGTGTTAGAAACACGGAGAATGCCATTCTCCGTGTTAAATAAAACGGAGAATGTCATTCTCCGTGTTAAATAAAACGGAGAATGACATTCTCCGTCTTAATTTAAACGGAGAATGGCCATTCTCCGTGCTACATTAAGACGGAGAATGTCATTCTCCGTCTTATTTAACACGGAGAATGACATTCTCCGTCTTATTTAACACGGAGAATGACATTCTCCGTTTTATTTAACACGGAGAATAGTCATTCTAGTGTTAAAACGCAGGAGAATGACCATTCTCCGTGTTACTAACACGGAGAATGCCATTCTCCGTGTTAAATAAAACGAAAAATATGTCATTCTCTGTGTTAAATAAAACGGAGAATGACATTCTCCGTCTTAATGTAGCACGGAGAATGGCCATTCTTCGTTTAAATTAAGACGGAGAATATCATTCTCCGTTTAAATTAAGACGGAGAACGGCATTCTCCGTTTTAAATAAAACGGAGAATGGCATTCTCCGTGTAATTTAGTTTTTTTTCATGAACAAAGAGTTTCGTTCTTCTTTCAAAACGATGATAATTCTGATGGAAAAGAAGAAGAAGAAATATATTCTCTCCACAATTGACCTAATTGTCGGAAAACTTCAAATGTCTCCACGATGAAGATGAAGATGATGATGATGATGATGATGACGAGCGATGATCTGAGTTCGACTGAAGAAAAGCACACCGAACTACGAACGATCTTTGCGATCTCTGCTGAAGATGAGAGCAATGGAATTCAGATTTCCAGTGAAGAAGAAGAAGACGAAAATCACAATCCAGATCTGAGTTTTTTGAATTCAAATACATATAGATGACCAATTCGCGCGGAGGGGTAGTTTCGGTATTATAAAAATAGCAGTTTCTAACGGGTGGCATCTAAAAGGGAATCTTGGAATATTTAACGTGAAAATACTTAATTCTGGGTATTTCATAAAACTTATCCAGCGGGTGGGCATTTCATAAAAGCCCACCCCGAAATTGGGTTTCTCAGCAATTTCCATACCGAAATTGGGTTTCTCAGCAATTTCCATATATATATATATATATATATATATATATATATATATATATATATATATATATATATATATATATATATATATATATATATTTCTTCCATTTTTTATCTGGTATGTGATTAAACTTTGTGTACAACTCCTTTGCGAACCTTAATTAGCGTATCCGGATAAGTCCAAGCAACTAAAAGAGCTAATATATTGTCATCTCAATCGAACAGAACCACTATTGGTCCAACCACACAGCTTGTTTCACCCTGGCCGGCCGGTCCTGCAGCTTGAATCGCTATTGAAGCCAATCCGTATATATAGTTCCTCCAACCTAAGGTCATGTTTCGGTTGGACCATGTTATTGATATGCTCCTAAACTTCATCTTAGAAGCGAACCCATATAATCCCTCCAACCTTAGGTTTCTCTCCTTAAGCACCTTATGGAGACAACTCTACCTTAGGAGCCAACTTGATTTGAATTATGCGTATAATGATCGTTTTAATATAATCTGTCTTGAAACAACCGGAGAGTTCAATCTAGTCTGACTTGTAACCTTAGATTCCTAACAAAGTTAATCCATGAGATACGATATTGGACTTGACCCCACATGACTTAGAGAGAAAAATCTCTTTTTAAGTACATGACCAATTCTCATATATCTATACGTCAAATCTCTTGTTAGGTCCAAGTAGTACGATTGTTTTTAGACTTAATTGCACTTTGATACCCTCAACTATTCCGGTTTTTCAACTTGATACCCTACAACTTTTTTTTTTGTAACAAGTTGATACTTCAACTATTTTTTTTTTTTTCAACTTCATACCTAAAATTTTAAAAAATTCGAAAATGCCCTTATCCTTTCCCTCTCCCCTTCTCCCCTCCTCCCCTCCCCCACTCCGGCCACCCTCTTCTCCCGCACAGCCCCAGCCCCCTCCCTTCCGCCCCCCCTCCGACCACCCCCCCTCCCGCTTCTGTCCACCCTCCCCCAGCCCCCCTCCTCCCACGCTGCCGTGCCCTAAGGGGGGGGGGGGGGGGGAAGGCGGCCGGAAGCGAGAGGGGGGGGGGGGGGGGGGGGGGGGGTAATTTTAAAGTTTGACCATGGATATTTTCGTCCAAAAATATTTTCGAATACCAATTTGTTACAAAAAAAAAATTTAGGGTATCAAGTTGACAAATCGGAATAGTTGAAGGTATCAAAGTGCAATTAAACCTTGTTTTTACCATTTTTATTTTACTTGTTTGCTATCAAACAAATCCTAAAGCAAAACAAGAAGTTTAACCATCCCCTTGGATAAACCAACAAGTTTTTGAATAAACAGACGTATTGCTTGTGTGCCCAAATCCTAACGTAGTGCAACAAAAAACAAATAGATTACTATTTTATTCTTCATATACTTCAACATAAGCATCCATTGCATTCGCTAGAAATTAAACATGGGAAAGAGACCTCAGTGAGACAATTAAGCCGGTCCATTAATCCGAGTTAACCCGACCGGTTCGGAGTCCATTTGGGGCAAGCCGGGCTGAAGTGGGCCGACAGCACCCGGGAATCTAGGAGCTCGAGAATGGGCGGGAAAGTGACACATCTAGGAACCTTGTACTGATTAATGGAGGCTCCTCTCGAGATTGCGTAGTCCATCAGCTCCTCAAAGGTCCCACTCCTCACAACCCTAATCTCCAGCGGACCTATAGACCCGTCCGCCACCCGGCTCTGCCGATACACAGTGTTCATCGCCTCCTCCATCTCCAAGCAGCACCTCTCCAGCACCTCCTCGCCGGGCCCACTCTCCGGATCCCTAAGCAACAGCTCCCAGTATATGACGTAGTGCCCCGGGATGGCCTTGGTGTCCGCTTGACTGGTGTACTCCGCCACGCTGGCCCCGTGCGGCCTCAGGAGCTCCGACGCCCTCTCCACCGCCTTCTGCAGCTCCGCCTCGTCCGTCTTGTCCGACTCGATGCTGAGCAGCACGTTCTTGCGCCGCACGAACCTGAACTGCGGCGCGGCGTTGTGGAAGCCGGTCACCCGCAGGATGTCTCCGACGCGGTAGCGGCTCAGCCCTGCGTACGTCGTGATCACCAGCTCGTACTCCTTCCCCACTTCGAGATCCGCAAGCTCGAGAAGGTCCGGCATTGCCGGTCCCTTGTGAGAGTACTTCTGCTCCGGCTCGTGCGGGATGAACTCGAAGTAGCCCATGTTGGGCATTATAGTGTACGACACCTCGGACGGGCGGCACATCGGACGGAGGTTGAGGCCGAAGTAGCATTCGGACGACGCGTACATGGTGCAGGCCATCGGCAGCCCTCCGCTGTAGAATTCGAGGGTCGGGATGTACTGCGCCATCGCGCCGGTGACGATCACGTCCAAGTATTTCGTGTTGGGCCAGATCTTGGTTATGATCCCTGCCCACTCCCCTCCCGCGCAGCAGTCGGCGACGAAACGGGCCAGCTCAGGTTCTGGCTTGAGGGTGTCGGCGACCGAGTCGCGAACGGATTGGTCGGTGATTCGGGGGCTGAGGGTTCCGGTGGCGATGTCGTGGACGAGGTCGGACCAGTTGAGCTGGAGGAAGCGGATAGAGCGGCAGAGGCCCGAGGCAAAGACGGCGCCGACGCGGAGGACTTCGAGCCGTTGGTAGAGGCCACAGAGCATCTGAACATACATACTCTGGAAAGAGTCGACGCAGAGGATGGCGGCGTTGGGGCTAGTGTAGACATTGTAAGGATCATAAGGACGAGTCCGGAATTTGTCGGACTTGTAGTAGCTGGTGAGGACGGGGCGAGCAGTGAGCCCACCGGGAGTTTTGCTTTCCGATTTGATGAAGAGGAAGTAGAGCCCCTTTCCCTTGTCAAGTCCAGGCACATATCTGCAGATGTTGCAGATTCATCAAATGTTCAATAATTGTGAACAACTAATTAAGGAAAGAATGATGTTAAGTTGCGCGGATTTGGACCGCAGTTCTGACCCGCGGGCCATGGGTCGACCTCTAATTGGGTGGAGGATGGGTGGGCCCCGCAGGCCACTTATCATTTTCCTTAAGGAAATTACTACTTACAAGTTCATGACTGGCATCAGAAGACTGTAGAGGAGCTGGCGCCGCTCGAGCTCATCTTCGATTGTGGGCATTAGCTTCCTCTCTCCAGCAGAGGTCCCGGAACTGCAAGCCCATCATAATTAGTAACTATTAAGCTAATAACAAGATTAATTACACATGAAATATTATTTAGTAACTTGTAGTTGATAATGAAATGTCTAGAAATGCTAATTTCTCCAGTGACAAAAGACAGATACCTAGTAAGAAACTCTGATATCGGGTGAGACGACAGAATCGGAGACCGATCCCCGTTGGCGATCCTCCGAATCTCGGGCTGAAGATCCTCATAGCAAACCACCGGAAGCTTGGCCTTAAAAGTTCGGCGGTCGGTGGCCCCTCCTAGCCCGTGCCGCTGCAGGTATTCGGTTTCGGCATTCCGGCTCAGTATCTCCGCCAACACCTTCTCCTGGACGGCGTCGGCGTTCCTCGTCATCTCTTCTATGAACTGCAGCTTCTCCGCGTCCTTCTCGCTAGCCGCTTGAAGGAGCGGGGCGGTCGAGATTGCCGAGCAGCAGTCGGTCGTCATTGCTGGATCGATCGATGAATCAAATCGATTGGGAGCGAAGAACTAATTAATCGGTGTAGCGAGAAGGGGGAGCCGGAGGAAGTATATATAGGTGAGAAGAGAGGGATGGAGCCATGCACGTCGTCGATGCATGCAAGGCATGCTAACGTAGGGGTGTATGGCCACCAAGGGACAGGTGGGGACCTACAGAATTGTCCTGGTCTACACACAGGCCTACATGTGGGCCCAACAGTGCCGGACACGTTATCGGATCCTTGTCGGCACGAGTCTCGGATGGAGATGGGATTTGGTGGATTCGCTAGGGACAAGGGTTCGGGTCGGATTTTTCGAGGGGGGTGGAGGAAGAGGACGGATCGGTACAACGTAACATAAAATGTAGAACGGAGTTTAAGTCGTAACATGGTCACTACACTTTCTTCCTAATCCCACTAAAATTTGGTAGCTACAACTACACAAGAGAGACAAGCACAACATAGCCGACCCGATCGCATCCAAAGGCACCAGGACGAATATTTTTGGTAGAAAGAAGTGTTGGTGCAAAGCTTATAAAAACGCTCTGCAATCAGCAATATATGTTGCGATGTACTTGTCAAACACGTTTATGTGTTTCTTGTCATATCGTGCTCGATCGCATGCTCTTGCATTGCATGCAACATAAACTACTTCAAACCTGTGCTATATACTAATTAATTATTTTCTACTTGTCATAAATTATGAATTTATGGTGGAAAGTATAGCAATTGTAGTGAAGCCGGCTGGTATAGAGAGTGGGTCGACATGATTATGAGAACTTTAGCTATTATATTATATCACAGGCACATTGATTTCAAGTCTCAGTTAAATTTGTTTCTAAAAAAAAAGACCTGTATGTCGACAATATCAATGTTTCTTGTCTCTCCAAATATGATTTGTGTCCCGAGCCAAAATGCTTCAATTAGAAGAGAAAAAAAAACGACATAATGCAAATCTATTAACAAAAGAGAGAAAAACTAGCACCGCAATCTACCTTTGAATTGTCTTTTTTTTTTTTTTTTAGATGTCGGTCTATACGTACGAAATTTTGTATACGCTGTGTTGCATGTCTTTTGAACACACTGTTTCCAACTCCTACCAAATAAATAGAAGAAATAATACGTCACCGTGGCTCGATCCACTGATCCTTTGAATTGTCATTGCAAAGGTTCAAGTTACTAACGCTACTTTCTGAGTACAGAAAATTTTATAGAGAGGGATATATTTTCTCTAAATGGCGTGTAGGGGGATGCATTTGAAGGAATTGTGTTGGGGGGGGGGTCCGGGCGCCAACTCAACTGGAGCCCCATTCCACACCCACCTCCGGGCGCTAGTTGAACTGGAGCCCAATGTTGGGCTCCAGTTGAGTTGGATCCCCACTCCTTCTCCCGCTCATTCACGTGGAGACCCCCTCCACCCCTTCCGTTGAAGGATTTTTTTCTTTTCTTTATTTTTTCTTTTTCATTTCTTTTTCTTTTTCTTTTCCATATTTGTTTTTTTTTTTTTGAAGATGTCACATTTTTTTTTCAAAAAAAAAAAAAACAAATATGGAAAAGAAAAAGAAAAAGAAAAGAAAAAAAAAATAAAGAAAAGAAAAAAATCCTTCAACAGAAGGGGTGGAGGGGGTCTCCACGTGAATGAGTGGGAGAAGGAGTGGGGCTCCAACTCAACTGGAGCCCAACATTGGGCTCTGGAGGTGGGTGTGGAATGGGGCTCCAGTTGAGTTGGCGCCCGGACCCCCCAACACAATTCCTTCAAATGCATCCCCCTACACGCCATTTAGAGAAAATATATCCCTCTCTATAAAATTTTCTGTTCTGAGTAATACTATGGTGACAAACTTTTTTTGACACACTCCATAGTCACATTGATGTGGCAGTGCATTATTGGATGTCAAAATAAGTCTTAAAAGTGAGATAATAATTGATATCCAATAATACACTGCTATATCAGTGTGGCTGTGGAGTGTGTCAAAAAAAAACGTCATCGTAGCATTATTGTTTATGAAATAACAAAAGATGATGTCAAATAAAAGCTATTGTATAACATTGGCTTTCTACAACAAGATTATATGTAGTACTCTTCTAAATGTGTATATGGGTGGTGGCTATATATATTCTTGACGAGTAATGCTATTCGTACCTCCAAAATGTTCCGTCAAGTTATCCCTCCTTACGTGACAGCTGACGTGACATCTAACATGTCAGCCGACATGACAAATGCTAATCCAAATAATAAATTACTCAATATTTTTAATACTAATATTAATGTTAATATGAATATGAATATTAATGTTAATGTTAATTTTACTTTTTTTAAGATTAATGTTAATGTTAGTAACGATATTAATATTAATCTTAAAATGTTAATGTTAACGTTAATGTTAATTTTAACCTTAGTGTTAATTTTAATATTAATTTTAATGTTGATTTTAATTTTAATATTAATATTAATTTTTTGTTAATATTAATTTTAAAAATTGTCTTGTCAGCTGTCATGTCAGACGACATGTAAACTACCATATAAGAGCATCTCCAACCCTATTGTGAGTTTGAAAAAAATGGTTGCCACATAGGAATGACAACCATTTTTTTTCAAAAGTACTTCTCCAATGCATATGTGAAATAAAGTGTGGAGTTGACATGGCAATGACATGGCAAAGACAATGTGAAGTTGGTTGTCTAGATCTAGACAATGCACTTCACAATGTCTTTATGTCCACATCATCATTTGTGAATAAAAATATTTATAAAAAGAAGTAGAAGAGTAAAAGTTGTCTTGGAAGTTGTAAAAAATTACTTTATATTGCCTTCTCAATACTTTTGCATTGGAGATGACTTTTTAAACTCATTGTCATTTGTGAATATAATCTTGCCACATATACAAGACATTGTCTTGTGCCTCATGCCACATAGGATTCACAACACAAAACAAGACAATAGGGTTGGAGATGCTCTAAGGAGGAATGCTTTGGAGGAATAGTATGGATGGACAAATAGCATTTTTCATTCTTGACTCTTGCTACATATACATAGCCAGGGCTGGCCCTGGCCCTGGGCGGCCAGGGCGACCGTCCAGGACCCCATGAAATTTGGGGGCCCAAAAAAATTAATTTAAATGTATATATATATATATTAGTAATCTTATATTGCAAATAGAACTAATATATAGTATGATCCTCCTTTATCACAAATATTTGTGGTGTAGTGGTAGTTTGTTATACTTGTACATAAGAGGTCCTAGGTTCTAGCCTTGGCTATATCATTTTTTAGTTCAATTTTTTTATATTATATATGGGTCCCATTTTAAAAATTTGTCTAGGGCCCCCACTAACTCAGGGCCGTACATAGCTATTGTATTGTGGAGGGTATTTTTCAGAACTATTATAGGATTAGCTTGATTTCTAATTTAGAATAAAATTCTAGTTGACTTTGTACCCAAGCGTTCACAAAAGAGATGCTAAAGTAATTTTCAAGAGAATAATAAGGTTTTGTTCATTGTTCAAGTGTATTCAATTCAGATAGCAGGCAATGAATGTGAATTTTTTCCATAAAGGTCAATTATCCTACGAGTACATTTCAGATTAAAGATTGCAAGTATAAGTGACTTTGAAGATTGTTACCGTTGCATCAAAATGATTGTTACTACTGCATCGAAAGGATTGCTACTCAATCGGAAGCGAAGAAAGTGAGGCTACAACAAGCATAGAACTTCAGTGGAGGGAGGTGGGGGCGTGGAGGGGTTGAAGACATATATATATATATATATATATATATATATATATATAGAGAGAGAGAGAGAGAGAGAGAGAGGGGGAGGGGTAATTTTGGTTTTCTAGAATCAAGATTAGCGACATATTAGCGACGTCGTTAAACGTCATTTAGTGACACAACAACGACGCATTAGTGACATACATAAATTAAAAGACAATATAATAGATTTGATGTTAGCGACATGTCACTACGAATTCAACAATGTTTAGTGGCATAAACTATGAAATCTGATGCTGACCTGGTACATTTATTTTTTGGCGATGCTGCATCAATAATATGTCAATAGGCTTTCCTCCTTATGTCCACATTTACCGCCACGTACGTGCGACGTCCGGCGACTAACCAACTATGTTTACTAGAGTTGCTAATACATTATTGTTCATTGTTTTTACAAGATGTTACTAAGTTATTGTTAATGAGTTGTAGTTGATGATGCGATGTTTATGCATGCTAAAAGTGTCACTAATCCTGTTTGTTTTTGTAGTGAATATTCACGAGCATGAACTTGACTCATAAGCGGTTCTTTTAAACTCGAAATCTCGATGAGCTTAAATTATAGTCAAACTTAAGTTTAAATTGAGCTTATAGCTTTGTCACAAAACAAAAATACAACTAAGTTACTGTATTATCAGATTGAAATTGGTGTTTAAATAAATTTCATACCTATTAGTTTGGTATCTACTTAGTAATGTGAAATTTGGGAAAAAAAAATTTGAACTCCAAAGCAATTGGAACTATTTTTCTATTTTATTTTATTGTTATTATATTTTTATTCCCTCCCTTCAATCCAAAATCCTTCTTTTCCTAAAACCCTAACACGTCCTCGTGAGCCTGAAATGCCATGAATTCCCAAATCGTCGGTTGGTGTTCTCTCCCTCCCTCTCTCTCTCTACTCTTCTTCTTATTCTATCACCGAGGTGAAGTTTTTCCTTGTTTTCCAAAATTTAACCAAAATTTCGTGTTTTTTTTTTCCGGATTTTTTTTGGTTTAGTAAGTTGACATTTCCTTTTCTTTTCCCAATTCGTGCTAATTTTCTTTTGATTTTTTCCCTGAGGTGAAAACTTTCATTTTCTCCTAAAAATTGTAAAATAATTTTAGTGATTTCATTTATCAACTTGTACTAATTTAAGTGATTTTGTGGGTTTTTTTTTGGGGGGGGGGGGGGGGGGGGGGGGGGGATTTGTTGGCAATTTCTCCCAAAATTTATCTAAAATTTAGCAATTTCTTATTTTTTGTTTTGTTTTGTTTTGTTCAGTAAGGTGACAATTCCTCTTTTCCCCGAACTTTTGCTAATTTTATTGATGTTGTGAATAATTTGTGTTTGTGTTTGTGAAGATCCGTTGCAAGGAGATTTCCCGGAGGTGATAGAAGAGTTCCTGCAGCATGGGATCATGAAATGTATCGCTTTTAATCGCAGAGGAACTCTACTAGCTGGTAATTTCTATCAAAATGTCGCCTTTTTGGATAATTAAGTTTACTCCTGTTGTGAATTCCTTCTACTTGAGCTATATACTGAATAGATAATTTTAGGAATTTCGAATGTACTGATTGAACTCTCTTGCAATGTCATTAGCTTTAAACATAGATGCGAAAGAACCAATTTTCATTTGCTTGGAAAATTCGTAGATGATAGTTGCAGCCTTGAATATTCTATCAGACAACTTTTGGATATTTGCCCTAGTTTGGGAATTAAGATTTCCAAATAGAGTTAAGTATACCTTGGAGTTTGGGGTTCTTAAACTGGAATTTCGTGTTGCGACACTTCAATTGAGAAAACTGGTGCTATGTTTAGTTGGACGATGAGTGTTTGGAGTTAGTATTGTAGTTTTATAAAAAAAAAAGGACAAGGAAATGGCGTTAAAAATGGAGTTGCACAAAAGTTCAATCAGATTGGAGTTTTGTTAACTCTGGTCTGACGAGTGATTTTGAGTTAGAGATGGAGTTTCATCAAACTCCAAAAACCCTCCCCAAAGGTTCTGATGTAACCGCAATCTTCTTCTTCTTCCTCCCTAAACCGTGTCCACAATCATCATCATCTTCATCTCCCCTTACAGTTGGTGCAGCCGCCCCACCCCCACCCAGCCCCACCATCACCACCACTATCTCATGTCACGGGGGGTATAAACTTATTTTACTTTCTTTTTGTTGATAGTTTCATGGAGTTCAGGATACTTAACTGATAAAACAAAGTTTAAGGCACAAATGTGAACCAAAAAAAGTTCAGGATAACAAAGTGAACAAAAACTAAGGTTACTTTTCTTATCCTCATGCTTCTTTACTGAGGTCTATTGCTATATTAACTCTTAGTGATAGATTCATCTATTTTGTCAAACTTTTGGAGGTTTATTTGATATGTACAGGGTAGAAGTAGAAGATTGGTCGGACAAAAAACAAGACCCGGTAATATGGAAGGGGTGTCGAAGATGAGTGAGCTGGCCTTTGAATTCCCCTTTGCATTTAGCATGTGACAACAGTTTGTCCTTTTGGAGTAGGAGAAGTCTCCCACCATTATAGAGTCCAGGCACCAAGTATTCTAGGAGATCTCGTACTTGAGTTTCCTTGGTACAAGAATAAAGATAACAGTCTAGGTGACTCTGGAATTCAGGGACATATATCAACAGGAATTCATTTTAGGTGACTGGTATGATGATTAAACTAAGGCGTAAATGTGACCTTCATGCTCAGCCCGAGTGGATAATGGATCGAGTATGATGAGTGATATCATTGTTCTGTAATGGGACAATAGCTGCTTGCATTCAGGCTAACTTGACGTTGACATCATAGAAGTACTTCTATCTGCATATTATGTAGCGTTTGCCTGGACAACATGAGGTTTCTGGTTTCTCGTAAATCCTGTTGGATCTTTACTTTTGCATCAGGTGTATCGAATATTATGCATGCAATGTAGTTTTTTTTTTCCATGAACAAGATGACATTTGTTTTTGTCGTTGCAAATCCATGCTAGATGCAAACATTGACTGTTTAGAGAAAAGTTAAGCTTAAGAACAATTAGTAAAGTGATAATTTGGATGTTTCTTGACAACAATCAGTTTGTTAGAGACGTAAATGTGCTTATGTGTCAAGGTCCTTCGAGGCCTAGGAAGAAAGCGCAAAGGTGAGGCAGACGCCTGAGCAAAGCGAGCCGTGTGCAATAATAAGAAGTCCAAATCACAAAAATCATTAACGGCTCCATATATGTTCCAAGTAATAGGAATGCATTTATTTTCAAGCTAAAAATCATTAATAGCTCCATATGTATTCCAAGTATAATGGGAGCAGATATGTTGTCCCCAAAATAGGTGTCCCAATTATGCCCCCCTCTCCTATTCATGCAAGGCATATATTTTTTATTTAAAGAATTAAATAATTATGGATACCAAAAGATGCATGCATATGAGAGGAGACATAATTGGGGCACTCATTTTAGGGACAACAAATCTGCTCCAAAGTATAATAGGAATGCATTTATTTTCGAGCTCATACATGAGAAAGAACCAAGTTATAAAAAGATTTATTAGAATCATGAAAGATGGTTAAATCATGTGGGGGGGAGGAGAGTACAAAATCAATATAACGAGAGACTACGAGACAAAAAATAATTTTAGTAAAATACATGGGAAAATCAAGAGAGAATATGAAAGAGATAATTTTTGGGTTGGCTTTTATTTTTGTGGATTGTTCTTCTTTGATCTCATTTATATAAACGCTTGGAATTTGGAACTTTTTCTTTCTTTAATCTATACTTTTGTGTGTTTGTCAAAAAGTTTAGGCTGAAATAAGATTTGTTGGTCTTCTTCTTGTGAGCATATTCATCTTTTCCATTCTCTATTTAATTTGGAAA
Source organism: Iris pallida (assembly GCA_029216955.1). Classification (NCBI taxonomy): domain Eukaryota; kingdom Viridiplantae; phylum Streptophyta; class Magnoliopsida; order Asparagales; family Iridaceae; genus Iris; species Iris pallida. Next base: position 19,525,836 of record JANAVB010005597.1, read on the forward strand.
TGGATTATCATATTGTTAAATTTTGTTTTTATCATTTTTTTTTGTTTGAAAGAAAAAAAAGAAAAGAAACTTACATTGTTTTTATCATTTTTTTTATCATTGTTTTTATCATTTGATGATCAAGAAACTTACAATATTGAACATAAGGTAATTTTTCCCCTCTTGTTTGAGGCCCCCCTAACTTTAATTTCTGGCTCCCCCTTGCGGGGGAGGGTGGATATGCATATAATTTTGGGCCCTTGTAGGGTTGCACCTGTTTGAGCTGGGGCGCATTTTCCCTCAGCTGAGCTTTTTTCCTAGGCATGCTTTTAATAACTATGACAACAGTACGTCTGTGTTGGTGCAAGTTAGAGGAAAACATGAAGCTTAAGAAACCAAATGGATGCTACACTTGTTTATGTGAAGTATAGTTGCATTAACTGCCGCATGAAATGTTTTTTCTCCTTTGTTTGAGATTTAATGCTTGACTACTTTGCCGGCGTACATTTATACATACTGGTAAACTACACATTAGAATTCCCCCTCAGCATTATTTGCTTCATTCCATGTTCTACTTGTCATTTATTTTGGCTGGTATTTTTGATATATTACTCTGCCACAAGATGAATAAAAGTCTTTTGTAATTCGTTTTGGAACAAGTTGGCCTACATGTCGGTGATAACCTGAGATATCAATGGTTTATGTTTCTTAGTTACCAGCATCATTAGATAAGCGAGTTTCTATTGGCTTATCCTTATCCTAGTAAAAAAAATTTAAGGAGGCTAAGACAAATAACTAAGGTATTGATGTTCCTACGACAAAATGATATCATATCATGAGCTATTCTTAAAAGTCATCCAATGTTATACATTTACCAGTTTTACAGGCTCCTTGTACTTCCTCTGGGAAGAATGGGAGTAAAGTTTTGCATCATATGGTACGAGCTATGAAGCACGGACACTCCAAAACGATTGATGTGTTGTGTCCGTGTCAATTTCGGACACGTATTGGACACTCCAAAACACACTGGAACCGTCAAAAATGTTGCTGTTTCTATTTTGTGTTGTGTCTTGTTGTATTTGTGTCAGTGCGACATAGTGTACAAGTTGTCATAATCTCCGAGTTGTATGAGCCACCCAATTACACAATGTGACATACAAGTAAATCATGATTAAGCCATAAAAATCTCATCTTGTATAGATGAGAAAGCTGGGATAAATAGCTTCTTATCACTGGCTACCTAAAATGCAGTATCTTTCAAAGGAAGTGTCCAACGTATATCTAAGGCAATGACTTTCTCTCTTATCTTCAAACATTTATGTGATTTTCAAGCATGTTCTGTAAGTATAAAATATAAAAAAGAAGAAGAGGAAAACATGCCAGAATGTTATTCACTTCTTTATAATCAATGAGTTTAATTTCCCCTTGGATTGGAAAAGTTTAAATGTTGCTATCACCACCTGTACTTCCTACCAAATGCACATGCGTATGGATGTTTTTGTGCATCAATCTTGTTAGAGTATTTTGAAATTCAGAGGAACTTTAATTTGTTGATTTTCTTAAAACATGAGAAGACTTGGTACATTTATAGGAGCAAGTCATAACATTCTCCTTTATCCCAGGAAATGTGGGACTAAAGTGAGTTATATGATAATCGGAGCAACGGGTGACTTAACACCATCTTCACTGACCATAGACACGATGAAATTCTGGGTAACAACGACAAGTATAGCTCGATGTTTGTTTTGATTCAGAGTTAATAAGTCGCTCTGTAGATAGCAACAACAAGAAGTCGCTTGCTAAGCAAAGTCACGACGCCGAGAGGACAATAACGACAAGAAGTCGTTCGCCAATCAAGGAAAAGACAACAACGACAAAAAGTCGCTTGCAAGGACAGCTGCCAGCGAAGCTACCACAGCTTCCGACAAAGCTAACAGAGCCTGGCGAAGGTAACCCTTCAGAATTGTCATACTGTAAGGCTAGGTTTAAAATAACACCTACCGGAGCTAACTCCTTCGACCGAGTTAAAGCCAACATCAGCTCCTGCAGAGCTAAATATGCATCCTTTTATAAGGCTAAGACGTCCGCTTACAGCGAGAGCACTACGAGAGCCTTTGACGAGGCTAAATGGGGGTGGTGAGCAAAGGATTTTTTTTGTAGTTAGGGTTCTTTCTAAATTTTCATAGCTCTCATAATGAAATTTAGAGAGAACTTTAATTCCTTGATTTTCTTAAAACATGAGAAGACTTACATTTATAGGAACAAGTCAGGACATCCTCCTTTAGCCCATGCGATGTGGGACTAAATGTGAGATATACAAGACTAATTAACTGACAATTACAAGATTACAAATCAACATATTATTGGTTTTTTATTATTGTTATCCCCTTATTAATTTTTGGTTTCCCTTAATTGATTCAGCTGGCTGCTTAGATGGAAGCTGCGTCATTTGGGATTTCGAAACCAGGGGCGTCGCTAAAGAACTTCGTGATAAGGATTGTGTTGCACCTATAACTAGTGTTTGCTGGTCCAAATATGGTCATCACATACTTGCTTCAGCCACTGACAAGTCATTAACTCTTTGGAGTGTGAAGAATGGGGAGAAGATAGCGCGGGTCACGCTCCAGCAAACTACACTCCTTGCACGCCTCCTCCCATGCTCCTCTACTCCAACTCTTTGTTTGGCTTGTCCTCTATCTTCTGCGCCCATTCTTGTTGATCTTAACACTGGAAGCTCCACGGTTCTCCCAGTTTCAGTCTCTGATGTCGGAACGGGTCTCTCCTCTCATCCTCGCAACAAATTCTCTGATGGTTCTCCACCTTTTACTCCCACTGCTGCAACCTTCAACAAGCATGGAGATTTAATATATGTAGGGAACTCAAGAGGTGAGATCCTGATAGTGGATTCTAAGAGTATTAAGGTTCAGGCAATTGTCCCTATATCTGGAGGACACATCATTAAAAATATTGTCTTTAGTAAGAATGTGCAGTACTTGTTGACAAATTCAAATGATCGAGTTATCAGAGTCTATGACAATCTCCTACCCCAGAAAGGTGCGGCAGTGGAGCTTGATGAAATGTGCAAAGTTACTAATGAGTTTCAAGGGACTGAGAAATTGAAGGCGGTTGGCTCTAAATGTCTGCTCCTCTTCCGGGAGTTTCAGGATGCTGTCACGAAGATACAATGGAAAGCACCTTGTTTCAGTGGCGATAGTGAGTGGGTTGTTAGTGCTTCTGCTAACAAAGGGGAGCATAAGATATACATTTGGGATCGGTCTGGCTACTTGGTAAAGATCCTAGAAGGGCCTAAAGAAGCTCTGATAGATCTTTCTTGGCACCCTGTCCGACCTTTGATTGTCTCACTTTCTGTGGCTGGTGTGGTTTATATATGGGCCAAAGAGTATGTTGAGAACTGGAGCGCCTTTGCACCTGACTTCAAAGAACTAGAGGAGAATGAGGAGTACATCGAGAGAGAAGACGAGTTCGATCTGTTTCCAGACACTGAGAATGTAAGAAAGAATGAAGTCATCCATCTTTTAATACCCACCACACTTTGTTAGGTTTTCTCATAATCGATCATTTCAGCTCAAAGCTTTGGATATCAATCTGGATGAAGACGTTGATATCATGACTGTAGAGAAGGATTCTGCCTTCAGCGATTCAGATGCATCTGAAGAAGAGCTCCGTTTCTTGCCATCATTTCCGGTGCCAGACGTGCCAGATCAGCAAGACAAGTGTCCTGCAAGCTCTTCCAAGCTGGAGGATAGCAACCATTCTGGTTACCCGTTCTTGGTGGAAGCTGAGCAGAATGGTCAGGCAATTCTTCCTGCTTCAAGCCCAGTAGAAGGTAGTGTCACAGGTGCTGAATTATGGATAGGTGCTAATTTGAATCATAGCCAGGCTGAAGCATTACAACCACACACACACACACACACACACACACATATCACAGTACTGCCAAAAAATTCTGGGATTTTTAAGTTCATCTAATAATGGTAACTAATGATAACGATATCTGATAGTTTGTTTGTATACAAATGTAGGCATGAAAATTCTGTATGGATGTCTGTAGGAGTGAGTGTGTTGAATGGCAAGTTCAAGGTGTAACTGGCAAGTTGTCATTTCTGCAGGGGCAGGTAATTCAGCTGTAGAAGATGTGGAGGGGAACAATGGCGTGAAGAGGAAGCGAAAGCCATCGGCAAAGGTGCTGGAGTTGCAGGATGAAAAGGGTGAAGAAAAGAGTCAGAAGCCTACGATAATGAAGGTCAAAACCACCCGGCAAACTTCCTAAATCAAATAACAAGCTCGGAGAGGGCGACATGATAGATTAACTATAATTAGTCTATGCTGTTTAAATGAGAGGGGCTGTTGTGGTTATCCTGTTGTAAGTTGTAGTAAAAATAATTGGAGGATATGTTACGAAAAGTAGCTGTTATGAAGAACTTTGTACTCACTAAGAAAGATACCGAGATGGAAATTATGTGATTATCTAGCTTGCAGAATAGCCGCCAAATCGCCAAACCCGTCATTTCTCTGATGCAAGTTATGTTGGGAATGAGGTGTGATCCGAACCGAAGTCGGTCTATAAGGTGTCATATTGAACTGGATTCATGCCTTAAAAATAAATTTTCATGTAAGTCTTGAACCAATCCCAGTTATGTACATATTATGATCGTAAGTTATGTACATATTATGATCGTACCTCCTATCCGATGTGGGGCTAAATTATCAATATTGTCATCCTCTTTGAGCGTTCAACCGGAAACAATTTCAATTATCTACACCTCATAATTTCATCTCCTACTCGATGTGGGACTAAATTACCAACTCTATTGTCATCTCCTTTGAGTACTCAACCGAAAACAAGATAGAATCCGACAAATCTTGGCAGCATTTACTGGCATTTTTACACATAGCAAGCACACCATGCTATTCGTCCATGAATTGATTTGTTAAACTCTCACCCTTTGGCTGCAACAAGATTTGTAGTCGCACTGGAATGTTGACGCCAGTTACACCACAAGAAAAGCAAATAGCATGACACTACAAGAGTGGTGTGTTTATTTCGGTTCGGTTATAACCGAATAAACCGAATGATCACCCTACGTGGCAGTGGTGAGGCATTAATCTTCTCCAATAACAGTATGACATACCGCAGAAAAAACAAATAATATAACACTACAAGAATGATATGTCATGGTCTAAGCTCTCTAGCCTAGTGGTATTAGAGCGGACATCCGAAGGGGCCGGCAAGGTTCGATCCCCTCAATTGTGTGTGTGCGTGGGTTTTCAAAAAAAGAAAAAAGAAAAAAAAAAGAATGATATGTCATGTTACTATGGGAGAAAAACAAGACTTCAACTATAACAGCAGTCAAGTAAAGTAAAGATTTCTCCTAAACTATTACAAATATAACAAATAGTATAACACTACAAGAGTGAGATCGAACCACTGAATAGTGAGATCGAACCACTGAATAATTTCTCGTAAACTATAACAGCAGTCAAGTAAAGATATGCAAGATCTGATACATTTACAAGTAATTATACAAAGAAGGATCACATAATATTACTGAAGCATGTCTATGAATGGGAGAAAGTCAGGTTTCCTTTAGAAGCATCCGAAGGACAAAAGCTAGAGAAGTGCGTCGCTACGTGTATCTAGACATGCAGTATTGTAAACTACCAAGTGCAGGTCTTTCACATCGATACAGCCGGATAGTTTTTGCCTCATGAGTCAAAGTGCCCATAAAAGCTGTAGCCATTTTTAGTCTATTTGTGGACTTCAGATATCAAATTTGTAAGGAATAATTAATGAGAGTTTTTGGATATCAAATCGAGCTCCCCTGATGGTAATCTTAATGTGGTCAATTTATTCTTTTTTGCAATCAACTTTGCTACAACGCCAGCTGCTCTAACTAATTGTCCACCATTTTCAAGTGTAATTTCTATGTTATGTATGGTCGTGCCTAAGAGCATATCGGTTGAAGTAGATTCTTTTTTTTTATCAAAAAAAAAAATCCTTTCTAAACTGTACAAACTTCTTCCAAATCATACGACTTTCTAGATATATATGATGATATCTAGACAGATGGATCTTATATGAATCAGATTGTTGAAGTTCATCAAAGATGATTCCAATAATGATTCCTTTTTATGTAATGACAAATGAATTTATACTAGCTAGAAAAAACGAAAAGGTCGTGGTATGATATCAAAATATGTTGGTGTTCTTTGAGAATTACAATGGTGCGATGAACGAATAAAAATATTAGAAATAAAAATAACAGTAAAAGACGTGGTAATCCGAGGGAGGACCGTGGTTTAAATTATGGCCATGTGTCGCCCCTCCTATTAGCCAAATTCAGACGCACAGACATCAATCTTCCTGCTCGTGCCAATCGATCGGTAAAGGAACAATCAATAGAGGAGGGATACGTGGGATCATGATTTAAACTACGGTTCCCAATGTTTTAAAAACCGGACCGGAGTTTGATCCGGCCAAGACACTGGGTCGGGTCAGTTGGTTCAACCAGTGGGTTAATCTAAATGGTCCAAGTTTAATCTCTTATGGACACTATTTTTTTATAAAAAAATATCAGTTTTTTATAAAACACTGGATCAATGCTGAACCGGACCGAAAAAAACTACCGGTTCACGGTTGAACCGGTTCAACCGGCCGGTCTGGTCCGGTTTTTAAAACATTGACGGTCCCCTCTCGATATAGAATAATTCAAAATAATAATATCAACATTAGCCATTTGAAATTTCGCAAGAGAAACCTTTACAAGCACAAGCAGGAGAGAGAGAAAGATGATAGCTGCTAGCTTCTCCAACTCCCTCCCCCCATCTTATTTATTAATTAAGCTCTTAAACAACACCAAAAACATTGAACACTGCTACTTATTACGAACATATGCAGTAATGATGATATATAGCACTCTGGATGGATGGATGGATGGATGAGGATGGTGATGGTGGTGGTGTTGAAATTATTAAGGGCACTTGGGCTTCTTCTTGCTATTGAGCATGTCTCTGTAGCAAGGACACTCATCCTTGTTCCCGTAAGTGCCAGAGGGCACACAGTTGCATTTGGCACAGCACACCCCACAGTACTTGAGGCACCTGTCCTGGACACCAGCCTTGGAGCACCTCACCTTGCACTTGCCATCGCAAAATGCTGTAAATAAATAAATAAAATAACAATCATTGATCGCAAAAAAATAAAATAAAATAACAATCACATCACATTCACACTATTTATGTCCGTCACTACTTAAACGAAGACAAATTATAAAAGCGCACTTCAATACTTTGAAGGCTAGTTCAATTTTTTTTAATTTACAAATTTGTCACTAAAAAAAATATTCAAGTCCAGTTCCAATTTATATGTTAAGTAGTCTCTCGTACCAATTGATATTGGATACCACAACATTAAAATGATCATTTTTTTTTGTTGCCACATAAAATAGAAATGGAGAACCATTGAAAACTATTTTTTTGTTTGTGTAATTTCTATATAGAAACTCTAACAACTATGATAAAAATTTGCTTAAAATACAATACCAAAAAGGATAAAATCCAATTTAGAAATTCTCATTGAAGATGGCCTAAGTCAACTTTCTTTTCTTTTTTCTTCTCTCTTCTTCTTTCCTTGTCTCTTCCAAAATCCTAAACATTTTCTCTTCCAAATCTCTCTCAAAATTCACGTTCATGCCTAAATTTTTTTTATATTAACTAAAATTTGATTTAGTATTCATTCTAAACGAAAATTTGAAGTTTTGAATCCATTTAGGATTACGAACTTCAATCGCGATTGGGAACAATGGACTGTCAAAAATATTGACAGTCCTACAAATTGGAAGGTATGTCAAAAAATTTGACAGTCCTACATAAAATATTGAGTAACATATATTTTTATGACTGTCGAAAATTTTGACAGTCCTTCCAACTGGTAAGATTGTCAAAAAAATTGACAGTCCAACATAAAACATTGAGCAAAATATATTTTTAGGAGTGTCAAAATTTTTGCCGGTCCTTCCAATTTGTAGGATTGTCAATTTTTTTGTCAATCCTAGATACTATCAGGACTGCCAAAATTTTTGGCATCCTAGCAACATTTAGGACTGTCAAAAAATTTGGTACTACTAAACTGCAGTAAGTTCAGTTTAAGACTGCCAAAAAATTTGACAGTACTACATGCTAAGACTGCCAAAAATTTTTGGTAGTCCTACATGCTAAGATTGCCAAACAAAATTGGCAGTCTTAGGTAATCTTCATACCGCGAACTACGTTAGGATAATTTCTTCCAAAATTAGAAAAAAAAAATTTGTTTTGTATACAATAAATTTTGACAGTCCTAACTTTATCTTTTTCATACAATAAATTTTTCTAAAATATTATAACAGTCCTAGGATTATGAATTATTTCTTCCAAATTTTTTTACAATAATTTTCTCAGATCTACGATTCTGGTGCTTGTGGTATGCACTTCAACAACTTAATTACATTTTGTACGGTAATATGCAAAATAATCTATTATTTTGCATATGTTCAACCATTCTTAAATTTAATAGAAAATATGGTAAGTGGATATTATGTATCCTCGTCTGTGAGAAGTACTTATATATTAAAAAAAAGGAAAGATTTATGAAATGTTCAAAAATTAAAAAAGTTTTATGTAAAACCCACCGCTAAAAAAATTTTCATCGCGTGCCCAGAATTAGATAAACTTATCCAAAGCGGGTTCCAAATGACCCTTTTGCCCTTCCTTTTAATTTATTGGAAACACCCACAAAACTGCTCTAAAAAAAAACGTTTCAATACTCCATCTTCTTCCATACGCTGCTCACTTTCGAATCTAGGTTTTCTCCTCAAAAATCTTTAAAAACTCGTCGGAAAATTTCGGAAAGACCGGGACGAACGGCAAAAGTGCTAAAACGGAGGTCCAAACATCATTTTTTTGCGATTCTAAAATTTCGGAAGGCCGTCTAACCATGAAACTGTTACTTTCAGTCTCCTCGACGATACGCTCATTTTGCGACAAACGGGACCTCGTTTCGACCTTCCAGTCAAAAGTTATGGCCCTCCAAAGTTTCAGCTGACCATAAAATGCAGGAGAATGGCCATTCTCCGTTTAGAACACGAAAAATGTTAATTTTCGCATGAGGGTGGTCATTCTCCGTATTAGTAACACGGAGAATGACATTCTCCGTCTTAATTTACACGGAGAATGACCATTCTCCGTGTTAGTAACACGGAGAATGACATTCTCCGTCTTAATTTACACGGAGAATGGTCATTCCAGTGTTAAAACGCATGAGAATGGTCATTCTCCTGCGTTTTAACACTGGAATGACCATTCTCCGTGTTAAATAAAACGGAGAATGTCATTCTCTGTGTTAAATAAAACGGAGAATGGCATTCTCCGTCCTAATTAAGACGGAGAATGGCCATTCTCCGTGCTAAATTAAACGGAGAATGACCATTCTCCGTCTTAATTTACACGGAGAATGCCATTCTCCGTGTAATTTATCACGGAGAATGGTCATACCAGTGTTTAAAACGCAGGAGAATGAACATTCTCCGTGTTAGAAACACGGAGAATGCCATTCTCCGTGTTAAATAAAACGGAGAATGGCATTCTCCGTGTTAAATAAGACGGAGAATGGTCATTTTCCGTCCTAATTAAGACGGAGAATGGTCAATCCAGTGTTAAAACGCAGGAGAATGGTCATTCTCCGTGTTAGAAACACGGAGAACGGCATTCTCCGTTTTATAGTTTACACGGAGAATGGTCATTTACAGTGTTAAAACGTTAATTTAGTTTTTTCATGAATAAAGAGTTTCGTTCTTCTTTCAAAACGATGATAATTCTTATGGAAAAGAAGAAGAAAGATCTTCTCTCCACAATTGACCTAATCGTCGAAAAATTTCAAATGTCTCCACGATGAAGATGATGATGATGGTGATGATGATGACGAGCGATGATCTGAGTTCGACTGAAGAAAAATACACCGAACTACGAACGATTTTTGCAATCTCTGCTGAATATGAGAGCAATGGAATTCAGATTTCCCGTGAAGAAGAAGACGAAAATCGCAATCCAGATCTGAGTTTTTTGAATTCAAATACATATAGATGACCAATTCGCGCGGAGGGGTAGTTTCGGTATTATAAAAATAATATTTCCCAGCGGATGGCATCTAAAAGAGAATCTTGGAATATTTAACGTGAAAATACTTAATTCTGGGTATTTCATAAAACTTATGCAGCGGATGGGCATTTTATAAAAGCCCACCCCGAAATTGGGTTTCTCAGCAATTTCCAGTAAAAAAAATTATATATTTTTAGATTATTCAAACAATCCTGAAAGAAGCAGCTCAAGAGTTTATTAATTTTATTTAATATTAAAATTTTGGATAATATTTAAAATTTACACTTATGTCCTTCACATTGACTATGACAAAAGTTTAAGTCTCGTACTAACTGTAGAGAGAGAGCTTGCATGACCGTCTAAAATAAAAACTTAAACATAAATTTTAGATATTATATATATGAGATCCTAAAATTAAACTTAAATTTTGAATATTATGGAGATATAATATAAAGATCATCCCATATCAACAATCGTAATGAGACCCAATTATTCTTTTGAATAATATATAGACTTCCTAAGCGTATATTTTAAATATTGTATGACACCTTAAAAATAAATATCCTTATTAATTTAGAAAGCATAATGCTTATATATATATCTGGAAATTGCTGAGAAACCCAATTTCGGGGTGGGCTTTTATGAAATGCCCACCCGCTGGATAAGTTTTATGAAATACCCAGAATTAAGTATTTTCACGTTAAATATTCCAAGATTCCCTTTTAGATGCCACCCGCTAGAAACTGCTATTTTTATAATACCGAAACTGCCCCTCCGCGCGAATTGGTCATCTATATGTATTTGAATTCAAAAAACTCAGATCTGGATTGCGATTTTCGTCTTCTTCTTCTTCACGAAAAATCTGAATTCCATTGCTCTCATATTCAGCAGAGATCGCAAAGATCGTTCGTAGTTCGGTGTGTTTTTCTTCAGTCGAACTCAGATCATCGCTCGTCATCATCATCACCATCATCATCATCTTCATCGTGGAGACATTTGAACTCAGATCTTCAATTGTGGAGAGAAGATCTTTCTTCTTCTTTTCCATAAGAATTATCATCGCTTTGAAAGAAGAACGAAACTCTTTATTCCTGAAAAAACTAAATTACACGTTTTAACACTGGAAATGAGCATTCTCCGTCTTAATTAGGACGGAGAATGGCATTCTCCGTCTTAATTAGGACGGAGAATGCCATTCTCCGTCCTAATTAACACGGAGAATGACATTCTCCGTTTCCGTCTTAATTAGGACCGAGAATGGCATTCTCCGTCTTAATTAGGACGGAGAATGCCATTCTCCGTTTTATTTAAGACGGAGAATGCCATTCTCCGTCCTAATTAACACGGAGAATGACATTCTCCGTTTCCGTCTTAATTAGGACCGAGAATGTCATTCTCCGTCTTAATTAGGACGGAGAATGGCATTCTCCGTTTTATTTAAGACGGAGAATGGCATTCTCCGTCCTAATTAACACGGAGAATGGCATTTTCCGTGTTTCTAACACGGAGAATGGTCATTCTCCTGCGTTTTAACACTAGAATGACCATTCTCCGTGATAAATTACACGGAGAATGGCATTCACCGTCCTAATTAAGACGGAGAATGGTCATTCTCCGTTTAATTTAGCACGGAGAATGGCCATTCTCCGTCTTAATTAGGACGGAGAATGCCATTCTCCGTTTTATTTAACACGGAGAATGACATTCTCCGTTTCATTTAACACGGAGAATGGCATTCTCCGTGTTTCTAACACAGAGAATGGTCATTCTCCTGCGTTTTAACACTGGAATGACCATTCTCCGTGTAAATTAAGACGGAGAATGTCATTCTCCGTCCTAATTAAGACGGAGAATGGTCATTCTCCGTGTAAATTAAGACGGAGAATGCCATTCTCCTGCATTTTATGGTTAGCTGAAACTTTGGAGGGCCATAACTTTTGACTGGGAGGTCGAAACGAGGTCCCGTTTGTCGCAAAATGAGCGTATCGTCGAGGAGACTGAAAGTAACAGCTTCATCGTTAGACGGCCTTCCGAAATTTTAGATTCGTAAAAAAATGATGTTTGGACCTCCGTTTTAGCACTTTTGTCGTTCGTCCCGGTCTTTCCGAAATTTTTCGACGAGTTTTTGAAGATTTTTGAGGAGAAAACCTAGATTCGAAAGTGAGCAGCGTATGGAAGAAGATGGAGTATTGAAACGTTTTTTTAAGAGCAGTTTTGTGGGTGTTTCCAATAAATTAAAAGGAAGGGCAAAAGGGTCATTTGGAACCCGCTTTGCATAAGTTTCTCTAATTCTGGGCACGCGATGAAAGTTTTTTTAGCGGTGGGTTTTACATAAAACTTTTTTAGTTTTTGGGCATTTCATAAATCTTCCCTATATATATTAGTTATTACCTGAGCCAGCCATTGCGGTTTGGAGGAAGGAGGAGGTGAGGAGGAGGAGGAAGAGGAAGAAGACGAGGGCCAAGCTACTACTGGATGATGCTGAGAGTAGCTTCATATCTTTCTTTCTAATGTATGGACAGCTAACTAGCCGATGATCTATATATATATAGAGAGAGAGAGAGAGAGCGCTATAGTTATAAGTAGGATTATTTTGTATAATGGTATCAGATTTAAAATTTAATTAGATTTTGGTTATTAAATTTATCTATTTTAGATTTTGGGTACTTCAAAAAATTTTAATGACACATTTTAGTAATAAAATTGGACTTTTGTAGCGAAATGAGTCTTAGTGACGAATGTTCGTCTAAAAATGTCACAAAAAATTTGAGTATCCAAAAACTAAAACGGACAAATTCAACATCCAAAGTTTAATTATGTCCTAAGAGCATCCACAGTGGAGCCACTCCAAACACGTACTCCAAATAATTAAAAATTGTGTAAATCATTACTTTTGGAGTGTCCCATTGATATTGACACACAATGGTATACTCCAAACAAATACTCGAAATTAATATCTTTCATCTTTTTTTTTCCTTCCATGTTTGGTAAGATTTTTTCTCCCTCTTTTTTCTTCTTTATTTTCCTTCCCTGTTGGGTAAAATTGGTTAATAAATTAATGTAGTAGAGCTAGCACTGGAGTGTCTCTTAGCCTTCTCGTAATTTTTAAGTATGGACAATTATCCACTATAATTTTCGTGTGCTATAAAATTTGACTAAAGTCATAATATAGCATTTGAAATCTTTCCCATTACCTTATACAAAATAATCCTTATAAGTATGAAGTTGGGAATTGTCTATAAAGCACTAGCCTAGTGGTAGTGCGGAGGGCCGTCCGAGCACAGGTTTTGGGTTCGATTTTTTTTGGGGATGGCTGGATAGCTTTGAACCACGGTCCAACTTGAAAAAAAAGAGAAAAATAATTAAAAAAAGGGGTATGAAGTTGGGAATTAAGAAGAATAGTGGGTTATTAGCTGATGGAAAGAAGAAGTTTAAGAAGGAAGTACCCTTAGGTCTCGTTTGGTCCACGGATTTAAGGAACCAAAAAAGAAAAGTTGTTCCTTTTTCTTTGTTTGGTAGCCATAAATTTGGAAATCAATTTTTCGACAAGAAAAAAAATTGAAGGAAATATAGTTCCACTCAGGACCCATGGGATTGATTTTCTCTTCTTCTTTCCCAATATTTATTACAAAAATTATGACAAAAATAACCATGTGTCATTGCTTATATTTACCATTAATGTTATTTTTTATAATGTTATTTTTATTTTAAAAGGTTAGAATATTATTAAAATATTGTTATATTTTTTTTTTTTTGTACCAACCAAACAATAAAAAGAAAATGTGATAAAAAATTTACTTTTCTATTCCTATGTAAACTACAAGAGAATGCATTTCCTTTTCGTGAACCAAACGAGGCCTTATTTTCAAGCAAAGTAGGTGAGTTGAGGATCTTAGGACTTGTTTGGTAACCGGATTTTACTATTTGGATTTGGATTTGGAAATCCTCCAAATCCAAATCATAGATTTTACTATTCAAATCCAACTCCAAATCCAACTCCAACCAAACATAGGATTTGGTTTTATGATTAATAATTAAATTATAGTCATGATCAATAATTAAGATATTAATTAATTATGATTAATTATAGTTATTATTATTTATAAAATTAATAATTAACGATTAGTAATTAATAATTGACGATTAGTTATTATTAATTATAAAATTAATAATTAATGATTAGTTAATTTTTAAATAAATAACGATTAATAATTAAAGATTAACGATTAATAATTCATAACTATAAATTTAATAATTAATAATTAACGATTAATTATAGTAATTATAAATTAAATAATTAATAATTAATAAATTAATAAATTAATAATTAACGATTATAAATTAATAATTAATGATTATAAATTAATAATTATAATTAATGATTATAAATTAATAATTAATAATTAAGTAATTAAGTAATTAAGTAATCATAATTAAGTAATAATTAATAATTAACGATTATAAATTAAGTAATTATAATTAATAATTAAATAAATAACAATTATTAATTAATGATTATAAATTAAGTAATAATTAAATAATTAAGTAATAATTAATAATTAATAATTAACGATTAATAATTAATAATTAATAATTAAGTAATAAATTAATAATTAATAATTAATAATTAGTTAATTAAAATTAATAATTAATAATTAATGATTAATTAACTATAAATTAAATATTTTAAAAATAGTAATTATAATTAATATTATTATGATTAGTAAATTATTAATTAAATTATTATAAAATATGATTCTAATTGTGATTACAATATTATTAATTAAGATTATAATAAAATAGTTATTAATAAATTATTAATTAATATGATTATAACAAAATTAACTAATTAACCAATTTTTTAATTAATAATACTAAACATAGGATATGATTATTAATTAATATTAATAATAAATATTTTAACGAAATTATTAAAGAATAATAATTTTTTCCTCCAAAATTCAACCAAATCCAAGTTTTGGATTTTGTCATACTTTCCATATCCAAATCCATCTCCAACCAAACATAGGATTCCATGGATTTGTGTCACGACCCGATCCCAACTTTGGGTCTAGTCGGATCATGCCCAGCCTGCGCCGTTGATGAGACGGCGGCAGTAAGCTGTTCAGTAGCAGGCAACCACACAACAACGCAGATATACATTTGTCACAACTTTATTCGGAATTGAAATTCAGTTTAATGAAATATTCAGAATACATCTGGAAATGAAAATGCAGAAAATCAAACTACAACTCCAAGAAAGAAATGCTGAAAAAGAAATCTAGCAATCTGGTTCCGTCGCCTCAGGATCAGCGTCCTCCGGGGACGGCTCCGGTACCGTCGCAGGGAAGAGAACCGAGTCAAAATAGCCATTAAAGAATAGCTCGTCAACCTCAGTGTTACCTAAAATGTTGTCTCCAGTCAGGAGGGAGCAAAGTATAATTCATGCTAATTTTAAACAGTTAAATAAGAAATAGAATCATGCAGTTCTAAACAGTTTTAAAACAGGTTTGTTACAGTAGAAAACAGTGATTTGAACAGGTAATGACATATGACCGGCTTGGGTTTGTTACAGGAGGGATAATGGGTTTTGTTACAGTAGTGGTCATAATCATTACGCTATTCCCCAGTCCCCAGTAGTTACAGTACAGTACTCTCGGTGAGAGTTTCGTGTTTGAGTCGTGGTTTAGACATGCAGTAAAACGATTAAGTAAATAACTGTAAACTAACACAAACTATACTTGCCTTGAATTAAGATTGACTGGAAGAACAGTTCGGTACCAAGGAGGACGTCAGGTACGACCTCGAGTTCCTACAGTTGAGAACTCGATTTAGAATCCTGAATCACCAGACTAAGTGTGCTAGTTGCAATCTCTAGTAAATATGTCCTAGTCAAGTTTTATGTTGTATTAATTTACACCTAACGATTACGTCGCAACTACGTGCATTGATTAACCGGTTAATTGGATTATTTGGAAAATCACGAGAATCGATTACAATTTGGAAAACTTTGTGTTTTCATAATATGTATATAAAATACAGTTTTCTTTTAGTGACAAACAGTGAATTAATAATATTTTATTTATTTTAGCTAAACTCGTAATTAAGCCGTAAATTACGTCCTAACTACGAATATGAAATCAATCCAAACCACCCAAATTTACATCCACCAGAAAAGAAAAGAAAACAAACTACGCTACACAAATACATGGGCACAGCTACTGGTCCTAGGGTGGGCTTATGCCCGATACATCTTTCTTTTACATTAAATAAGAAAAAAAATGACTTAATTATTAAATAATTTAAAGTGCAGGAAAAATAGATATCTAATATAAATAGCCTAATATTAAAAATAATAAGAAGAAGCTAGGAGTCTCAGGCTCGGTCCATTCCTCAAATTTCGGTTTATGCCTCAACGTCCGGTCGGACCGGTGCGTTTGCATTTCGCCGGGGCCCACAGACCGGTACGGTCGTCGCCCGAAAATCGGTTTTAGAAATCATTTTCGAAAGCCAGTTTTGAAATCAATTAAAAATATAATTTTTGTAAAAATTTGGGCAGCACTTCCTCTATTCTGGGACAAACCCAAAACTGGAAAATGCTCCACAAATTCCTGCAAATAATTTCCAACCCAAAATAGTCCACAAAATATCCACCAAAATAATTCCAACACCACAGAAATAATTCCAACACCACCAAATAATTCCCGAAAAGTCCGGGAATCCAATATCAACCAATTCACGCCAACCCAGCAAGTAAAAACACAGGAAATTATTCTAACGCAGCTAATCGAATTATAAAACGCAGCTATCCGGATTCCCGAGAGGGAACCGGGGGACCGATCTATCATCATCGACTCACGGAAGGGACGAGCTACTCTGATTACACAGAAATTACCAGATTCCGTTGGCGGGGAGCCGCGGAAAAAACTCGAGAAAATATCCGAAACTAAGTCGGCAGCAGGTCGAAGTTCCCGATCTATCATCATCGACTCACGGAAGGGACGAGCTACTCTGATTACACAGAAATTACCAGATTCCGTTGGCGGGGAGCCGCGGAAAAAACTCGAGAAAATATCCGAAACTAAGTCGGCAGCAGGTCGAAGTTCCCGATCAGCGGAAGAGTCCGCGGACAGCGGAAACGCCGACGGGGACAACAAGGAACCGCGGGAAAGGCGCTGGACAGTAGCGAGGCACCGACGGCACGGGTGCTGTCGGCCGAGGAGGTTGCTGACGCGGCGGGGAACCGCGCAGAAGGGGGGGTCGGGATTCTGGCCGCGGGCGGAGGAAGCCGCCGGCCACGGGGAAGTCCGGCCGAGGGGCGCGGCCTCGGAAGGGTTTCGCCGGAAGGTCGGCGGGCTCGCGGGTCCACGCGAGAGGGCTCGGGAAGCCGGCGATCTGCTCGGCCAGGGTTGCACGCCGAGGGTGGCGCTCACGCGAGGAGCGGGGCGGCTGGACGGCACCGGTCGGCGGCGCAGGGGGTCGCACCTCGGGTCGAGGCTGCGGGCGGCGGGCAGCGCCGCGCGCGGGAGGTGGTCGGCCGCGGATCGCGCGGTGGGGCGCCGGATCCGCGCTGGACGGCGGAGGTCGGCCGCGGAAGACGCGGCGCGGAGGCGGTGCGGTGCTCGGGTCTGGCGGCTGGCCGCGGAGAGGGATCGGGGGAGAAATGGGTTTCTCCAGAAAATGAGAAAAGGAGAGAGAGGGAAGAGGGATTAGGTGAGGGCTTCTCCAATGAAGTCAGTGGGAGAGAGGGAGAGAGTTGTTGAGAAGAGTTGAGAGGTCACTCTCTCCACAGAGAAACTGAGGGTGGGAGAGATGAGTGGTAGTGAGTGCTATGTGAGATTAGTAAAGGGAAAGGAGAGCTGGTTGTGGGGAAAGAAGAGTGGAGGGGAAATAGGAGCTTGAACGTGGGGGAGAGATTTGCTGGTCCCTCGTGGACCAGCTCCTCAAAATTATTATTATTATTTTTTTTTTTTTTATTATTATTATTAATCATTAACCAAACAGATTTTGAAATGAGAAAGGGTTCGGCTCAGGCCTGGGTCTGGGTTCGGACTCGGGTCTGGGTCTGGGTCCAAAGATCCATGTTATTAATAATTTCGAAATCATTTGCACTCATCAATATTTAATAATAATAATAATACTAAATAATAATTTTTGAAATGCTAATATTTAATACGAAACACTAATATTAATAATTTACAAACTATGGGTTTCACAATCTTCCCTCCTTAGAAAATTTCGTCCTCGAAATTAAAGTAAGGTAGGAAAGGCAAACATGTACAGGTACTGCGCCCGTAACTCAGTTCCAACCATAGGGATTTTTCAAGGCAGTCGTGGATGAGACGGTTGAGAGAAAAGTTTTATTTATGATATCATCCACGCAGAGAAATACAAAAGCGAACCAAAGTACACGAGGTTGATCAGACCATCATGCACCGGTCCTGATTAGACAATATATTAGTGGGTGCACCCAATAAGATATCGTCATGATCAAGCTTGATAAAGAGATAGCTTGCAAAACTAGGCTAACTTCGTCAGCATCAGTTAAGTTTAGAACGAAAAAGATGAGAAAAATAAGTGATGGCTCGAATTCTGATCTTCTTCTTACCCCTGACTAGGCTTGCAACTGGTTTCTCTGGCACTGAAAGGTTAAGTCCAAACTTGAGCTCTGAATTATCCAAATTGTGACTCGGATCCGAAATGTAGCATATGAGCTGTGACGTAGAAGACGTTGCACACTCTCAAGATTAGCTGGTAGAGCTAACTGGTACGCTACTTCCAACACGTCTTAAACTTCAAATTGCCTGATGTATCTGGCCTCAATTTCTGGGTCCGTCAAAACTGATTGTTCCTCTGGTAGGAGAAACTTCACCAAATGTAATTTGGTCTTCCCAAGACCTAACAATTTCGAGACGCAACATCTCAAACATCTTCAAGCGTCTGGATTGACCTCTCTGATTGCTTGTCCCGCGGTACTCCATGAATCCGGTAGATGTGCTCCCCGTACAATGCTGCCCACTTCTTAGTGGATAAACCAACTTGAAGGAATTTAAAGTGTGCTGATTTAGTCAGTCGGTTTATAATAATCCAATTGGTGCCCTTCCCTCCTTGGGAACAAGGCAATCCTTACTCAAAGTTCATGGTTATATGCTTCTATCTGAATTGTCCAGCGGCTCCAACAAACTTGTTGCCCTCTTGCTAAATTCCTCATGTTGACACTTTCACATCTAATCCCATACCTGGAATTGTCCTTCTTTATTCCATAACACCAATCAATGGAGGAATATACCGATACATCTTATTATCTCCTGAACTTATGGAATACTGCGACTGGTGCATTTCTTCCATCAACTCGTTCCTCCGTTTGTCAACCGACACGCAAAGTCCCGCACCATTCTTCAGAGTTCCAATGCTGATCAATTTAGAAACCCTCAAGTGTTCCTGCCAACACTTGATCTCTAAGCCTGCAAAGTGCCTCGTTTTGAAACTACGTTCTCTTGACTTTTATCTCTCAGCCTCGAACTTCCTCAATACTGAATCATCATCCAGCTCCGTCCTTCTATCTCCAGGTAGTATAACCTCCAGTCCAAACTTCTCGATGTCTTCTAGCAGGCGCTAGTCCTTGGTTAAGAACTTCGCCATCAGTATCGACCAAGTGCATCAGCGACCACATTAGCCTTACCTGAATGATACTGCAGGTTGATGTCGTAATCCTTCCTCTGCTTCAGCCATCTTCTTAATCTAACATTCAGCCCTTTCTGAGTGAAGACATATTTCAGACTCTTGTAGTCCGTATATATTTCACCCCCTTTCCATAAAAATCTTGCTTCCATAGCTTCAGAGTAAAGATAATTGCAGCAATTCAAATTAGGCGTGGGATGATTCTTCTCATGAGTCTGTAGTTGCCTACACATGTAAGCAATTACTTTTTCATGTTGTTGAAGAACGCAACCCAATCCTCTTCCAGAAACATTACTGTAAATTGAGATCCCACCGGTTCCTGCGGGTAGCACAAGGATTGGTGTATTGGTAAGTCTCTTCTTCAGCTCCTCAATGCCGACTGGCAAACTTCTCGTTCAGATGAACTCTTCATTCTTCCAAGTGAGCTTCGTCGTCGGCTCAGCAATCTTGGCGAAACCCTTCACGAACTTCTGATAGTAGCCGGCCAAGTTCAAGGATCTTTCGAATTGAACTTGGGGTATACCACTCTTCAACAACAGCTATCTTCCATCGAAATTTCTTCTCTTGACCCCATGGCCAAAAGTCCACCTTGTCAAAAATCCACGTTCAGATAACTTACCATAGAATTTCTTTTTCCTCAAAGTTTCCAAACTTCCTCAAGCGTTCCTCATGCTCTTCTTCAGTCTTCAAATATATCAGGATGTTATCTATGGAGAAGATAAACCGATTCAAATATTCATGAAAATCTCTGTTCATGAGATTCCTGAACACAGCAGAAGTATTTGCCAGTCTAACGTCCTGACCACAGAAAACTACCCATACTTGGTGTTTGAACGCCGTCTTGGAAATGTCCTCTTTCCTGACTTTGATTTGATGGTGGTCAGATCTTAAGTCAAACTTCAAAACATCCTGACTCCACACAATCAGATCAAACAGATCCTCGATCCGGACAGAAAGTACTTGTTCTTTAGTGTCTGATAATTGATGCACATCCGTTTGTTCCATCCTTCTGGGACACAAACAAGATAGATACTCCCTAAGGTAAAGTTCCACTCTGAACAAATCCTAAAGTCTTCATTGATCTGTTCCTCCATCTTCTTGGCCACCTTCGGGTTGACTCTGTAACATACCTTAGAATTAGGGAAAGAGCCAGGGACTAAGTCAGGGTGAGTCCTATGTCTAGATCTGGGGTTATCCAGAGAGACTATCAGGGAAAACATCTGCCATAAGGGTGTAACTAAAACTTCTATTCATGTGGAGAATTACAGCAAAAACTCTTATGTTTGATCTAAAGACATCCTGTTACAACTTCCAAGAGATGATGCTATTCAGCGGTTCTAGGTATTATTCTTCATGGTTCTGGTTCTTGGATGAGCAGTCTCCAACTGCTTCCTTTTCTATGAACCTCGAGTATGCATCATGTCTTATTGTAAGGGGCAGGGTATGCTGGATAGGAAGAGGGTCCTTAGGTTGTGGCCTAACAGGTGTTGCTGGAATATGAGCTCTGGTTTGATAGACAGATAAGGGCAGTCCTTTACCCGATGTTCAGCAGATCCACATGCCAAACATTGTCCCAATCTCTTGCGGCAACTAACGGCCTGATGACCAGGCCTCTTGCAATAGTTACAAGCTCAAAGCTTCTTACTGCAAGACTGCCGGAAAGTAGAGTACTCGATGGGACCCAATATCTTCTAGATTCAAGGGTATCCTTTCTAGGACAAAAGTTCTGCTCTAACTGGTTGGAGGTAACTAAAGCTACATCATGACGCTCTTCATGTCTTCTCTCGTGATATTCTTCTGTTCCTGCTGGGCTTCATCTTTAGCTTTCTGGGACTCCGTAATTTCTCAAAATAGGTCAACCATTTGGAAGATGATTGCTGGTACTGGTGGAGCAACAAAATGATTAATCCACCAGGGAAATGCAATTCAGTTTGATATGAGGTAGGATTCGCCAGTGTAGGAAAAACTTCACTGGATACACTATGAGGACGGTCAAATAGCCGCGAGGGAAAGGACCCTGGGCTTGGTTGAGGGGATGGGGTATGATCCGGAGATAACACCTCATCGCCAACAGGTTTTGGTCAACGGTCATTCTCTGGAAGGTTTAGGACGCACACAAGCAAGGTAGCCTACCGGTCTATAATCAGGCAAAAATATTTACTTATATATGAATCGGACCTATGTCGTGACAAATCAATGTTCTAGTGTTCTAATTGTTTCTAGGTAGGTTTTCCTAAATTGTTGTTGTGCGACCTGCATGGGCCACCACTGAAAACATGTCACGACCCGATCCCAACTTTGGGTCTAGTCGGATCATGCCCAGCCTGCGCCGTTGATGAGACGGCGGCAGTAAGCTGTTCAGTAGCAGGCAACCACACAACAACGCAGATATACATTTGTCACAACTTTATTCGGAATTGAAATTCAGTTTAATGAAATATTCAGAATACATCTGGAAATGAAAATGCAGAAAATCAAACTACAACTCCAAGAAAGAAATGCTGAAAAAGAAATCTAGCAATCTGGTTCCGTCGCCTCAGGATCAGCGTCCTCCGGGGACGGCTCCGGTACCGTCGCAGGGAAGAGAACCGAGTCAAAATAGCCATTAAAGAATAGCTCGTCAACCTCAGTGTTACCTAAAATGTTGTCTCCAGTCAGGAGGGAGCAAAGTATAATTCATGCTAATTTTAAACAGTTAAATAAGAAATAGAATCATGCAGTTCTAAACAGTTTTAAAACAGGTTTGTTACAGTAGAAAACAGTGATTTGAACAGGTAATGACATATGACCGGCTTGGGTTTGTTACAGGAGGGATAATGGGTTTTGTTACAGTAGTGGTCATAATCATTACGCTATTCCCCAGTCCCCAGTAGTTACAGTACAGTACTCTCGGTGAGAGTTTCGTGTTTGAGTCGTGGTTTAGACATGCAGTAAAACGATTAAGTAAATAACTGTAAACTAACACAAACTATACTTGCCTTGAATTAAGATTGACTGGAAGAACAGTTCGGTACCAAGGAGGACGTCAGGTACGACCTCGAGTTCCTACAGTTGAGAACTCGATTTAGAATCCTGAATCACCAGACTAAGTGTGCTAGTTGCAATCTCTAGTAAATATGTCCTAGTCAAGTTTTATGTTGTATTAATTTACACCTAACGATTACGTCGCAACTACGTGCATTGATTAACCGGTTAATTGGATTATTTGGAAAATCACGAGAATCGATTACAATTTGGAAAACTTTGTGTTTTCATAATATGTATATAAAATACAGTTTTCTTTTAGTGACAAACAGTGAATTAATAATATTTTATTTATTTTAGCTAAACTCGTAATTAAGCCGTAAATTACGTCCTAACTACGAATATGAAATCAATCCAAACCACCCAAATTTACATCCACCAGAAAAGAAAAGAAAACAAACTACGCTACACAAATACATGGGCACAGCTACTGGTCCTAGGGTGGGCTTATGCCCGATACATCTTTCTTTTACATTAAATAAGAAAAAAAATGACTTAATTATTAAATAATTTAAAGTGCAGGAAAAATAGATATCTAATATAAATAGCCTAATATTAAAAATAATAAGAAGAAGCTAGGAGTCTCAGGCTCGGTCCATTCCTCAAATTTCGGTTTATGCCTCAACGTCCGGTCGGACCGGTGCGTTTGCATTTCGCCGGGGCCCACAGACCGGTACGGTCGTCGCCCGAAAATCGGTTTTAGAAATCATTTTCGAAAGCCAGTTTTGAAATCAATTAAAAATATAATTTTTGTAAAAATTTGGGCAGCACTTCCTCTATTCTGGGACAAACCCAAAACTGGGAAATGCTCCACAAATTCCTGCAAATAATTTCCAACCCAAAATAGTCCACAAAATATCCACCAAAATAATTCCAACACCACAGAAATAATTCCAACACCACCAAATAATTCCCGAAAAGTCCGGGAATCCAATATCAACCAATTCACGCCAACCCAGCAAGTAAAAACACAGGAAATTATTCTAACGCAGCTAATCGAATTATAAAACGCAGCTATCCGGATTCCCGAGAGGGAACCGGGGGACCGATCTATCATCATCGACTCACGGAAGGGACGAGCTACTCTGATTACACAGAAATTACCAGATTCCGTTGGCGGGGAGCCGCGGAAAAAACTCGAGAAAATATCCGAAACTAAGTCGGCAGCAGGTCGAAGTTCCCGATCAGCGGAAGAGTCCGCGGACAGCGGAAACGCCGACGGGGACAACAAGGAACCGCGGGAAAGGCGCTGGACAGTAGCGAGGCACCGACGGCACGGGTGCTGTCGGCCGAGGAGGTTGCTGACGCGGCGGGGAACCGCGCAGAAGGGGGGGTCGGGATTCTGGCCGCGGGCGGAGGAAGCCGCCGGCCACGGGGAAGTCCGGCCGAGGGGCGCGGCCTCGGAAGGGTTTCGCCGGAAGGTCGGCGGGCTCGCGGGTCCACGCGAGAGGGCTCGGGAAGCCGGCGATCTGCTCGGCCAGGGTTGCACGCCGAGGGTGGCGCTCACGCGAGGAGCGGGGCGGCTGGACGGCACCGGTCGGCGGCGCAGGGGGTCGCACCTCGGGTCGAGGCTGCGGGCGGCGGGCAGCGCCGCGCGCGGGAGGTGGTCGGCCGCGGATCGCGCGGTGGGGCGCCGGATCCGCGCTGGACGGCGGAGGTCGGCCGCGGAAGACGCGGCGCGGAGGCGGTGCGGTGCTCGGGTCTGGCGGCTGGCCGCGGAGAGGGATCGGGGGAGAAATGGGTTTCTCCAGAAAATGAGAAAAGGAGAGAGAGGGAAGAGGGATTAGGTGAGGGCTTCTCCAATGAAGTCAGTGGGAGAGAGGGAGAGAGTTGTTGAGAAGAGTTGAGAGGTCACTCTCTCCACAGAGAAACTGAGGGTGGGAGAGATGAGTGGTAGTGAGTGCTATGTGAGATTAGTAAAGGGAAAGGAGAGCTGGTTGTGGGGAAAGAAGAGTGGAGGGGAAATAGGAGCTTGAACGTGGGGGAGAGATTTGCTGGTCCCTCGTGGACCAGCTCCTCAAAATTATTATTATTATTATTTTTTTTATTATTATTATTAATCATTAACCAAACAGATTTTGAAATGAGAAAGGGTTCGGCTCAGGCCTGGGTCTGGGTTCGGACTCGGGTCTGGGTCTGGGTCCAAAGATCCATGTTATTAATAATTTCGAAATCATTTGCACTCATCAATATTTAATAATAATAATAATACTAAATAATAATTTTTGAAATGCTAATATTTAATACGAAACACTAATATTAATAATTTACAAACTATGGGTTTCACAATTTGGTATAAATTAAGTAATTATAATTAATAATTAAATAAATAACAATTATTAATTAATGATTATAAATTAAGTAATAATTAAATAATTAAGTAATAATTAATAATTAACGATTAATAATTAATAATTAATAATTAAGTAATAAATTAATAATTAATAATTAATAATTAGTTAATTAAAATTAATAATTAATAATTAATGATTAATTAACTATAAATTAAATATTTTAAAAATAGTAATTATAATTAATATTATTATGATTAGTAAATTATTAATTAAATTATTATAAAATATGATTCTAATTGTGATTACAATATTATTAATTAAGATTATAATAAAATAGTTATTAATAAATTATTAATTAATATGATTATAACAAAATTAACTAATTAACCAATTTTTTAATTAATAATACTAAACATAGGATATGATTATTAATTAATATTAATAATAAATATTTTAACGAAATTATTAAAGAATAATAATTTTTTCCTCCAAAATTCAACCAAATCCAAGTTTTAGATTTTGTCATACTTTCCATATCCAAATCCATCTCCAACCAAACATAGGATTCCATGAATTTGTCTCTAAATCTATAAAAATTCAAATCCCACCTTCAAATACGGTTTACCAAACGGGCTCTTAGGGAAAGTGACGACAAACATGAGTTTCATTATAGGAAGGGTCCTGGGAGTAGGGAGTATGCAATGCATTTCCTTATTGGGGACTGTCCTAGTGGAGTAAGGAATCTGTGTCTTTCATTCTAGCGTCTTCTTTACTTTTCCTTTTCCTTCTAGATAAAACCATCCAGTAGTGACCGTTTCTTGATAAGACCATTCGTAAGACCATCTCCAATGGAGGTTTCAATCTTTCCTATTTCTATAAAAAAAAAAATTATTTTAGAAAATTTTTTTCCCAATGATAATTTCTATCACCATTTCTATCCTATATGATAATGATGTAGGACAGAAACTTTTTAGGAGAATTTTTACATGTAGAAACTCTCATAGGTGATTTCTATCATAGGTTATTTTTCTAATTTTTAGGAGAATTTTTAGGAGAATTTTTACATGTAGAAACTCTCATAGGTTATTTTTAGAAAAAACTTCTTTCAATGGTGATTTATATCACCATTTCTATCCTAGGTGGCAATGATGTAGGATGGAAACTTTCTAGGAGGGTTTCTACATTTAGAAACTCTCATAGAAATTCTCCTATCTCTCATGACAATTATTATTGGGCCCCACACCATTAAATTGGTCCTTTTGCTATGTGACACATAGGATAGAAATGGAGAACCATTGAAGAACATTTTTTATATGTGTACAATTTTTATGGAGAAACTCTTCCAACTAGGATAAAAATCTTCTTAAAGTACAATGCCAAGTAGGATAAGAACTCAATTTTAGAAATCACCATTGGAGATTGTCTAAGAGCAACATTAGTATCGGTCATCATCGGTCCCATTTTCTAGATTAAAAAATTTAAACTTATTTGATTGAATAGTGAATTTTATTTTCAGTCTCAATTTTTAGATTTTTGTCTCATTCCATCCATATGACCTAAGATTTGGGCCTTCCGATTTCTAGATTCTAAATTGTAGAAATTTATTTTGTAGAATAGTAAATTCCATTCTCGGCCAACTTTTTAGATTCTAAATTTTATATATATTTTTTTTCTCACATCAAATTTTGACCATAATTTGGGGCCGGAGCTCAATTTGTCATTGCCTACTATTCTCATACAAGTCCAATTCATTCTACATTTATTTTATTTTTAAAATTTTGGACCTCAAGATGAAATTTTGAACACCATCTACTAATGATGCTCTAAGTGACCCTTTCTATAGTGAACTTCTATGGCCGGTCTTTATATAATATAAAAGAAAAACTAAAAGAATTAAGTAACTAAATATATTAAAAAAATGTTGTTACTCAAATTTGAACCAAACTCCTAATGTATAAATCTAATATGATATTCGTTATACAACAACTCTTTTGAGTTAAAAATAATTCATAGTACATCATTGTTTATGTATCTATGTTGATATTATTTTAGTCGATGTTATTTTAGTCTTCGAGTCCTAAATCGTCACCAATCTAGTCTGTTCTAGACTATGACCGCTCCTGTGAACTTTCAAAACCTTTATCTATAATAAATTCTTTAGTGACTGTCATGAATCTTCGAAATGTTCTCATCATATCTTTTATCTTTTATTTTACGCTTACTCCGCCACTGCCCTAGAGTAGTGGTAGATTCTTCAAAATCTTGTCCCCTTCTTCTTCTTCTTTTTTTCTTTGTTTTTGTGTTTTTAGGGAGAATAAAGAGAGGAGATCGAAATGTGTTCTCCGCACAAAAAGAGAGAAATGCATTCTCAATGCACGCCAACATGTCGTGTATTTGGTGTAGGTCTACACCTTGTTCGTATCACAGTCTATTTGTCATGAGATACGATCTCGTGCATAGAAAATTGACGTTCAAAATGTATTGCTCAGTTAAAGATAAAGGTAAATTACATAAGACTATTTAGCATTTTATTTACAACAAAATTTTCACACTCTATCTATGTTCTTACTCAAACATGGATATAAGTAGTGAAAACAATATTGCAACATTTTTTTAAAATATTTTTGTGAGGATAACAAATTAAGAATTCAATGGATGCAAATATTGTCTTTAACGATCTTATCAAGGATGGTTAAATGGTTCTAGCCGCGGCAACTTGTTTCATATTCCGTGTTTTTTATATGAGATTCGCTTAACATTACTTAACTATCAACAATGAAATGTGGGAGGAAACTAATTTTTTGGCATAACATTTATTAGGAACACATTATTTGTAATTTTGATCAACTACACTACCAAAATTTATCGATTTAGCGACGGCCGAATCCGTCGCTAAGACGACGGTAATTACAATTAGCGACCGATTGCCGACGGATATTGGCCAAAAACATCCGTCGGCAATCAGCTCGTCGCTAATAACCATCCGTCGCTAAGTTGTCGTCACATGACGGAATAGCGACGGATAGTCGACGTCACAATACGAAGACTTAGCGACACGTTCCCGACGGATTTTCGTCCATTTCAACTATTAAGTACTTAACTGTGTAGGAAATAGCGACGTAACTTTCCGTCGGTAACCCGTCGTAACGGCGTATCAGATCGTATCGTTGCGTCGCTAATCCGTCGATAACGTCGATATTAAGTGACGGATTAGCGACGGTCTGCTGACGGAAAAACCGTC
Source organism: Iris pallida (assembly GCA_029216955.1). Lineage (NCBI taxonomy): Eukaryota > Viridiplantae > Streptophyta > Magnoliopsida > Asparagales > Iridaceae > Iris > Iris pallida. The sequence continues at coordinate 19,554,207 of JANAVB010005597.1, forward strand.
GACCAGCTTCTGGAAATTCATGTCATTTCCAGCAACTTGGCGACGGATAAGTCGTCGCTATGCCGTCGCAACGTATCGACCGCATAGCGACGGATTAACCGTCGACCTTGTTCTGGAAATTCTTGTTATTTCCAGAATACGGGCGACGAATATGTCGTCGCTATTCCGTCGAACAATAAATCAGCTCGTCGGATGGTCCGTCGACCATCCGTCGCTACCTGGGAATAATTTTCAAATATCCAGTTAGCGACGGAATAACCGTCGAAAAGTCGTCGAAAACTGGAAACATCCGTCGCAAGACGGTCACAAGTCCGTCGCTAACTGAGAATATTTTGAAAAAAAAATTACTGCTTTTTAGCTGTTCGCAAAAATTTGCATAAACCAAACCAATATATAATGCACACCAATTATCCAACAATCACATAGACCAAATATATTATGCACACCAATTATCCAAGAATCACATAGACCAAAATATGCACATACGAATTTAATGCACACCAATTATCCAAGAATCATATAGACCAAACCAAATTAATATAAAATAGACATCAGTTATCCGGAAGAGTAACCTAATATCCATCGTTATAATCCGATCATTGCACAAATATTCCAAAATTTTCACAAATATTTCAAAACACATAGGAAAGAGTTGGCCAGTTACAGTAACCTAATATCCAATCCTGACGACCGATCATAGCACAAATATTCCAAAATTTTCACAAATATTCCAAAACACATAGGAAAATCGACTTTGGCCTCAACAAAGACCACAAGTCAGACGATGAATCCTCACAGCCAGGGATGATAGTTGCGTTGAGGCATGTACCATTCTATCAGCCACTTTGCATACGAAGGCTCAATCTGGTTGAGGTCTTCTGTAGGGATAGGAGGGTCGGTCCCGATGCTACTACTCTCTGACGGTGGCTCCTCCTTAGCTTCAAGCTTGGGAGCAATCTCTTTCCTGATGGTCATCGGTTCTTCCTTGACAGTCACCGGCTCTTGTTTGACGATGGAGACTTCCTCCGTGTCGACCTCCAAGGGTTTCTTGCCTCGACCCCTTCCTCGACTAGCAGCACCACCTCGACGAGTCCTAGGAGCCATCTTTCTGACAACAGAAATTTTCATATAGGGTAAAGAAATTGACTCAAGTTATAAAAGTTGTGACGTTGGTTTTTTGCGTTCATCATCATTAGAGGGAGCAGCACTCGAAAAGTTGTGACATTGGTAGCATGAGAGATTAAAAATCTGTATCACAAGACTAACAGAATTACTATATAATCATGTACTCACCAATAACCGGATGTAACTGGAGTCGTTGGTACTATCGTGCAGTAATTTGTGGATCCACAGAGATGCTAGATGTACTTAGTATCTAGTGTATCAGATTAGTATCGGTCTATCGGTTTGGTATAGGACGTATCATATTGGTATCGTCCTATATCCGATATGTACATGTATCGGCCGAATAGCTAGGATTCATATTGGTCTTATCGATTTGGTATCGGTCATATCCGATAGGTATCGGCCGTGCTGGAATAGTATAGACTATTTCGGATTAGTATCGTGGAAGGTTTAGTAACAACTGTACTTGAATTTCTCTCTTCTCGAGCTAGAATACCATTGCAAGAGAATCACCAGATCGTGATTGGCCAGTTACAGTAACATACATACTTCATTTTCCATCAGAAAAAGCGAGATTGAAAAGGAAGTATATATATTCTGTAACAGGCCATCTACGCTCTCGTGACTCTCTTGCAATGGTAATCTAGCTCTAGAAGAGAGAAATCCAAGTACACTTATTACTAAACCTTCAACGATACTAATCCGAAATGGTATATAATAATCCAACACGGCCGATACCTATCGGATATGACCGATACCAAATCGATAAGGCCAATATGACTTAATGGCTATACGGCCGATACATATCGGATAGGACGATACCAATTCGCTAAGGCCAATACCAACCGATACGGTCCATACCAAAACGATAGATCGATACTAATCCGACACGGTCAATACTTATAAGTACCTACGGTCCAGGAGGTTGATCCGCTAGTACATCCATGTACGAACAACGAAGTAACGATCCATTTCAATTTGGATGTGAAAATCTGTATCGTAAGACAAACTAAACATAATCAGTTCTATTTTACATGCTTAATTGTCAAGTATGGGAACGAATAGCTCAGAACACAACCCAAAATTCATTCTAGATGAACTCACATAATGTTTACAGTCTTGGTCTCAACTGTCTTCGATTCTATGATCCCATGTCTTAGGTTAAATAAATCAGTAACCTCATCACGGTGAGTCTTGGTGTAGCACTCAAATGTGGGGCACCCGTAAATTTGTCGAGGTTTTAAATCATCGACATTGAGTTTTAAACCCTCACGTAGCCTTTCTGCTTCACTTCTAGGGTCGAGCAGCATCTTCTTGCAAGCTTCGGTCTCCAGATACTTAGTGTCAAGATTCTGGACGCTTTCGTAGAGCATGTCAACGCATCCTAGCGTCAATTTACTCGACAGGAAATTGACGCTAGGATGCGTTGACATGCTCTACGAAAGCGTCCAGAATCTTGACACTAAGTATCTGGAGACCGAAGCTTGCAAGAAGATGCTGCTCGATCCTAGAAGTGAAGCAGAAAGGCTACGTGAGGGTTTAAAACTCAAAGTCGATGATTTAAAACCTCGACGAATTTACGGATGCCCCATATTTGAGTGCTACACTAAGACTCACCGTCTGTATAGTTCGGTTATTGGCGCTCGATGTCCCTGTGGTAAGGCAATGGATGAGGATATTGCGTGGGAGGGGGTTGCAGATGGAGGCAACAAGGATGGCGTGTTTGTGAAAGGAGGGAAAGGATACATAATCACAGACGATTTGCATGTAAGGCCATTCTATTCCATGGAGTCTGCGTTGTCTATTTTTCGAAAGCATGGGATCATAGAATCGAAGACAGTTGAGACCAAGACTGTAAACATTGGCCGCGATGAGGTTAGTGATTTATGTAACCAAATGTAGTAATCTTGTAATTTAAAGTTGGAAGAACATACAAGTAGCCTTATATATAGTTGCTGCCTCACCAGTCGAATGACTTAATTGCCAAGTATCGGAACGAATGGCTCAGAACACAACCAAAGATTCATTCTAGCATACATTAGTGAGTTCATCTTGATTCTGTTACGTCCTTCAGATACTATATACGATAAGAAAATAGATGATTCACAGTAATGTATGCTAGAATGATCTTGGCTTGTGTTCTGAGTCATCCGTTCTGATCAAGCATCTTCCTTTTCCTCTCCTCCACCATGGCTCTGAACCAATCTGCTCCTCCCTACTTCCCTTCTTCTTATTTAACTCTCTCAGCCACATATGACATCCAGCTCAAGTGTAGAGTCGGGGGAGAAGAAGTGGGCAGGAAGATGAGGGGGAAGCAGCACAGCCGGCGGCATGACCCGGAGGAAGTACATAGGTTTTCTTCAACAGCTGTAGGAGGACTATTTCTCCTACGGCTGTTGAAGAAAACCTTTGTACTTCCTCCGGGTCATGCTGCAGGCTGTGCTGCTTCCCCCTCATCTTCCTGCCCACTTCTTCTCTCCCGACTCTACACTTGAGCTGGATGTCATATGTGGCTGAGAGAGTCAAATAAAAAGAAGGGAAGTAGGGAGGAGCAGATTGGTTCAGAGCCATGGTGGAGGAGAGGAGAAGGAAGATGCTTGATCAGAACGGATGGCTCAGAACACAAGTCAAGATTTATTCTAGCATACATTAGTGTGAATCATCTATGTTCTTATCGTATATAGTATCTGAAGGACGTAACAGAATCAAGATGAACTCACTAATGTAATACTAAGACATCATCTACTACTATATAAGATATAGTGATAGGTTGTCGTATCATCATTGCCGAGGGATAAGGGTCGGAGGACAGGCAACTTTATCTACGGCTACATAGTTTCTGCCTCGCCAGTCGAATGGCTGCAGGGACTAATGCAAATGGAGCTGAAAAAATATGCATAAACCAAACCAATATATAATGCACACCAATTATCCAAGAATTACATAGACCAAATATGCACATACGAATTTAATGCACGCCAATTATCCAAGAATCATATAGACCAAACCAAATTAATATAAAATAGACATCAATTATCCTGAAGAACGTAACAGAATCAAGATGAACTCACATAATGTAATACTAAGACATCATCTACTACTATGTAAGATATAGTGATAGGTTGTCGTATCATCATTGCCGAGGGATGAGGGTCGGAGGACAGGCAACTTTATCGACGGCTACATAGTTTCTGCCTCGCCAGTCGAATGGCTGCAGGGACTATGTCCTGATCACCATGTCGTACCGTAGATCAAATGCAAATGGAGCTGGAGCCAAAATACAGAAACCAAAATACAGAATCAAATCCCTGGGACGGATGGCTCAGAACACAACCAACCGGAGAGGATACTCTGAGAGATCCATCTGAGTAGGACGTATACTCTGAGAGATCACCTTTACAAGAATGATATCAGTAGTGGGATTGAGTGCTGGAGGGGATACTATCAGAGTATACGTCCTACTCAGATGGGTCTCTCACCATTACTATTTTTTTCTAACAGCATGGTGGATGTGCTCCGTCAACAGAATCTGGCTCCGAGCCAAAACTTTGTCCCGGAGCTCAAGTGGACATCCTTCGTGTAGAGCTCGAGTGAGAGGTTCCTGACAGCAAGGTGGTCTCCTTTGTCAAAGTATCCGTGCTCGTCCCACAACCAATGTGGGATGAGCACGAATACTTTGACAAATGAGACCACCATGCTGTCAGGAACCTCTTACTCGAGCTCTACACGAAGGATGTCTACTTGAGCTCCGGGGCAAAGTTTTGGTTCGGAGCAAGATTCTGTTGACGGAGCACATCCACCATGTTGTCAGAAAAAATTAGTAACGGTGGGAGACCAATCTGAGTAGGACGTATACTCTGATAATATCTCCTCCAGCACTCAATCTCACTACTGATATCATTCTTGTAATAATGATCTCTCAGAGTATACGTCATACTGAGATGGATCTAATATTCTCTCTTGTTGGTTGTCGTATCTTCATTGCCGAGGGATGAGGGTCGGAGGACAGTACAAATAGTCTAATACAAAAACAACTCAATAAGTAGTCCAATACAAATAGTCTAATACAAAAATAACCCAATACCAATAGTCCAATACAAATAAGTACTAATAGCTAATGAGAACCACGCTGCTCACGCAAACGCTCAGTGATACGTTCACGCATCCACCTCGAAAAAGTAAGATTTTTGGCACGAGGAGAGATGTCGTCCCTTGCAAGGACTGCATCAAGAGAACTCTCGGTCTCACTAGCTACCGGTGCTGAATGAATAGAACTCCCGGTCTCACTAGCAACCGGTGCCACTTCCTCCTCAACTGTAGGAGGAGCCACCTCAGCATTCACTGTTTTCTTCAAACGACGTGCCGCTCCTCGGGTCATGGGTGCCATCTGGTAAGATCGATAGTCACAAATAATATAATTGTAACATAAGCAAGCTAACTAAAGGAACCATCATGTAATTTGAGTATATTTTTGAAAGCCGATAAAGTATAAAAAATTCAATTTTTTGCCAAGTGTGAGAACGGATGGCTCAGAAGACAACCCAAGATTCATTCAAGCATACATTAGTGTGAATCATCTATGTTCTGTACATATGGTGTAGTATATGTTCTTATCGTATCTAGTATCTGAAGAACGTAACAGAATCAAGATGAACTCACATAATGTAATACTAAGACATCATCTACTACTATATAAGATATAGTGATAGGTTGTCGTATCATCATTCCCGAGGGATGAGGGTCGGAAGACAGTCAACTTTATCTACGGCTACATAGTTTCTGCCTCGCCAGTCGAATGGCTGCAGAGACTATGTCCTGATCACCATGTCGTACCGTAGATCAAATGGAGCTGGAACTGGAGCCAAAATACAGTACTACTTCACCATATCGTACCATTTTACTCTCTCTCTCCTTCCCCCCTCCGGCGCTCTCACTCTCTTCGGCGCTCTCACACTACTAATTCCTATGTGTTTTAAGTGTGAGAACGGATGGCTCAGAACACAACCCAAGATTCATTCTAGCATACATTAGTGTGAATCATCTATATTCTGTATACATATCGTGTAGTATATGTTAATCTTATCGTATCTAGTATCTGAAGGACGTACGTAACAGAATCAAGATGAACTCACTAATGTAATACTAAGACATCATCTACTACAATATAAGATATAGTGATGGGTTATCGTATCATCATTGCCGAGGGATGAGGGTCGGAGGACAGGCAACTTTATCTACGGCAACATAGTTTCTGCCTCGCCAGTCGAATGGCTGCAGGAAATATCCGTCACCATGTCGTACCGTAGATTAATGCAATTAATGGAGCTGGAAATATCCGTCGCTAACCGGTAACTAGTCCGTCGCTAACTGAGATTGTCACATACACATATGTATATCACAGCTAGATGTATAGATATATACATCTATACAGAAGCACACAACTGATAGAACTCGCACTGTCCTTGAGACAGTGAACATATACACCATGAATCCAAACCCTATATATATTCACATTTACTAATCCAAACACCACCAAACTAATGGAACACCCAATATGGATAACACATTATTTAGCCAATATATAAACTCAGATGAATTTGAGAAGCAAAGCCACCCGCCGCCCCCGACCAAAGCCCGCCGCCCCAAGCCCGCCGCCCAGTAGTTCGGTTGCATATATATATGAAGAGTGCTTATGGGTGTGCGTCGGTTGCAAATAGCCCCGCAGCACCCGCCCCAAGCCAGCCGCCCAGCCCCCGACGCTCCCGCCCCAAGCCAGCCGCCCAGCCCCCGACGCCGCCGCCCCAAGCCCACTGCCCAGCCCCCAACCCAAGCTAGCCGCCCAGCCCCCGACGCCCCCGCCCCAAGCCAGCCGCCCAGCCCCCGACGCCCCCGTCCCAAGCCAGCCGCCCAGCCCCCGACGCCCCCCGCCCCAAGCCAGCCGCCCCAACCCCGACGCCCCCGTCCAGCACCCGACGCCCCCGACCCAAGCCAGCCGCCCATCCCCCGATGCCCCAACCCCAAGTCCACCGCCCAGCCCGCCGCCCCAAGCCCACCCGCCTCCCAGACCTCGACCCAAGCCAGCCGCCCAGCCCCCGACGCCCCAACCCCAAGCCAGCCTCCCAGACCCCGACGCCCCCGCCCAGCCCCCGACGCCCCAACCCCAAGCCCGCCTCCCAGACCCCGACGCCTCCGCCCCACCGCCCAGCCCCCGACCCAAGCCAGCCGCCAAGCCACGGACGGCCCAGCCCCGATCGCGCCGCCCAGACCCTATATCCGAGAGAGAGAGAAAGAGAGAGAGAGAGAGAGAGAGAGAGAGAGAGGAGAGTACGCCGACGTCGACGACGACACCGACGCCGATCACCGAAACTGATACCGGCGAGAGAGAGAGAGAGAGAGAGGAGAGAGAGTGAATTTGGGGGGAATGCCAAAAGTTCCCTCCGCCTTTTCATTTAAGTCTGGAACGCTAATTTAGCGACGGAATGGCGACTACGAAATATCCGTCGCCCTATAGTCGCTATTATTGATTATCCGACTGAATATCCGTCGCTACGTAGTCGAAGATATGTCCCGCCAATTATATACACAATTTCCGCCAAATAAATGACTACGTGGCGACGACCGAATATCCGTCGCTATAACACCGACACACTAGAGACGGATGTTCGACCTTTCCTGCCCCTAAAATTAAAATAAAAAATGGCAAATGTTTGTGGTCGGTAATCAGTCGCTGAGCGGCCACGAACCCGTCGCTAATACCGACGGAATAATTCCGTCGCTAAATTGCCGTCGCTAAATGAGCATATTTTGGTAGTGATATTGATTTCCTTTTGTCTTTCTATAATACATTATTAAGATTTTATCACATCTCAGAACCAGAAAATGAAAAACAGGTGCAAAACATGGCTAGCTATATGTTGGTGCTTTCTTTACATGGAGAGAGCTTGCTCTCAACATGCCTTGTAAATTTTAGTCCCACATCAGAAATGCACCATGAGTTATCTCAACATATATACTTGGGTGTGTTGTTGAGAGATGCACATGGGGTGGTGACCCTAAGGAGGGAACCATGTGGGTAATTTTACAAGGAGGTAAGAATAAGGCTCCAAGGATTAAGCATTAATGCTTTTGTCATTCTCTTGGATTAATTCCATTTGGAGCTAAGGGGCTTAGCGACTCGGACTCGGGCTCGGGCTCATGAGACGTAATGTGGCATTTTGTTGGCGCACTTTGCACTTAGCACGTCAGCAGCAGTCATGCGGCGGCTCATGCGGTCCATGCGGCCAGGCTGCTGCTGCTGCCGCATGGAGGAATCCGCTGACTGTGCATATTACAAATCAGTAATAGAAAGGCTGAATCAATGTGATTAAATCAGATCCTATCTTTATGGGATTTGATTTAATTCAGATCCTATCTTTGTGGGATTTGAATTAATTTCGTGGGATTTGAATTAAATCTCGTTGCTATCTTTTGGGATTTGATTCAATCTTTCCATAACTGAAGAGGTGGCTAGAGTTTCCGCCCTCTCTCTATATATACTCTCTTCCGGCCTCCTTTGTGACTACTACGAAATTACAAGTCAGAAAAGGAGAAAGAGAGAGAGAGTTGCTGCCGCCATTGCAAGTCCATCCGAGGAGTCTGAACAGAGGTGACTTCGAGCGTTCCACAAGTTCTTCAACTTGTTGGTTCCTGAAAGCAAATCGTGTGGGGCGAATAGAGTTTCCACTCTCTCTCTATATATACTCTCTTCCGACCTCCTTTGTGACTACTACGAAATTATAAGTCAGAAAAGGAGAAAGAGAGAGAGAGAGTTGCTGCCGCCATTGCAAGTCCATCCGAGGAGTCTGAACAGAGGTGACTTCGAGCGTTCCACAAGTTCTTCAACTTGCTGGTTCCTGGAAGCAGATCGTATGGGGCGAATCTTGCTTTGAGCAACGGTGTTTTGACACCCCAGCTTTGTTCTTCTTCTTATCTCTCTCAAGTTTTTTGTAACTCGTTCTGTCCTAATTGCAACACGTTTGCAAGGAAGAACGAGAGATCTTCTCTTCTCTTTTTTCCTCCTTTAGATTGTAATTTGACTATTTGATTTATTGTACCATCGTAGATCTTGAGTTTGATCACTGCAAAGTTTTGTTTGACATCTCAGATCTCGATTGCATCTGTTTTTCATCTTTGATCAAGCCCCGGGACTAACAATCTCAAAGCAAGATCCGTGTAGATGGAAAACATTAATGCTTCACTCCTCCAATCGGACTTCTGCAAGTTGGAAAAGTTCGATGGAGAACACTATCAAGTCTGGAAGAGAAAGGTTTACCTAACTCTTCAACTGAAAGACGTTGATCATGTTCTGTTAGAGGAAGAACCCTCTGTTCCAGACACTGGATCTACTGCCGCAATCAACGCGGCTACCAAACTCCAGGCCAAGTGGAGAAGGGAAAATAGCATCTGCTGGCTTCTCATCTTGAATGCTATGGAGGACTCCCTGGCAGAATCCTACTCGAAGAAGGAACTAGCCAGAGACATATGGGAGTCTGTGGAAAATCTGTATGAAGAAGACAAGAACAGGAGCAAAATATTTGTGGTTGAAAAATATCACAAATTGCTCTTTAAGGACAAAAGTCCATGCTGCCATAGGTGAAGGAATTTCTGAAGTTGCGTCAGAAACTGGAAGACGAAGAGATGCCCCTTCCCGACAAGTTTGTCGTCGGAGGGATCGTCTCAAAACTTTCTGCTGGATGGAGTACCTTCTATGCAAGGATGCACAGAAAGAAGCTAGACATTAGCTTGGGAGATCTACTGCAAGATATCCATGTTGAGGACGAGATGCGTTTTCAACAGAATGTGGACACTATGTCCAAACAGTTGGCTAAAGCCAATCTTGTGCAGACGAGAGATCCCAAGGGGAAGCAGGCGGCTTCTCATCCCAAGAAGAAGGACTTCACTAATTTAAAAGTGAAGGGTCCTTCTTTCAAGCAACAAAAGACTAAGTCCCACGTGACTTGTTACAATTATGGCAAAAAAGGCCACTACAAGAGTGAATGCAGATCTAAGCTTAAACAATCAGAAAAAGGTGAGCCTAATAAGGTTTCATTGGTTTCTAACTTTGTTGCTATGATCGCACAAGTCACAAATGTGGGGGTTGACTCTGACTGGTGGATAGACACTGGTGCGACTTGCCATGTCTGTTCTGGCAAGGAATGGTTCGTTACGTACCAGCCGATATCTGAGAAGGTTATCATGGCGAACCAGGCCCAAGCTGAAGTTCTGGGGATCGGGATCGTGGAACTGAAACTCACTTCTGGGAACACTCTGATGCTTCAAGGTATGAAGCATGTTCCGACGATTGCCAAGAACCTGATCTCTGGGAGCCTGCTCTGCAATGCAGGCTTGAGGATGGACATCAATGCTGGTCAGATGGTGATGTCCAAGAAAGGAACATACTTCGGAAAGGCTTATCAAACCGAAGGAATGTTTAAAATTCAGCTTGTCAACCAGTTTGAAGACATTAATGCAGTTGCTTTTTCTGATTATTCTCTTGAGTTGTGGCATAATAGACTAGAACATGTTCATTGTAAAAGAATTAACAAAATGTCTAGTCTAGAACTTTTCTCCAAATGTGGGGGTAAGGTGGAGAAGTGTGAAGTGTGTGCTCAGACGAAGATCACCAGGAAACCCTTTCATCGGGTCAATCGAAGCACAGATCTTCTGGAGTTGGTGCACTCCGATATCTGTGACTTCAAACATTTCTCTACGAAGGCCGGGATGAAGTATTTCATAACCTTCATTGACGACTTCTTAAAATATGCGTTCGTCTACTTACTCAAGTATAAAGACGAAGCTTTCGAGAAGTTCAGAGAGTTCAGGGCCAAAGCTGAACAGCAAACTGGACAACTCAAGAGGTTAAAGAGTGATCGAGGTGGGGAGTACAGGTCTCATAAATTCACATCGTTCTGCAAAGAACATAGAATTATATGTGAGACTACTGTTCCATATTCTCCTCAATCCAACGGAGTAGCGGAGAGGAAGAACAGAACATTGACAGAAATGATGAACTCAATGCTGCTAACCGCGGGTCTTCCTAAATGCTACTGGAGAGAAGCTGCATTGATGGCCACTTTTATTCTAAATAGAGTGCCATATGCAACTTCGGACGTAACTCCTCATGAACTCTGGTTCAAAGTCAGACCAAACTTGAATGTCATTCGAGTGTGGGGGTGTCTGGCGTATGTGAAGCTCCCAGATCTGAAGATTCAGAAGCTATGGACAAGGACTACGAAGGCGATCTTCTTGGGGTATGCCGAGAAAAGTGATGCTAGGAGATTTCTTGATATTGAGTCAAATCATATCATCGAATCTCGCGATGCTGAATACTTTGAAGACAAGTTTACAAAAGACAAAAACATTGTTCTTTCGGACATTCCGGAAAATGATGTAGGTGCAAATGAGACTGAAATCTCATATGGGCCAGTAGTCCAAGAAGAAGCTGTTGTTGAGAAAATAACTCTTGTACCAGAACTCGCAGAGCCGTCAGCTAAGCGAGCGAGGAGGCCGAAAGATTTCGGAGATGACTTTGTCACCTATCATGTGGAAGCAGATCCGCTTACCTATGATGAGGCGATGAAGACCAGAGATGCTATCTTCTGGAAGGAGGCAATGAATGACGAGTTTGACTCTATCACTTCCAATAACACATGGGTGTTGGTAGATCTACCTGAAGGAGAGAAGCCCATCGGATGTAAATGGATCTTCAAGAAGAAGATGAAGGCAGATGGAACTATTGACAAGTTCAAGGCCAGGCTGGTAGCCAAGGGATTTTCTCAGAAATAGGGGATAGACTACTTTGACACGTACGCTCCAGTAGCTCGGATGACCACCATCAGGATGTTAATCGCTCTAGCAGCCATACATAAGTTGGTGATACATAAGATGGATGTAAAGTCCGCATTCCTGAATGGAGAGCTGATCGAAGAGATTTACATGCAACAGCCAGATGGATTTGTCGTCAAAGGTCTTGAAGACAAAGTCTGCAAGTTGGTGAAATCATTGTATGGTTTGAAGCAAGCTTCCAAGATGTGGCATGAGAAGTTTGACAAAGTTATTAGGTCAAAAGGCTACAGAGTCAGCAAGACGGACAAATGTGTTTACACAAAGTTCGCTGATGGAAGAGGAGTCATCGTTTGTCTGTACGTGGATGACATGCTAATCCTAGGTACGGATATAGGCTGTGTCACAGAGACAAAGAAGTTCCTCTCAACCAAGTTCAGTATGAAGGACTTGGGGGATGCAGATGTCATCTTGGGCATAAAGATCATCCGGACAGACACTGGAATAGCGCTGTCACAATCTCACTACATTGAGAAGATGCTCACATGCTATGGGTATAAGGATATTCCAGGGATCGATACGCCATACAGGTGTGATCAGAAGCAGAAGCCAAATTTAAGGGAAAGCGTCAGGCAGCTGGAGTATTCTAGCGTTATCGGAAGTTTGATGTACGCAACCACTGCCACAAGGCCTGACATAGATTTAGCCGTGGAAATGCTGAGTCGGTTCACAAGCAACCCAGGGGTTGAGCACTGGAAAGCTGTGAAGCGGGTGATGAGATATCTCAAGAAAACTCGGACATATGCACTGCACTACAACGGGTATCACAGTAGTGGAAGGCTTCAATGATGCTAGCTGGTGTTCAGAGGTGGAAAGCGAGAGATCCACAGGTGGATATGTCTTTTCCTTGGGTGGAGCTGCTATATCGTGGAAGTCGAAGAAGCAGACTATACTCTCTCGTTCCTCTATGGGATCTGAATTCTATGCACTTGAAACTGCAGCAGATGAAGCAGAATGGCTTCGGGAGCTTATGTATGATCTTCCAGTGGTTAGGGCTCAGATACCGGCGATACCGATATACTGTGACAACCAGGCGACTGCGGCGATGGCATCAAATGACCTCTTCAACGGGAAGAAGAGGACTGTGCGGTTGAAGCACAGGGCAGTACACGATCTTATCAAAAGAGGTGTAATTACAGTGGTTGATGTTCGGAGTCAGGAGAACCTGGCAGATCCGTTCACAAAGGGCCTCAAGCGCCAGTTGGTCGATGACACAGCTTGTAAAATGGGCTTGAAGGCATTCTGATAGTGTGTCTTTGTAATCCTACCATAAAGTTTTATGCTATTAGTTCAAAGAGAAATCTACTAGGCATCTAACTTTTGGTTCAAAGGAGGATCACTGACTGGGAAACTATCAGGTAACAGTGGGTACTTGTTCTCTGGAACATGGAAGGGATACAGACCCATAACCACTGTTGTCTACTATGTATTTTTCTGCAGAAAAAAACAGATCCTGTAGAAGGTTGGCTTAACGCCTTGATGAGTTCTCAGGCAGAGTGAATGCTTGGTGTGCTTTACAGGAAGCACGGTAGAGCAGCACTACAAGGAGTGAAACTCCATACTACAGTGGGGTGACTCCACCATTGTCACGCCCTAGAACCAGAATACTGGAAAGTAGGGGTGAAACAAAGCCAGCTACGTGTATTAGAGTACGCCAGTACCCCAATATACGATCAAAGATGTCTAGAAGACAAGTGGGTGGACTCTAGCATGCCACTGATGACTCCTAAGGTCGAACAACTCCTATCTTAATCCAATCAACATAAGAAGCAATAAAGAGTAAATCACATATGAGATGGGTAAGGCATCCCAAACACAAGTACATATATAATCATGAGAGCTGACATAATAAAAGATATATCAACTGGCTATACAAACGGTACGTAAATGTACAACTAGCAGCTGTCCAGAATATACATCTACGTCGTACTAATACGGAGGGAACAAAACCCAGAAACAAGGACTAACATATGTCCTTGGCTAATACACCATAAAATGAAAGTACAAGATAAAGTGGGAAATAAAGGTAACCCACTCGCTAATCCATGTCGGTCCTCTGAGTGCGAACCATCCGGAGGAGAAGACGGTAGATCCTCGTGATCAACTATGGAACCTGGCCATACAAAACCAGTGGGGTCAGGCCCCAAATAGCAAGTACCACAAGGAAGGCTCGAGGTGAACGACAAAACCCAACAACAACACAATAACATAATGACAGAAGTGTTTGCCATTAAAATTGTTTGATTGAAAACTTTAATACAAACAGAACAGTATTACAATATAGGATTTAGATGTAGTCCTAGGAGTACACTTTTGTTTAATCTGGGTTCCTAGTGCCAATGGAGCGAGTGGTAATGCGTTGACTCCGTTGACGGGCTGACGACGGTTATCGGTTCTCTGAAGGTGTAGATTACTCTGGGTGCTGGAACTTGCTGAGAGGAGGAAGACGTTGAATGTCTGTATCTGCCTCTCGGGTGGTATGTTTGTTCGTATCTGTCTGTGTGTGTGTGAAAGAAGGAAATGATTCCTCTATTTATAGCTGGGCATGTTGGCTGCTCAGCGCATATGTAGGATGCGTCGGTGCGTGGGGACGCCACGTGTTGATTGCTGATGGAGGCGTATGGGTGATGAGCCCTGATCGAGGGGGTTGACTTCTTCATGTTGCTGCTGTGAACCGGCACTTAGCGGAAAAGAAGATCTTTCTGTTGCTGAGATCTTGGATGAGTCGAGTCAAAGGACACGTGTCATCGACCCATGGCTTGGGGATCTCGAATTTGGTGGAGAATGATCTGGTAGGATGCGCCTAGGATTGGACGCATGAGGAGACTTTGGCTCATAACCTTTAGGAGTCACGAACCATTCTGGGCGCATGACTTTTGAGGCGTATGCAGGCGACTTTCCTTCTGTCTTTTGGGATCAGAGAGTAGTTTAGGGCGCATGGCTTTTGAGGCGCATGCGGAGCTTCGGATGGAGACTTTTCTTTTGTCTTTTGGGATCAGAGAGCAGTCTGGGGCACATGGCTTTTGAGGCGCATGCCGGTTTGGGCGCATGGCCGCGGAGGCGCATGCGGGTGGTCGAGTGGCCACGTGGCAGTAGCTGTCGAAGTAAAGTCATGATGATGCTGACGTTGCCGACGCTTCTTATAAAAAAGCTGCCGACCGTTCAGGCTTTGGAAGACGTGCTGCCAACTCTATCAGTTCAGTATTTAATGTTTGTGACATTCGATGGACAGCTGAGGGGGCGCGTCGATTGGCGTTCCATTGGGTATGGGGACGCATGGGGGAACATCCCCTGTGATGCGCTTGATGCTGAAAGGCGCGTCTGTGTGATGCACGGTCTGGCCGGCGCATCTGCTTCGTGACACGTCTTCATTGATCCGGCTATTGGGTTCTTCGGGGCTTTGATTGCTCTCCGACTTAGCTGAATTCGAAGGGGGATTCATTCATCATAAATACAAGTTTATTGCACTAACTTTGGGAAGGTTGCCACTTGGAGCATGGATTTGATTTGCCCTGGCCTATGAATAGCAACTGTTTGAGAGAGTTTTGTTGTCTCTCCTTTGACTTCTCGACGAAGATGGATTCGACTGATCCTCCTCCTAGGCAAGACGTTGTACTGTGGATGATGGTTCTCCTTGTTCGAAGAAGCTTTGACGGTGAACTCCTTCAGAAGATAAGAGCCCCAGGCTGGTAGATGCGCCTGTGCGTTGACGAGAAAGTGATTCACTCTGACGGGGCGGAGTGATGCACTGGGAGACAGGTACAGCAGGTTGTAACTGTTGGAACACAGACTGCCTTGGTGGTGGAGCCACTGTCTTGCGGTAGTAGCAGTTGATGGCGACCGTAGCACAAGTGTGCCCTGTGAGGGGCGCATTATGCTTGTTGGTCGGCTCTCCTGATCGGTGCTTGTGAGTGATCACGTTGCGCAGATCATTGGAGGAGAGTGCCACCTTCGCACCCCTTTCAGGCGCATGGCAAGGCCAAGCACCGGGGTGGTCAAATGAGTGCTGCGCCCCTGATCTAATACCAAACAGGCATCCCGATCAGTAGTGGGGGAACCATAGCATTTGAAGTAACTTGAACGGACCTCAAACGCACAACCAGAGGAGGCACGGGAGTTCAAGACCACTGGATTTGCCTTACTCGACTTGATTGTGCACGCAGTAGATGCGCCCAAGTGAGACAAGGACTTTGAAGGTCGGCTCGTTCTCGAAGCCGCAGCACTCGAGTCGACCTTGTACAACTTACCATCAGCAGCACGCATGATTGTGAGCGCATGCTTCTGGCTTGTTGCTGGCATAGCACGTTTGGGACGCATGGCCCGCGCTGTCTTGGACTTCTTCGTACCAGCCCGTGGGGCGCATAGTACTCAGATTCCAAATTATCCTCGCCATGACAGCGAGTGAAGAACTTGCAGCCAATCCAGAAGAATACTGCAACTTTTGTGGCTCGAACGGGCTCCCTGGATATTGGGCTCCCTTTTCTTTATTTATTTTGGTGCCCCCTTCAAAGGAGGCAAGAGGGCTCTATATATGAGAGCTTTCTTCTTCTCCTTTCCGATGTAGGATTAAAAGCAAGATCCCTCATTTTTCATGCTTCTACAAGACCCTCTTCAAAGTTTTTAAAACTTTTGGGCAAGTTTTGAAATACTTTGAACAAGAAGCATGAATAGTAGAACTGTTTAGGTGTGACAATCATATCAGAGGTAGTATGGACGTGATAGATTTGGGTACTTCTACTGGGGAATTTATGTGGACTTATCATCCATGGTGCACCTTGGTTTTAGGTACAGATAATAAGTTGAGAGAGAGAGAGAGAGAACTAACATATTTACTCAGAGGTAATATGGACGTGGTAAATATGGGATTGATGGTAGAGCTTTCCTACTCAGAGATGATATGAACGTGGTAGGAATGACTCTGGAGGGAGATACGCGGAACTACTCAGAGGTGATATGGACGTGGAAGTTCTGCGATCAATGTACGACAACGCAAGGGTTGTTTGTACGAGGTATTTACTCAGAGGTAATGTGGACGTGGTAAACATGAAGGATAGCGTAGGCTTACGAAGTGTAAGATTCTGCTTTGTAGGGTGTAGAGGGACAACTCAGAGGTGATATGGACGTGGTTGTCTTTCTACTGGAGGATGCCACGGAACAGCTGGGTTCCGGAAGCGTATGAGTTTGTGGAAGGAGATTGTGTGTGAGCCCTGATGATTGGGCCCACAGATCCTCTTTGGGGAAGTACATGTCTGAAGGATGTCAAGAATAGTACTTCTTTAGGAACTTGTCGTTGATAGGCATCATGAACAAGTCCCCATTGGGTTTGGCGAGGCGGTAAGCACCGTTTGAGTATACCGCCTCTATAATGAAAGGTCCTTCCCACTTGGGCTCGAACTATCCTGATGTCTTGTGAGTTAACACCATTGGCCTTCTGACTGCTAGAACCAGGTCGCCAACTTGGAAAGTCCTCTGTTTGACCTTCTTGTTGAAAGCCTGTGATATACGGGCTTGGTAGAGTTCGATACGTTGTTGAGCCAGGAGACGCTTCTCATCGAGTGCCTCCAGTTCATGCAGACGACGACGTTGATTGTCTTCTTCTGTGAGTTTGTTTGTTATTGCTACGCGGAGTGAGGGTATCTGGATCTCGAGAGGCAGTACCGCTTCGCTCCTGTAGACCAGGAAAAATAGTGTGTTGCCTGTTGGGGTTCGTACCATTGTGCGGTAGGCCCAAAGGCATTCGCCAAGCTTTTCATCCCAGTCGCGTTTGTTAGATGACACGACCTTTTTGAGTAGCCTGACAATAGTTTTGTTGAACGCCTCTGCTAACCCGTTTGCAGCCGAATTGTAGGCGGTGGATGCCACATTTTGAATGCGATTCTTGTCACAGAATCTGCTAAAAATGTGGCTGATAAACTGAGGACCATTGTCATGAATGATCCGCTAGGGTACTCCGAAACGGTAAATGACATAGTGTTTGATAAAGCTGACCACCCTGGAGCTCTTTACTTCTGCCAGTGGGACTGCTTCTGCCCATTTGGAGAAGTAATCGGTGATGGCCAGGATGAAACGGTGTCCTCTTGATGAAGGAGGGGTGATTGGTCCCACAATGTCCATACCCCAGGCTTCAAAGGGCCAGGAGGCGACTGTAGGATGTAGTGGTTCAGACGGTGTATGTATGAAGTCTGCATGAAGTTGGCATGCATGACATTTCTTAGCATATTCAACAACGTCGGCGACCATGGTTGGCCAGTAGTAGCCCATACGTCACACTCGATCCTGCAACTTAGGACCGGGCTGATGAGCTCCGCAAGTTCCGTCATGGGCTTCTCGAAGAGCTTCGGCTGCTTCTTCGTTGGACAGGCATCGAAGGAGGAGCCCATCGAAGGAGCGTCGGTACAGCGTTTTGGTAGCTGTGTCATAGTAGAATCGAAGAGAGCGTCTCCTGACTGAGACTGCTTCCTTTGGGTCCTCTGGAAGGATTCCGTAGACAGCAAAGTCGATGAACGGGAACCTCCAGTCTCGGACATTAACACCAGTGTTCGTCGGCATGGCGTGAGCCACTCGCAAGCATAGGTTGTTCCTAGGACAAACCAAATCTCGGCCAGTTACCGTGATATAGTATTGAGTCCCAAAGGGCATCGCCAATGAGGCTGCGAGGCCAGCCAGAGCGTCAGCCTCCAAGTTTTGTAGACGAGGTACGTGTTCGAAGAAGAACCCGGTGAAGGTTGAAATGATGTTCAATGCGACTTCATGGTAAGGGATCAGATCTTCATGGCGAACCTCGTACTGCCCCCGAATCTGGTTCACGACGAGTTTTGAGTCACCGTAGGCTTCCAGATGGTCCACCCCCAGCTGTTGTGCGAGCTGAAGTCCCATGATGAGTGCGTTGTACTCGGCAACATTGTTGGAGCACGGCTTCGAAAGGGAGTAAGCACGCTGGATGACCAACTAATCGGGGGAGACCAAGACTACCCCCACTCCTGCGATGATTTGGCCTTTGGGGCCTGTTCTTGAAGCGCCATCGAAAAACATTCGCCAAACGGAGCTTCCTTCGGTGACGTTGGATTCTTGGACCTCATCCGGGATGTCTTCATAGAGTTTTGAGGATTCTGGGATGGGGTGTGCAGCCAAAAAGTCAGCCAGGGCTTGACCTTTAACAGCTTTTTGTGGGACAAACACCATATTATACGGTGTTAACAAGATCGCCCATGTGGCTAGCCGGGAGTTCAATGAACCTGGCTTCGTCATGAGGACTCTGAGCGGATTGACTCGGGAAATAACATAAATTGTCTGGCCCGAGACATAATGACGAGTCTTCTGGATGGCAAACACCAAAGCCAAGCACTCCTTTTCAACGGAGTTATACCGGTGTTCGGCCCCGATGAGCATTCGACTGAGGTAGTAGATTGCTTGCTCATAGCCTGTATCGCTGTTTTGAGCCAGCAGAGCGCCAAGGGAATGATCCATGGCACGGACGTAGAGGAGAAATGGTTTGCCGGCGACAGGTGCCACCAGGACTGGTGGGCTCGTCAAGTAGGCTTTGATGTCGTCGAAAGCCTTTTGGCACTCCTCTGTCCAGACATAGGAGACTCCCTTCTTCATGAGCTGAGTAAAGGGTTGACATTTACCGGAGAGGTTTGCTATGAACCTCCGGATGTATGCCAGACGTCCCTGTAAGCCCCGAAGTTCTCGAAGATTCTTCGGAGGGTCCATGTTGAGGATGGCTTTGGTCTTCTCGGGATCAACATGAATGCCTTTCGCCGTGATGACAAAGCCCAAGAATTTGCCGCTAGAAACCCCCAGGAAGGATTTAGCGGGATTCATTTTGAGTTGATGTGCCCGCAAGAGATCAAAGACCGTCTTCAGATCCTGTAGGTGATCTCCTTTGAGGCGGCTCTTGACTGCGATGTCGTCAACATAGCATTCGACTGTCTTGCGGAGATTTTGACGGAAGATGGTGCTCATAGCTCGTTGGTATGTTGCACCGACGTTCTTCAAGCAGAAAGGCATCACTGTGTAGCAGAAAACATCCTTCGGAGTCCTGAATGACGTGTGTTTTGTGTCATCGGAGAACATCTTGATTTGATTGTAGCCTGAATACCCGTCCATGAAGGACATGCGTTCAAAGCCACATGTGTTGTCGATCATCACATCGGTGATTGAAAGCGGGAATTCGTCCTTCGGACAAGCAGAGTTGAGGTCCCTGAAGTCGATACAGACTCGTATCTTCTTATTCTCCTTGGTGACAGGTACGACGTTGGCTACCCAATCTGGGTGATGTTCCTCACGGATGAAGCCACTGGTCAGGAGTTTGTCGACCTCCTGATCGATGGCATTCATGATGTCCGGACGAAAATGTCACTGTTGTTGTTTGATAGGTTTGGCATCAGGTAAGATGTTCAACCTATGCATTACGATCTGTGGATCGAGTCCCGACATATCTTCGTAGCTCCAAGCAAAGACGTCGATATACTCTTTAGCCAGCTGGATTAGAGACTCTCGGTCTTCTCCTTCTAGGCTTTTGCTGATGAAGATGGGTTTGGAAGAAGATCCGTCCCCAAGGTCGATCTGTTCGACTTCGTCTTCGGTGGAAGGTTCACGTAACTCAAAACGAGACTCCCATTGTTCTTCTAGGCGTTGAGCCCAGGGTTCTTCTTCGAAGGGTTCCGACGCTTGGTCTTCGCCTTCACCTTTTTGAGGTTGTGCTGACGTCATGTTAGCTGACAACACTTTCCTGTAGACTGATCCGATACTGGTACCAGAATCCCAAGTCGATGCTTCGGACGAGTGGGAATGTTCTACGTCTTCTGCATCTGAACTCTCCGGAGTTGATGGCGGCGTGACATAGCCTACCCCCTGTCGAGTCTTGTTGTAGTAGTCCTGCGACTTTCCTTTGGGTGTTGGAAGCCGGAGAGGGAGACGTCGACCCTTGCCGTAGTTTAGGCCTTTGTTGCTTTTTAGGTCGTAGCCCATCTTTTGGATAATGTGCTTTGCCGTATCCGTGTACCGATAGACTTGTACTCTGTCGGTATCAGGTTCTGGCTCGAGTGGCGGGAGGTCTTGATGACGCTCGACTTTGCCCAAAATGATGGATCCTTCGTCTCGGCTTCGTGGAGGGGCTATGAAACAGACTCCTTGAGACGGGACTACTCGATTTACATTATGGACGGTCGTTATTTATGTTTGCAACGACCGTAGAGCGTTATCTAATGTATACATGGCATTCCAATATGGAAGACAAGAATAATTAAAAGACACTCTATTATTAGTGAAGTACGAGATTTTATCCCGTGGGATTACATTGTCTAAGGAGGGTGCATTTACATCAGCAGAGATATATTCGCCAAGCTCCTCATCTGTAAGCACTGGGGCTGGATCAGGAGAGTCCACTACAGCTTTGATCTTGGGGTCCGAGAGGGTTATGTAAGCCCTCTCTGACGTCTTGGATGACTGCGGGGGCTTGCCCTTGAGACGCACCTTCAGAGGTGCCTCAACTGCGCCTCATGTGAGTGGTGCTTTCCCCTGTCATTTTGCCACCAGGGGAGCCGACGTTTGAGGCAGTTTTCCCTTGAGGCGTATCTTCAGGGGAGCCTCAGGAGTCGGGGCTTTCCCTGATAGTTTGATGCTCATTGGAGGCACCTTCTGGGGTGGTTTGCCCTTCAGTCGGATCTTCAAAGGGGCGTCTGGAGTCATCTCAGGCTACGTGTCCGGCTCAGTTTTCGTCTCTGCCTCATCACCAGCATCGTTGGCTTCCTCCTCGTCAAGTGGCTTGTACAAGTCGGAATCGGTGAAGTAGGCTTCAATCCCTTTGAAAGGATCGATGTCTGCAAACTCCGTCCGGATGACGCCGTTGGTGGATACATATTTCATGCATTGGTGGAGCGTGGAAGGCACCACCATGTACTCATGTAGCCACGGTCGGCCGAGCAGGATGTTGTAGTTGACCTCGGCATCCACCACATAACAGGTCACCTCAGTTTTGAGGTTGCCGATGTGACACTTCAGTCGGATCTTGCCTAGTAGCTCGCTTTTGCTAGCGTTGAAGCTACTGATGGTTGTGTTGGAGGGCGCCAGCCGATGCATTGGGATCCCCAGTTTTGATAGCAGCACGTTCGGGATGATACTGAGGGAAGACCCCGGATCGATCTGAATCCGGCTCACCTTGACTGAACCGATGTACCCTGTGTAATACATCGGTCGGTTATGTCAGTGGTGCTTGAGCAGCATGTCTTGTTGGGTGAAAGTTATGTTTGGGATAACTTCATCCGCACAATGACAGTGCGCACAAGTAGTGGGGAGGTCTTCAGGCTGCTTGACCTGACTGAGAAAGGATTCAGCGTCCTTCAGAGCTTCGCAGAGAGCTTCTCGGGAGTCTTTGGAAAGACGCAGGAGCTCAAACAAAGACAGGCGTGCAGGAGTACTGGCCAGTTGTGCCAGTATGTCAAAGTTGTGGGGCTTGGCTAGCCCCAAAGTATTCTCCTTCCGTAGAGGTCTGTCGAAACGAGCCTCCACCTGCTTCTGTTTATTGGCTGCTGAGGGTTTAGACGGGCCCTCCTCAGGGATGGTGCCAGGAGGTACCACCTCGGCGGCAGCTTCACCGGGCTGAGCGTTCTGTTGTGCACGCGTCTGCACTGGAAGTGCCTCTTCCGTTGAAGAGGAGACCGTACGGCAAGACTTGATCTTCCTGCCTTTTGATTTGGAGGTAGAGCGTACCTCCGGTTGAGTCACCTCGGAGACGAGGTCGGGGTGAACCCAGAGGACCTCTTTTCGAGATGTGCTGAGTGGGACGAGTCCACTCACATTGTCACGGGTAGGTGGCAAGTTCACCACCTCCATTGTCGCCTTAGGGATGGGGACGACACCATCTTGTGTGGTAGTCGGCGACAAGGTGCCGAACTGAAGTGACACCACATTGGCTGACACCGTCTTCTCTTCATAGTCGACGGAGATTACATCGGCATTGATCATGCGCGGGATGTAATTCTTGAGGACGTAGCAGTCCTTAGTCGGGTGTCCGACAAACCGATGGTAGTGACAGTACCTCGGGTTGTCCACTTTTCCGACTTCATCGGGCCACTTTGGGTCCGGGAGCTTGATCTTGTCACCCTGCTTCAGTATTTCAAAGAGTTGCAGGGTGTCTTCGTCATTGAATGAATACACCTCCTTGGGTCTCGGTGCCAGTGGAGGAAAATTTAAGAAACAACGGAAACAACTTCCGAGATAGGGTTCGGAGGAAAATTTCAGGGAAAGTCCCGAGGGTACTACCTAGGTCAAGATAGAAAATTGTGGAATATAATCTAAAACAAACCTCGACCATGATACGAGGTTGGTAAATCATATTCTCTCCCCAACCTAGATGATAAATAAGTCCAACTCATACCTTCCCCTGGGGTCCACAAACTCATCCCAAGAAGGAATAAAGCTTGATACGGACAGATATTTCAGAAATCATGACGAATGGAAACAAGTGGGAAAAAGATTTGAAAGCCTTCGAAACAAGATTCCCAGGGGTCATCCCTGGAATCTACCAAGAGTTCCTAATATGTGACTGAGTACCAAAATCCTAAAATATTCCATGACTCAACCTTAATCCTAGGGCAGGCTCGCAGTAGTACAGATAAACTCAAGTACTACCACGACTTCGCATTAACTGCAAAGACTGACCTGCATGGGCCACCACTAAAAACGTGTCACGACCCGCACCCGGATATACGGGTACGAATACGTGGGCCACGCCCAGCCTACGCCGCGGTATCGACGGTAGAACGCTGTCAAGTATACTATACTAACTACAACATCTAAGAATCCATAACTAGAAATGTACTCATGTCACATCACGAAAACTAAGGAAGATAAGACAAAAAAATAATAACAATATCACTAGAACAACTAGAATCTACAATGATCATAAGACAGGAAAATAAAGAAGGAACAACAGGACTAACTAAGGATAACTACCAGGCAACTCATAGAGAAGAATAGTGGGAACCACCTCAGTTAGCATCAACATCTGTAATATTCATAACGTATCCAGTCAGGAGCGGAACGAGTACATATATCTCATAACAGATCTCAAGATAGAATAAAAGCTATAAGACTGTAAATAGAGCATATACAATAAAATCATGGAGTGTACATGTATGTATCATGGCATGGTAAGCTGTAAAGCTAGAGCTAGAACAAGAAAATAGAACGGGATCATGGCATGTACACGAATCAAGGTAAGCTATATATCCAATGTGTGTGAGTAGTAGTTTCAGCTTGTGATCGGCTTGGGTACCTGTCAAGAATCGGCCTGGCAAGTCATAAGTGCGGTATATGACTCACACTGTTCGGGAATCGGGATGGATCTGATCACAGGCATACGCTACTACTCCCCCTACCCCAACTGGTAGAATGGATCCAAACAGGACACGTCACTGCACGGGATTCTAATGAGAAGGTCGCGAACCTGCTCTAGAATCAGTGACCATATATCGAGCAAGAGCTACAAGGGTGCTTGCACAATACATCCCAACCTAAGAAGGAGAGACATCTCTCGTCGGGATCCAAGAATACCAATCCGTGAGAACCATGTGTCGGGAATAAGCATATCAACACTAAGTACATGAATCATAACAGTTATCATAAATTGTGAATAAGTTATCAGAGAATGTACTCGCCTGGGGTCCTGCTGTCAATATGAATCAGGGTTCAGAGTAAAGCCACAGACCTAAAGATGAAATAATACAAGAGCTGATCAGGGTCAAAAGACATACTAAACATCTAGGTCAAACTAAGTCAAACTAAGACAAACTGGGTCAAAGTTGACGTACAGTTGACTTTGGTCAACTGGTCAACTATGGTCAACTCTAAGTCTAATCTAGGTCAAATAGGTCAATGGTTGACTTACAGTTGACTTTGGTCAAAAAGTCAACGTTGGTCAAATCTGGTCAAACCTAGGTCAAATGTTGACTCTACTTTCGACATCTAGTCAATCTAGTCAACCATGGTCAATAAAGGTCAAGCTAGTCTCTATAAACATCTACAAGGTCAACTTATGAATTTCGGTGATTTAGAAATCACTGAAATCGACGGATCTCTAGAACAACCAAAAGGAGAAAATATTATAATAATAGGGTGACACAAAAGGGAAGAAATCTACAGATGTTGTCGGATGATGAAACTAACATCACCAACGTGTCCAGAATGGTCAAATCAGCTAGGATAGCCTGTCCAAAAGTCCAGTTTGGACACAGGGGCAAAACGGTAATTTCGGGCCAAAATGATGTCCGCCGTTGGACACACTTTGCACCGAAAAGCATGTCAGGATAGAAGTCTACAAAACCTAGCAAATTATATGTCCACGAATCCAGAATGATGATACGAACCCAACGGTATGTCCAAAATTGGATTCCGTTGACCCGATCTCAAATTGGTCCGTTGACGCGGACATTTGGAATTCGGTTTGCACGGAAATGCGTGCCGGAGCAAATGTCTTCAAAACTCAGCAAATTATATGTCAACGAGTCCAGAATGACGACACGAACTCAACGGTATATCCGGAATTGGATTCCGATGAGCCGGCGTCAAAAAGTTCCGTTGACTCAGAAAGTGGGACCCACTTTGCACCGAAATGCGTGCCAGGGCCCACGTTCTCTAAATCAGGCAAACTTTATATGAAAACATGCCAGAACGACGCCACGAGTCTACTGGTGGTGTCAGAAATTGAATCCGGTGTCCCGGGTTCAAAAATGGAATTTTACAAGTGCAACGCTAAGAATTCGAACGGCCAACTTTGGCGTCGAATTCGACCGACCTAACAAGCTCAAACTGAAATGAAATCTAAAGGGGACAGGAAGAGGGCTATACCAGCTGTGCACCGGAACTGACGGTGCGCAAAACGAAGCTGTGACCGCGAAGATACGAACCCGCGAAGTTGGCATCGCGAAACTGTCCAAAAATAGTACAAATTAAAACGTCAACTTGGTGGCCGGTTTTGATGTATCAAACGACGAAAATAATGGGTGAAATTTGACAGAGGCGAAGAGGGATATACCGAGATTGCGACGGAGCAAAGAGATTGCCGATCCAACGGTCGGATTGTCCAGAAAATCAGCGCGAAGTTGCTGCCCCGAGACGTGAATTCTGGACTTCGCGCGCGCGTCACGGCGGAATCTCGTGCAAAACGCACGGATCGACTGTTTCTCGCGTCGGGGATGACGGAGGCGGCAAGGGGGGTCCTCGCCCGAGGTCGCCCGGCCATGGGGGGCCGGCCACGGCGACCACGGCCGGCGGCGGCGGTGCCGGCACGCGTGGCCGCGCGCACGTGGTCGCGCGCACATGCTGTGCTGCGGCTGCTGCCTGCTGCAGCTGCGGCTGCGGCTTGCTGTGCTGTCCAGCAGCGCACGGCTGCGCGCATGGCAGCCCGACGAGGTGGGCGGGGGCACGCCGGAGAAGGTGGTGTTGTGGATGATGATGATAATGGGTGGTGGTGTGGTGGCTATGAATGAAGAAGAAGAAGAAGTAGTGAGAAGGAGAGAGAGATGATGATGATGATGAAGAAGAGGAAAAAATGGGGGCTGCTCTTGTGTACAGCAGTAGGGGGGGTGTTCGTGTGCTGGGAAGAGGGGGAGAGTGATGAGAGGAAATGGGTGAGAGAGAGAGAGTGAAGTTATATATAATATATATATGTGTGTATATATATTATATAAGGGGAGAGAGAGAGAGAGATATTTAGAGAGAGGGGGGAGTGGGCTGGTCGGCTACACGTGGGGAGAGGGGTGAGGTGGTTTCTCTTTGTGTGGGAAGTGTACATGAGTGAGAGGAGAGATGCAACACATGTATACATGTAGGTATATATACATAGAGAGAGAAAGAGATAATAATATAAAATAAAAGAATTATATTTTCGAGTAGGCAAAAATAGGAGAACACTAGTGGGGTGTATGGGCAGTCATGACAGGGCCCACACTAAACTGGGTTGGGCGTTGGGCCAAGTTGGACAAGGTCGAGGCCAAGATTTAATTAACTAATAAATTAAGCAATTTAAATCACGGATGAAATAGGAGCACAAAGGAGATCGAAATTTTGGCACGCAAGTGGCACCTGCATAGTTGGCTCAAAACAGGCCAGGGCCATATTTTGGGTCGACTGGATTGGACCGATGTCGGACCCGGAGATTAAATGGGAAATTAAATCAGGTTTTACGGCAGATAATTAATTGGCCTAAATTGAACCGGAAGTTGTGCGAAGGAAATGGAGCACAAAATGGAGTGTCTGAGTGGGACACAAAGGTCATGGGTGAAGAGCGTCTCGAGTAGATCAGGCATGACAAGTTGGTTATGAGAAAACGACTGGTCTGGTGCTCCTAAATTAAAAGTCATGGTAACGCGCTTATGGGGATCAAGAAAAAGAGTGGGAAATCAATTAATAATTTAAATGGTCTAAATTGACCCGAACTTGCGCGATACAAAAGGAGCACAAGGGAACGAGTTTGGATGGGACATGATATATCGACGTGAAGGTAATCTCGTCTACTTCAAACTCCAAGAAGAAAGTTTCCAGAGACTGGCATCCCTGATGCTCCAGAAGTCAAAGGCACGGTAAAGAGCATTAAATCAAATAATAAACAAATAATAATATTTATTTAAAATAATTGATTTATAAAATTAAAAAAAAATAAGCCCAAAATTCAGGGGCTTACAAGCTGACACCCAGAAGACGTGCATTGGCCGCCTTCTTTTCTGCGGCTTCAGCTTCGATGATGAGGGAGCTCCAATCGGGAGGGGAAGTAGAGTTGAGCCAGAGCTTCACTGCGGACCGCATGTTCATGCTGCAAGAGGAGAGGAGCGCATGTTCTGACATGACTGGAGGTAGCCTGAAGCAGGCCTGTCGGAAGCGTTCGATGAACACCCGAACCGTTTCTTTCTCCTTCTGGCGTATCTCTATGAGAGATGCCATCGTCATGTCCTTCCCGCCGTCGTAGAAGCGATTGAGGAAGAGGCGCGTCAAGTCGTCGAAGGATGATATAGAATTATCAGGGAGGCTGCAGTACCAGTCATACGCCACCCCTTTAGAGCCCCAACAAAGATGCTGGTGAGGAGCGCGTCCTCCTTTGGAAGATGCCCCATCTGTGACTGGAAATATGTTAAGTACCGACGCGGAGAGTCCTTTCCGTCGTACGGCGTGAGTTTTTGTGGTTTATATTTTAGAGGATAAACCACCTTGTTCCACTCGAGGGGATAAGGCTGGGGAATGCCCATTTTCTGGCGCTCCTCTTGCCTGTTCTTGGACTCGAAGCGCTCCCGCAAGTCCTTGATCATTTCGACCACATCCTCCGTGGAGCTAGGAGTCGGGGAAGGTGGCACTATCTGGAGTGGAGCGTTTGAGGGCTCCGACGTCCGGGGTGCTTCTGTATCTGAGGGTGCCCGTTGAAGGGGCACACTCGACTCCCCATTAGCTCCTGGGTCCGGACCGGTTGAAGGTGTTCTGGTCAAGGGCCGACCGTATATCAAACACTGCTTGAGTCAGTGCTTGCATAGAGGCAGAGAGGGTTTTGAGTCCTCCCTCTAATGAGTCTATGCGCTGGACAATGTCTTGCGACGGCACATCAGACTCGGAATCACCCCCAGTCACGTATACTGTCCTGATACGGCCGGGAGTAGATGGATTGGTTGAGGCTTCGCTCTCGGCCTCACTTTCATGTGGGGGGAGTCACCTCTCCTGGTGTTCCACCTTGGCCACCCCCAGCCACATTCTGGAGGTCATTCTCGACGTGCGCATCTGCATGGGCCTAATTGCCCTCAGCTCCGTCTTGAAGGGCCTCTTCGTCTCTACCCCCAGCTGTGTCCTGGGGGACATCCTCGTTTTGAGGGGCTTCTGGGAGGCTGACTTCGCCTTGAGGACGAAGATCCGCCATAGTTGTGCTTTGGACATCTTCGTCTTCGGAAGGAGGTTCAACAAGGGTCTGACTACCCCCAGTTTCCTCCAAGAACTTCTTCCTCGACCGAGTGCCTTCGAACACTCCAGAGGTCGAGACAGCTGCCTTGGTTTTCCTTGGCTGGCTTTTGGATGAAGACGAGGGATTGCCAGTCGTCTTTCGGACTGAGGAGGAGTTGGAGGTCACGTTGCATGAAGCAACCTTTGGCTCCTCTTCTGTTGACACCTTCATCCCGAGGCGATATCGGAGGGGTGTAGATGATTGCAGCCGCTGGAAGACTGACTGCCTTGGTGGTACTGCTGCTTTGTAACAACAGTTGATGGTGACCACCGCACAAGTATGTCCCGTGAGAGGCGCATCGTGCCTGTTGGTCGACTCTCCTGACCGGCGCTTGTGAGTGATCACGTTACGCAGGTCGTTGGAGGAGAGTGCTACCTTCACACCCCCTTCAGGCGCAGGGCAAGGCCAAACGCCAGGGTGGACAGGTGAGTGCTGCGCCCCCTGATCTAATACCAAGCAGGCATCACGATCAGTAGTGGGGGAACCACAACATTTGAAGTGACTTGAACGGACCTCAAACGCACAACCAGAGGAGGCGCGGGAGTTCAAGACCACTGAATTTGCCTCACTCGACTTGGTTGTGCACGCAGTAGATGCGTCCAAGTGAGATGATGACTTTGAACGTCGACTCGTTTTTGGTGCAGAGGCACCTGATTCGACCTTGTACAGCTTGCCATCGACAGCGCGCGTGATTGTGAACGCGTGCCTCTGACCTGCTGCTGGCATAGCACGTTTGTGGCACATGGCCCGTGCCGCCTTGGATTTCTTTGTACTAGCCCGCTGGGGCACATAGTACTCAGCATCCAAATTCTCCTCGCCATTACAGCGAGTGAGTCTGTCAAAGACAGAGACTTTTTGTGGCGCATCAGAGGTGATGCGCGGGGCATTGGCTGCGCCCCTGCTCCGTCGACGCATCTTCCTCGTCTGAGAGGGAGATGGCTGGGGAACGTGGTCTACCACACGCTTCCCCGAGAGATGCGCTGCATCAGCAGGCGCACCTTGGTTGCTGAGAACGTCAGCAGAAAGGGAGGGCTGGATTGGCGCATTTCCTTCAGTGGTGGTGCCCGAGGCGTCGACCTTGCGCACCTAGACACGGCGGGTCTTCTTCGGCTTCGGTAGCCGCTTCGAAGGACTCGCACTTCCTTCAGAAATGAACTCCTCGTATGCCTGTTGATTGAGGCGCACGACCAGCGTCTTGTGGGAGGAGCCCACCTTCACGTCGTCGGCCTATGACACGGCTTTCTCGGAGGAAGAGAAAGAGGTCCCCAGCAGAGTCGCCAGCTTGTTTGCGATTAAAATTGTTTGATTGAAAACTTTAATACAAACAGAACAGTATTACAATATAGGACTTAGATGTAGTCCTAGGAGTACACTTTTGTTTAATCTGGGTTCCTAGTGCCAATGGAGCGAGTGGTAATGCGTCGACTCCGTTGACGGGCTGACGACGGTTATCGGTTCTCTGAAGGTGTAGATTGCTCTGGGTGCTGGAGCTTGCTGAGAGGAGGAAGACATTGAATGTCTGTATCTGCCTCTCGGGTGGTATGTTTGTTCGTATCTGTCTGTGTGTGTGTGGAAGAAGGAAATGATTCCTCTATTTATAGCTGGGCAGGTTGGCTGCTCATGCGCGCATATGTAGGATGCGCCGGTGCGTGGGGACGCCACATGTTGATTGCTGATGGAGGCGTATGGGTGATGAGCCCTGATCGAGGGGGTTGACTTCTTCATGTTGCTGCTGTGAACCGGCACGTAGCGGAGAAGAAGATCTTTCTGTTGCTGAGATCTTGGATGAGTCGAGTCAAAGGACACGTGTCATCGACCCATGGCTTAGGGATCTCGGATTTGGTGGGGAATGATCTGGTAGGATGCGCCTAGGATTGGACGCATGAGGAGACTTTGGCTCGTAACCTTTAGGAGTCACGAACCATTCTGGGCGCATGGCTTTTGAGGCGCATACAGGCGACTTTCCTTCTGTCTTTTGGGATCAGAGAGCAGTTTAGGGCGCATGGCTTTTGTGGCGCATGCGGAGCTTCGGATGGAGACTTTTTTTTCTGTCTTTTGGGATCAGAGAGCAGTCTGGGGCGCATGGCTTTTGAGGCGCATGTCGGTTTGGGCGCATGGTCGCGGAGGCGCATGCGGGTGGTCGAGTGGCCACGTGGCAGTAGCCGTCGAAGTAAAGTCATGATGATGCTGACGTTGCCGACGCTTCTTATGAAAAAGCTACCGACCGTTCAGGCTTTGGAAGACGTGCTGCCAACTCTGTCAGTTCAGCATTTAATGTTTGTGACATTCGATGGACAGCTGAGAGGGCGCGTCGATTGGCG
The DNA here is from genome assembly GCA_029216955.1 of Iris pallida. Lineage (NCBI taxonomy): Eukaryota > Viridiplantae > Streptophyta > Magnoliopsida > Asparagales > Iridaceae > Iris > Iris pallida. The sequence goes on from JANAVB010005597.1 coordinate 19,585,515, forward strand.
TTCCACTGGGTATGGGGACGCATGGGAGAACATCCCCTGTGATGCGCTTGGTGCTGAAAGACGCGTCTGTGTGATGCGCTTGACGTTGAGGGGCGCGTCTGTATGATGCGCGGTCTGGCCGGCGCATCTGCTTCGTGACACGTCTTCATTGATCCGGCTATTGAGTTCTTTGGGGCTTTGATTGCTCTCCGACTTTGCTGAATTCGAAGGGGGATTCATTCATCATAAATACAAGTTCATTGCACTGACTTCGGGAAGGTTGCCACTTGGCGCATGTGTTTGATTTGCCCTGGCCTATGAATAGCAACAGTTTGAGAGAGTTTTGTTGTCTCTCCTTTGACTTCTCGACGAAGATGGATTCGACTGATCCTCCTCATTGGCAAGACGTTGTACTGTGGATGATGGTTCTCCTTGTTCGAAGAAGCTTTGACGGTGAACTCCTTCAGAAGATAAGAGCCTCAGGCTGGTGGATGCGCCTATGCGTTGACGAGGAAGTGATTCACTCTGACGGGGCGGAGTGATGCGCTGGAAGACAGGTACAGCAGGTTGCAACTGTTGGAACACAGACTGCCTTGGTGGTGGCACCACTGTCTTGCGGTAGCAGTAGTTGATGGCGACCGTAGCACAAGTGTGCCCTGTGAGGGGCGCATTATGCTTGTTGGTCGGCTCTCCTGATCGGTGCTTATGAGTGATCACGTTGCACAGATCGTTGGAGGAGAGTGCCACCTTCGCACCCCTTTCAGGCGCATGGCAAGGCCAAGCACCGGGGTGGTCAAATGAGTGCTGCGCCCCTGATCTAATACCAAACAGGCATCCCGATCAGTAGTGGGGGAACCACAGCATTTGAAGTAACTTGAACGGACCTCAAACGCACAACCAGAGGAGGCGCGGGAGTTCAAGACTACTGGATTTGCCTTACTCGACTTGATTGTGCACGCAGTAGATGCGCCCAAGTGAGACAAGGACTTTGAAGGTCGGCTCGTTCTCGACGCCGCAGCACTCGAGTCGACCTTGTACAACTTACCATCAGCAGCGCGCATGATTGTGAGCGCATGCTTCTGGCTTGTTGCTGGCATAGCACGTTTGGGACACATGGCCCGCGCTGCCTTGGACTTCTTCGTACCAGCCCGTGGGGCGCATAGTACTCAGATTCCAAATTATCCTCGCCATGACAGCGAGTGAAGAACTTGCAGCCAACCCAGAAGAATACTGCAACTTTTGTGGCTCGAACGGGCTCCCTAGATATTGGGCTCCCTTTTCTTTATTTATTTTGGTGCCCCCTTCAAAGGAGGCAAGAGGGCTCTATATATGAGAGCTCTCTTCTTCTCCTTTCCGATGTGGGATTAAAAGCAAGATCCCTCCTTTTTCATGCTTCTACAAGAAGTAAATAATGCGGATCGAGACTAGTGCGGTACCAATGCACGTATCTCAAGAATATAAATAACTGAATGGAAATACTGAATAATATAGCTATGGAACAGAATAATCCGATGAACAACAAAAGGTTTAGGAACTACCAGGAATCGGAGCTACAACCCTTAAACCAAACAAGGACCGGGGTTACAGATCTTTTTCCTAGCAGAACTTAGCCTCTGGCTACTCACCGACACAAGAGCATATAAAGTAACACATAATCAAAAGTGCACGGCCAATCATTACCTACGGCTTGCTATCATTAACTTGCTAGGGTTATCACAATCCTAATTACTAGTATGCAAGTTGAGGATTTTTGCAACTATCTAACTGCAGATACCCGGATGTCCAGGGGTACGAGTAGTACATCTATTGTCCAACAAGACTGCTGGCAGATGAAACGTGTCTAGACTTGTAACATGAACAACCATATCATATACTTGTAAAAGAAAACATATAACTGACTGTGCCGCAACCCGGCACGACATGTGACTCGATCGTATATCAATACGCACAAACTTGGTAGGTCATGGAGCCCTTGCCTAGCAGGGTTGAGCCATGCCTCATGGGGCCCTTGGAGCTCTGGGTTGGTAGTGCGAATTTCCTCCTACAATGATCTACTTGAATTTACTAGTCATTTACCTTATCATATTCATGTCAAGTTCTCAAGTCGTGGACACTCAAGAATTTCCTAAGATGACGTGTGTTATGTACGAGTAATTCGTAAGTTATCACTTACGAATATCCCCGTACTAACATCACGTGATACACGGAACAATAAATACTCGATTGTCCAGTGCCAAGATGCAATAGATTAACATTCAACAAGCTATATCCACGGTGTCAAGAAAGAACATGTACTCATATATCGGGTCTAGAAAGCAATAAGAAAATCAAGTCATGAGTGCGCTACTACGAGCCACTAAATCGAGCTAGGCATATACAGTAATCTGGAGTGCACCATAACAGGCCACTATCTATAATCTGGACATAGAACAATACGTGAACATAAGCATGTACCATGTATATAGAGTGTACAATCATTCTTTAACTATCTATGGTCATCTAATCATGTTAAGAGTCCATTACAATCGAGAAAATATCAAAAACGGACAAAAACGGGCAAACACGGACAAAAACAGCCTAAAATAGCATAAAACGGCATACCGACGGTATACTGCGGTATACCGACGGTATACCGGTCTAAAGACAGAAGGTTTCTGGTGCAAAAACTGGCATACCGGTGGTATACTGCGGTATACCGACGGTATACCGTTTTTTCAAACAGCAACAAAATCCAAATTTTTGCTAAAACTTGTTTCGGCCATAAAAACTTCATTTTAAATCGAAATTTGGACTTTCAAAAGTTAAAATTGAATAGAATTGAATTTCCTACAACATGGAAGTATTAGTTTTCACAAATTAAAACATTTGATAGATCAATACCTCAAAATACTCGAAATCATATCTAGAAACTCAGATCTACGCAATACTGTCGATCAAAACCAAAAGTGCTATATACTAAACATGTTAACAATTTAGAGGAGCATATTATAGAACAATAAAACTTTAATTTCTATGGAAAACAAAATTATAGCATGGTCATGTCACTTTTGAGCAAGATGTACTTGCCTAGGTTTTAGCAACCAAGCCTAATCTTCTACTCCACCACCAAGAGGGGTTCCGAAACCACACTCTAGGCCTCAAGGCCAAGCCTTCCTAAGCTTGAGGAAGAGAGAAGAGAGTGAATGGGAAATGGTGAAGGAAAGAAAAGAGGGAGGAGAGAGAAACTCATAGGATATATATAGAAAGGGTGAATTAATCGTGACCGTTGGATCGTGATCCATGTCACAATTTAGATCAATCCTAGCCATTGAAAGAAAACCAATTGTCCATTGGATAAAAGAATACATCTACACTATTTACGAAAATATCTATACACTATTCATCAAAATATCCAAAACACTATTCATGAAAATATCGGAAACACTATTCACGAAAATATCTGAAATAGAAAATATCTAAAATATGGAAAATCTATCCGAGCAGCATGCCGTCGGTATACTCCGGTACACCGTCGGTATGCCGGTCAAGAAGAAAATCTATAATTTAGAAAAAAATTTAAAGCATTCTGAAAACCAAGAAAATACGAAATACAATACAAAATACGTATCCGTATATAAATACCGATACTGTGAGACGAGTCTCACAACCATGAGGTTCACAGGTAGGGGTAATGCCTCGGCTTTGCAAGCCAAGTCACAGCGGCGTAGCACCGCAAATAGGCAGGTAGCCTAATGCTGTATGACGTAATTAAAGAGTTGTAGACAGCACTACAAATGGGAGGATGGCCCCATGTTACAGTGGCACGACACCACGATGAGGTACCCAGGTAGGGGTAAAGCCTCGGCATTGCAAGCCATCTCGTTGCGGCGTAACACCGCAAGGAAGCCTTAGGCTTCATGCTGGGTAGTTTGGCACTACAAAGAGGCTTGTGACCTCATGCTACAGTAGTATGACACTACGATGAGGTTCCCAGGTAGGGGTAATGCTTCGGCTTCAGGTCATGTCATAGCGGCGTAGCACCGCAAGGAAGCGCAAGGCTTCATGCCATATCTCTTTAATAAAGAACTCACCTATAGTGTATGGAAAGAGATATCAGGCCGTCTCTTGAGGGTAAACTTGTAGACGTCCAAAATTATACACTGAAACCAGGCTGGCACAGGGCCTTTAATGTGCAGCCAGAAGCACACGTAACTACACTTTGTGAGTGGGAAGAATTACAATTGTGGTGCAGAATTCAAGGCGTAGTCCATTCTTGTATCACATTGTTATTTAACCCATACGGGAAGATTCAAGTCGTCAGCGACATCTATCCTAATGCAAAATGGATAGTTACTGTAGGGAACGCTCAACCCTGGACACATATATATGTTGTGATATGTGGAGGATTGTTGGTGCTTTCTTTACATGGAGAGCTTGCTCTCAACATGCCTTGTAAATTTTAGTCCCACATCGGAAATGCACCATGAGTTATCTCAACATATATACTTGGGTGTGTTGTTGAGAGATGCACATGGGGTGGTGACCCTAAGGAGGGAACCATGTGGGTGATTTTACAAGGAGGTAAGAATAAGGCTCCAAGGATTAAGCATTAATGCTTTTGTCATTCTCTTGGATTAATTCCATTTGGAGCTAAGCCCCAAAGGGGCTTAGCGACTCGGAGTCGGACTCGGACTCGGGCTCATGGGCTCATGAGACGTAATGTGGCATTTTGTTGGCGCACTTTGCACTTAGCACGTCAGCAGTCATGCGGTCATATGCGGCTCATATGCGGCCTCATGCGGCTCATGCGGCTCATGCGGCCATGCGGCACATGCGGCACATGCGGTCCATGCGGTCCATGCGGCCCATACGGTCCATGCGGTCCATGCGGTCCATGCGGTCCATGCGGTCCATGCGGCTCATGCAGTCCATGCGGTCCATGCGGCTCATGTGGTCCATGCGGCCATTAGGCTCATGCGGCCAGGCTGCTACTGCTGCCGCATGGAGGGATCCGCTGACTGTGCAGATTATAAATCTGTAATGGAAAGGCTAAATCAATGCGATTAAATCAGATCCTATCTTTGTAGGATTTGAATTAATTCAGATCCTATCTTTGTGGGATTTGAATTAATTTTGTGGGATTTGAATTAAATATCGTTGCTATCTTTTGGAATTTGATTCAATCTTTCCATAACTGAAGAGGCGGCTAGGGTTTCCACCCTCTCTCTATATATACTCTCTTCCGGCCTCCTTTGTAACTACTACGAAATTACAAGTCAGAAAAGGAGAAAGAGAGAGAGAGAGTTGCTGCCGCCATTGCAAGTCCATCCGAGGAGTCTGAACAGAGGTGACTTCGAACGTTCCACAAGTTCTTCAACTTGCTGGTTCCTGGAAGCAGATCGTGTGGAACGAATCTTGCTTTGAGCAACGGTATTTTGACACCCCAGCTTTGTTCTTCTTCTTATCTCTCTCTAGTTTTTTGTAACTCGTTCTGTCCCAATTGCAACACGTTTGCAAGGAAGAACGAGAGATCTTCTCTTCTCTTTTTTCCTCCTTCAGATTGTAATTTGGCTATTTGATTTATTGTACCATCGTAGATCTTGAGTTTGATCACTGCAAAGTTTTGTGTGACATCTCAGATCTCGATTGCATCTGTTTTTCATCTTTGATCAAGCCCCGGGACTAACACTATATACGATACGGAATACACAAGCACCCCGCACTATGGTCATGGTTGCAAATATTTACCTGGCGGGTTAAACGAGCATAATTCTATAGACCTACTAGCTATCTTATATCTCAATCAATCGCAAGCAAGAAGATACAAGAATGATCAAAGTATACATGAAAGTGGTAAAGTGCAAGTATATATGCCATAGCATATTTAGTAACCATGAAGCTGGTACACGAAATGAAGCTAATTGCTGAGTATGTCTAGAATACATCTCTACTAATATAAAGAGCTTTTAAAACGGCTTCAAATTAAGCCATCTAAGCTGTGTATATCATCAACCATCAAATTTTTAAAAAATAAAAAATAAATGTTCAAAATTAACTACCTTTTTTTTATCTTCTGTGGATAACCGAACCTTCTCTAGCTCCTCACGTAAAAAATTTAAAAACCCCTGATACTATAATATATTAAAATTAAAATTATCTTTAAGTAGCTACATAATATTATCTAATAAATACATATCCAAAATTTTAAAAAAAAATCATAACAAATCATATTAAAATATATTGAAAATATTGTATATAATTTAAATTTTTATATACTTTATTAATATATTATTGATTTTTTTTTATACGTGCAATGCACGTGAACATGAGTAGTGATCATAAAAGCTAACATGTAGAGACTAGACATATATATCAGACAATAATGCTAAGTCTAAATATGAAGGGAAAAAAAAACATACTCCTGATATCAGATGAGTCTAAATATGAAGGGAAAAAAAACATACTCCTGATACAGAGGGCTAACATGTGTCAGCGTGCTCCCGGTACCCCTGTGCGTCATCCAGAGGTAGGTCCTAAAGATCCTCGGTCTCTGAAAATAATATGAGAAGCAACCCTAGAAACCAATCCAACATAGTACGGTTAGTACCACAATGAAAGGACATTAAGGGGGCGTTTGGTACGCGGTATTTTTTTTTATTTCCGGAAAAATTTAAGATGGGAATCTATTATCACGTTTGTTTGGCTTATAAAAAATTTATTTCCGGAAATTATAAATACCCGGGTAAATAGTTTACCCACAAAACATGGGAATTCTATCCCTTAAAAATAGGTGGGTATTTTTTTTTGCCGGGCAAAAAAAAAATTGTTTAAATTTTTGCTTCTTTTTATTCAATTTTGATTAGTTTTGAACATTTTTTTCTTTTTTGTCGTTTTCATTTTCGTTTTTTTTTGTCATTTTTGTCGTTTTTACCAATTTTTGGTCGTTTTAAGCAATTTTTTGTCGTTTTTACCCATTTTTGTCTTTTTGTCACATTTTGATTATTTTTTGTTGTTTTTATCGCTTTTTTGTCATTTTTTGTCGTTTTTTACCATTGTTTTGTCGTTTTAAGCAATTTTTTGTCGTTTTTACCCCATTTTTTTTGTCTTTTTTGTCACTTTTTGATTATTTTTTGTCGTTTTATCACTTTTTTTTCATTTTTTCGTTTTTACCAATTTTTTGTCGTTTTATATCAATTTTTTGTCGTTTTAAGCAATTTTTTGTCGTTTTTATTTTTTTACTCATTTTTTGTCTTTTTTTGTGTCA
>JANAVB010005597.1:19595317-19662817 GCA_029216955.1 Iris pallida
CAACTGGCGCGCCCTTTAAAAAATTAAAAAAAAAATTGGGCGCCAGTTGAACTGGCGCCAGCTCCCTCTCCATGTAAATTTTTCAAAGTTCCCTTTTTACGCAAATAAGGTGAATTTCATCACCCTATATGAAATTTTCTGATAAATTAAAATGCTAAAAAATAAAAACATCCGATGGACGTGTTCCCTACTAAATGTATCCTTTCTAAATGTATTTTTTTTATGCATATAGGTCTCTGTTGTTGGCACTTTAAAAGTTTAGTTAGTTTTGTCCATATAGGTCCCTATAAACTTTGATTTATTATTTTTTTATTAAAAATAAAACAATTGGATATAATGGTAGGGGACGTTTGCATGTAGGTCCTTCCACGTCAGCACTGGAGTTCCAAAGGGCGTTTCCAATTTTTTTGTTTCCAAAAAACTCTTATTTTTTTTTAATTAAGGAAAAAATGGAGAAATCGTTTTGAAATTGTTTTACAAAAAGTCCTTATAAAGAACTTTGTTGTGTTGTTTTGGAAATTTTGTGCTTTCACTACATTCATACAACTTTTGTGCTTTGTACGAAAAATTTCGAAAAAAATTTCGTTCACATATGTACAAACTAGATATGTGCTTCGTATTTTTGGACCCAGAGCATAAAAGTTGCACGAACTTGTAATGAAAGTCCAAAGTTTAACAAATTTCCAAAACAACGTTTTCGCATTTCACGTTTTCCCGAATAAAAGAAAGTTAATAAAATCATATTTTTATACTGTTTCCGCTAATCTACACCACTTTTTTTATCAGAGTTTTCTGGAAAAAAATGGAAACTCCTTTTGGAAAGACGTTTCTCAAGTGCTGACATAGAGGGACCTACTGCAAAATGTCTCCTACCAATTTGTGTTGTTTTTGAAAATTTGAAAAACTTTAATCTTTCTTTACAATTTCGGACAACATCTTGTACAAAAAATTTCGATTTTATTTTTGTCTATTCTAGATAAAACCATTTTGTAGCTACCGTTTCTAGATAACACCATTCGAAAGTGACACTTTCCATTAGTGAACTTCTAGGACCGGTCCTAAGTTCATAGGAGGGCTTTAAGATGATCTTTCGAAATAGTGTCTTCCTATATAATGTAAAAATAAAAAAATAACTAAATATATAAAAAAATGTTGCTATTCAGATTTAAACTAAAACTTTTAATGAATAAATCTAAATGATATCCACTATACAACACTTTTTGAGTTCAAAATAACTCATAATACTTTTATTTATTCTAGATACATCTATGTTTATTTTTGTCTTTGAGTCCTAAATTGTCACATATCTAGTCTATTCAAGACTACGTACGGCTAAGATCGTGTGCAAAAAGACACACGATTGACTGAATCCACACATGTTGGAAAAAGGAAAGGGGGGGGGGGGGGGGGGGGGGGGGGGGATACAAGAACATTCGTTGGTGACTGTCATCAACTCCTTTTATTTTTTGTCATGAATACAACTCCTTTTATTTTTGTCATGAAATACAACAATGTGCATAAAAAATTGACGTTCAAAAAGTATTGCTCACTAAAATATAGGATAAAATACGTGAGACTATTTAGCATTTCATTTAAAACAAAATTTTCACACTCTTAGTTCTTACTCAAACATGGATATACTAAATAGTGAAAACAACATTCAACATTTTTAAAAATATTTTTGTGAGGATAACAAATTAAGAATTCAATGGATGCAAATATTGTCTTTAACGATCTTATCAAGGATGGGTTAAATGGTTCTAGCCGCGGCAACTTGTTTCATATGGAGTGTTTTGTACAAGAACATTCGTTGGTGACTGTCATCAACTTACTCCGTCCCTATCTAAACTAGTGGTAGGTTCTTCAAAAAACCTGTCCACTCCTTTTTATTTTTGTCATGAAATACAACAATGTGCATAAAAACTGACGTTCAAAATGTATTGCTCACTAAAAATATAGGATAAAATACGTGAGACTATTTAGCATTCATTTAAAACAAAATTTTCACACTCTATTTTACTCAAACATGGATATAAATAGTGAAAACAACATTCAACATTTTTAAAAAATATTTTTGTGAGGATAACAAATTAAGAATTCAATGGATGCAAATATTGTCTTTAACGATCTTATCAAGGATGGTTAAATGGTTCTAGCCGCGGCAACTTGTTTCATATGGAGTGTTTGTATATGAGATTCTCTTAAATTACTTAACTATCAGTACAATGAAATGTGGGAGAAGACTAATTTTTGTTGGCACAACATTATAGGAACACATTATTTAATTTTGATCAGTAATATTTATCCTTTCGTCGTCTATAATACATGATTAAGAGATTGACCATAGAGTCACGTCTCAGAATCAGAAAATAAAAAAACAGGTGCAAAACATGGCTAGATATATACGATACGGAATAACAAGCAGCCCGCACTATGGTCATGGTTGCAAATTTACCTGGCGGGGTAAACTAGCACAATTCTATGTACCTACTAGCTATCTTATATCCCAAATCAATCCAAAGCAAGAAGATACAAGATTGATCAAAGGATACACGAAAATGGTACAAGTACCCATAGCATATTTAGTAACCATGAAGCTGGTACATGAAATGTAGCTAATTGCTGAGTATGTCTAGAATACATGATCATAAAAGCTAACATGTAGAGACTAGACATATACATCAGAGGAGTTTGAACATGAAAAAAAAAACATACTCCTGATACAGAGGCCTAACATGTGTCGGCATGCATGTCCCCGGTAACCTGTGCGTCATCCAAATGTAGGTCCTAAAGATCCTCGGTCTCTGAAACTAATATGAGGAGCAACCCTAGAAACCAATCCAACATAATACCACAATGAAAGCACATTAATCGACAAAAACAAACAATATTAGAACATGAGAGAAAACTGAAATAAAATGCGATAAGTAAATTCTAGCATTCGCTACCGGAAAGACCTATTCAAGAAAATCAGTATTAAAAACTATTACTTGGGTAAACTTGAGGTTAGACGCCAAGAAACAACTCAGAATGATCTAGAAATTTAATTAAAATTTCTAAGATAAGTCAAAAAAAAAAAAAAAAAAATCATACAACAACCCAACCAAATTTACATATGTATTATTATTACAAATTTGGGCCTCAGGACAGCACCATCTATTATTGATGTTCTAATAGGGAGGATTGCTACTTCTGCCTCTTGTAGGAAACCCAAGTCCATCCTATCTCCTCTAGGGGGGCGTCAAGCAGTTGAGGCTTCTCTTGAAGTAGGTTAGAAGCCCTCGTGTCGTTGTCATTGGTGATAAAGGCCACACTTCCAGGCCCACACCTGCACCTGCACCCGGCATACACTCCGACTGCCCTCACAGTAATTCTCCCATAAAAAGTTAAATGTACTTCCCACGTTGCTCGAACCTGCAACCTCTGGAGGGATAAGTCTCACTCTAACAACTTGAGTTATATATATATATATATATATATATATATATATATATATATATATATATATATTTTTTTTTTTTTTTTGAGTTCACATCCATTGGATGTGCTTTAAGTCATCTGATCTTAACCATTGATAAATCAACGGTTAAGATTAGATGACTTAAAGCACCATCCAACGATGCAAATAGGGGGGATGCATAGGGATGCAAAAAGTGTTGGGATCTTGATCCTTCCTCATATATATATATATATATATATATATATATATATATATATATATATATATATATTTGAAAGAAGGTAATTGTGGCGAACGCTCCCACCGAGAATCGATCTCCTGACCACTCGGACCGCATGCATCTCTCTTAACCACACACACACACACACACACACACACATATATATATATATATATATATATATATATATATGGTTAAGAGATACGAGTGCTCCTTAACCACATATATATACCCGTGCTCCTTTATATAGGAGATACGAGTAAAAAAAAACTAAATTTGTTGACTGAATCAGTCTATTATATTGGGTGGGTACTAATATTTAAATATCGAAGAAATTGAATTTTTTCTGTGCCTTCCAAAATTAAAATTTTGTACTTGGGATGGATGTCAGGCCGGCCCAGACAACAATATCTGGCGTGTGTACATTTGAGGCCTAGCCATCATCCAGCCTATACCAACTCTGAAGCATAAATTATTTTTAGTAATGCTCGAGAGAAACAAAAATTGAAGAAACACTTTGTGTGATATGTGAAAGTGGTCCAGTCATTGTTACCCAAATGTAGGGAAAATATATTGTAGGATAAGACATGTCCTTGTTAATAGAGAATATTGGTCGAATAGCATTCTTAAATATTCATGTTCTCTCTTCTTCTTCTTCTTTTTCTTTTTCTTTTATTTGTTTAATTTTACTTTGTATTAGGATGACCGGGCCTCTCTCTGCCACGGGCCGGGCCGGGCCAGTTGACACAAACTCTTAACAAGGTAACCTCCATTGTTTTATTTTTTAAAAATATTTTAGCAAGTGTCCTCACACAAAATATAAAAAATAGTACATAGATCCACCTTTTTTAAAACTAGCAAAATGTTCCCATTCCTTTGTATGGAGACAAATAAAATTTTAAGATATACTCCCACTATTTGACCAAAAATTTGGCTGATTTAAAAAAAAATGTGAACAATTGTTAATTTTTTAAAATAGTGAAGTTATATGCTAATTTCTATATTTTAAATATAGGCATTTGCTAAAATATTGCTATTTTTATATGCAGCTGGATCCAGAGGCAGCTTTTGGAAACACATGGGAGCTATTTTCAGAAGTTTGCTTATGTGTTTTTAAAAACAACAATCTCAAGCCATATTCTAAGACCTAGTTTGGAATTGTTCTTGCTTCCTTAAAAGTAGCCACAACCCCATACATCCCTTAATTAGTCACCTTGCCTATAGTTCACTTTTATCATGTTTACCAAACAACTATTGAGACTGCTTTTGGAGAAAATAAGCATAAGCATTAAGGCTTTTCGATTGCACTTAAGCTTTATCCGAAAACTCTATTTTGTAACAAATGCAACACGTGAGCCAAATGACTTCATTTTTAGACGTCACATAATATTTTTTTAACATGTCATGTTAGCTGCCACAGAAGGAGAGGTAGGTAGAAGTGACAATTTAGAGGTGTTTGTAAAAATGTATCTTTTTAGAATCGAAAATTTTCATGTAAAACATTAATATTATTATATATTGTGTAAAAAGTACAAACTTTCAGAAAATTTCATCGCAGGTATAAAAAGTACAAACTTTCAAAAGTACAAACTTTCAAAAGTACAAACTTTCAGAAAATTTATTCCCGGGAATTATAAATATCCGGATAAATAGTTTACCCACAAAACGGAGAATATGTCAGACGAAAACGCCCATCGGAATGGCGTTTTGCATTTTTTTTACACTGACGGCGATAACGAGGATCCACGTGCACTCGTGAACTGTCATTTCACGTCAGACGAAAACGCCCATCGGAAGGACGTTTTCCGACCTTTTCACGTGCATATCATTTCATTTGTCATTGCATTTCCCGTGCAGTTGAGGTGACGACTTGCTCGCTTTTCGCAGTTGAGGCTGTCTAATGTTCACTCGTAACGTTCAAAATAGGGATACGTCGCATACTAGCTAACGTTCAAAATAGGATAGGTAACGTTCTTGTAACGGATATCTTTTTTTCTTACGTAGTAATTTCGAAGAAGAAGAAGTAGCTCTCTTTCACCTCTTCGTTTTCTTCCACTTCTTCTTTTTCTTCTTCTTTTTCTTCTTCTTCTATTGCAGACAGAAAGACAAGCTTTTCTTCGATCCTATTCTTTGGAAGCTGCTTTCAACTTTCATTTCCAACATCCGTTCGTAAGCTACAAGTTTGTAACAAGATCAAAAATTAACAATAATTTGCAATCATGGAGGTATACTAGATGGATTGTCTTATCAAGGAGGTAGTACTATCTAATTTCTACTTATTATAATATCACATTAGGCAGTTTACGTAATATTATTAGTGAACGTTTTTCCATTACTTATGAATTTACCATAAGTTGGTTTTTTACAGATACTTTTTTAGTAGTAGATAGTGAAGAAGCATAGAATTTTGTTGTCCAAAATTGTTTAGGTTCATCTTGTATTAAAATTTACGTTAATCCCTCAGTATCAAGTACTAGCACAAATATCATTTCCAATAGTCAACGTTTTTGTAATAACCAAGATCAATTTGGTGCCGGCCCTAGCGCTATAAACCAAATTGAAGAGAACGTTGAGACTGAAAATAGGGATATTGACGATGAAAATAGTGACGATTTAGTAGAAGATTTAGATTATTATTTGTCAAATGATGATAATTTAGATTCTTCCACTTCTGAATTATTTGTTGGTAAATCATTTAATTCTCCATATGAATTTAGAAATTTTATTAGTGACCTAGCAATTAGATATAATTTTAGTTGTTCATCGAAACATAATAATTCTCATAGAATTGTATATACTTGTGATTCTCCAAATTGTTGTTGGAGAGTATATGCTAGAGCCGTCGGCGACGGTAATACTTTTGAAATTCGTATAGTTGAAGCAAGGCATTCATGTTCAGGTGGATTTATAGGAGGACATCCACTGGCTACTACCGCATGGGTAAGAAATAAAATAATTGGTAAAATTAGAGTTGACAACTCTTATAGTCCAGCCCACATTGTGTATGATATACTTAGAGACCATCGTTTGCATATTACATATTCCAAAGCTTGGAGAGCTAAGGAACTTGCATTGTCAGAAATTAACGGTAGTTACATTGATGCGTATGGTAGTCTTGAAAAATATGGATTTAAAATTATGGAAACAAATCCCGGAAGCAAATGTTTTCTAAAAACAGTAGGAAATAATGTATTTCAAAGGATTTTTATTTGTTTCAAAGCTTGTATGGATGGTTTTCTAAGCGATTGTTTACCTGTTATTAGCATTGATGCTATTTTTCTTACATCTAGATATCAAGGTAACTTATTTGTTGCATGCGCTCATGATCCAAACTACTCATTATATCCCATTGCTTATTGTGTTGCTGAAAAAGAAAATACTGATTCATGGACATGGTTTTTAAATTGTTTGAAAATATCTTTTGAAAGTTTTTTTGAACGATGAGATAGTATTTCATTTATATCAGATAAGCAGAAAGGATTAATTCGTGGAATGCGGGAAATTTTTCCAAACTCTCCCCATTTTTTTTTTTTGCATCCATCACTTTAAGCAAAATATGAAAGGTCATTTTTCTGGTTCGGGTTCGCGAAAATATCTAGAATGGTTAGATAAACTTGTCCAATCTTATAATGAGGTTGATGCGAATGAGTGGTTCGAAAGAATAAAATCTGCAGATATAAATATTTTTAATAATATAATATTGATGGAGACTCATGTCCCTTGCACTGTTTATTACATCTTCTGGTACACTTTGGAGTTGCCAGAAAACCTACGTAACGTTGAACAAGTAAATTGAGACATGAACAAAAATTAACATTTAAGAACTCAAGTAAATATGGGGGTTATTAATATACTAACATCAAACGCGGTTAATGTGTCAAATTGATTCCGGTAAATAGAGACCGCTTTGTGGACAACATGCTGGTAATCTATATTTTCAGTGTTCCACTTAAGGCCTCCTGGACATACTCGTTGATCACTATATATGGTAAGTGGCCTACCAATAGCAAAGTGCTCGTAACTCCATTAACTTCAAAAATAATTTGCATGGGAGGTCGAATAGTGTTAGACATCCAAAATTATTTTTAGTGTTTATAAATATGTTCTACCAGCAATATAAATATACCTGTATAAGTGTTAGACATCCAGAAATATTTTTCGCTGTTTTACCTCCTGAAACCTTAGTCACGAATGATATCATCGAGTGATATAAATGTGCTAATACTGCTGCACCCCATGCGTGCTTTGTCTGCGTACCTAAATCTTGAAAAAATGGTAATAGTCTGACGTTGATCATATTTTTCGTTGTGTCGGAAAATAATAATGCACTGCAGAGGCATAACAAATAAGCTCTTGTACAATAAATCACCTGAAAAATAACAAAAATTAAACTCTTCATATGAACTATATTAAATAAAAATTAATTTTTACTGTAAAAAATTACCCGTGAATCATCGACAACAACTGTCGTATCGCCGATGCGATCAAGATGCATAAAAGTGGACCGGAGCCAAGTTAGTCTAACAGTGCTCCGACCTCCAATATCAGATGGTGGCTCCACACCGAGGTATGACCTAATGATATTAGAAGCATCCAACCCCTCGTAAAAGTATATAGGGTAACCCTCGATAGGTAACCCTAAAATCTGTGTTGTATCAGCTAAAGTGATGGCTATCTCGCCAAAAGGTAGCTGAAATGTGTTGCGTGTTGGCCACCATCGCTCTACTAGGCTCAATATCAGGTCACTGTCATGGCGCTTAATACGTATAGCGTCAATAAGGTCAAAACCAAATGACGCTACCAGGGCCTTTTGGGCTGCAGACAACTCCCATAATGATCGCCACTCACCATGCTCACGTAATTTAACTTCAGGATAATCATATCACTATAATATATATATATATATATATATATATATATATATATATATATATACATTATTAGTACAATTTAATAAAATTAACAACCAGAAAATTAATTACCTAAAATTTAGTTTACCTTTCCCGAAAATACAAGTTTAGAAACGTGCGATTCTCGTTCATGTTTAATGAATGGAGTTATCGGACCACCGGGTATTTTTCTATCATTTTGAATAGCCATCTGTAATAATCGTTACAATTTTTTTAGTTCTATAATTATTATCTACTTATATAACTATTGTAAGGGACACAATCAAACATTAATCAACTTCAAAATAACAAGTAAATAATTTTTAAAAATAAAATCATATTACCGGTTAAGAAGATAGGGGTATTTTACTTCTACTCTTGCTTCCATCGTTTGCTTCTCCTCCTTTTTCTTCTTCTGAAGAACTCATTCCTCTTGTTCTCTTGTTCTCCTTTTATTCACTCTCCAAAGCCACAATACCTAATTTTCCGTTCACCAATGCTGCTAAAGCAGCTCCAACCCAGTCTCCAAAGTCCCAACCCGGTCTCCAAAGTTCTAACCCAGTCTCCAAAGCCAAATAAAGCTGTAACTTCCCGCTCAGCCAAAGCTAAAGCTGCTGCATCGAAAAACGAAACGCTACAACCAATTAACTATGCAGCTAAAGCTGCTGCTGCATGCGACGAAAAGTGCGACAGCGCGTGTGTCACGACCCGATCCCAAATAATTGGGTCGAACCGGATCATGCCCAGCCTGCACCATTGTGAGACGGCGGCAGTAAGCTGTTCTATATGCAGGTATTCACAACAACACCTATACATTTGTCACAACTCAATATACGAAAATTTTTAAAACTTTTTTCGACATCTGAAAAGTACAACTGAAATGAAATGCTGAATTCAAATTAACAAAATTCCAAAACAACAAAACTAGAAAACTGGAAAAGAAATAGCTAAGAGGTCGGCTCGTCGACCTCAGGTCCTGCGTCCTCCAAGGGGGACTCTGACAACACCACAGGGTATAAAACCGGGTCATAGTAGCTATTATACAATAGTTCAGCATCCTCAATGTCACCTAAAAATGTTTTCTCCTGTCAGGAGGGAGCAAGTACGAATATGTATCTCATATTTCAAGTAATAATGGAAAAGTGCAGGCTAAACAGTTGAAACAATATTTTCCAGTAATTCTACGATTAAAAACAATATGATTTGAATGTGTAATCGTCTATGACCGGCTTAGGTTATACAATAGCGTCCTAGCGACGCGATACGGCTTATCCCCATGTGTAAGAGGGGTAAGCTCGCACAATCTTGCAATATAGGGAGGTATTGGCCATAAACGTTACACTATTCCCCCAATTTCTACAATCAATATCAATCAATATTTGAATCCTAGGAGAGGGTTCCGTGTAGCAATATAGTTTAAACATGCAGCTTGACAATTACTAAATAAAATATAAGAAAATATAACCGTAACTTGTCTCTATTTAGTTGACTGGATCGAAAAAGTCGGTACCGAGGAGGATGTCAGGTTCGTCTCCGAGATCCTACAGTTGAGAACCTTGGCTTAGAACTGTTTCACTTAACAAAATGCCTAAAAATCGGATTTTGAAAATAAAACTTGAAAGAGTACAAGAAGTACAAATTTGATTCTGGGAAGTATTGCTATGGAAGTCTGATCTGTAAATGATCACTTTGTTCCTTGGACTATACGATGATGATGAAGATCACTGCTAGAAGATGAACAGTTGGAAGAACTAAGTCACCAAAAAGGTATCGACGCACTTGGGCACTGATGGCGAGGCCGAATGCTTTCCTGCTTTGCTTCACTCTGTTCTGGAAGAAAAGTTGAAAGAAGAATGCTCCGAAAAATTAAAGTCTCTGGGCTCTGATCTCTATGTATTCTGTCCTGTCTCTCTCTCTGTGTCTCCGTTATATGAGAAAAATAAGTCTATTTATAGACTTGGCTTCTTGTGCGTAAAAACTCAGCAAAAGTTCCGTCTTTACGCTAATAACTGCCACCCATGACCGAAGTCATCCTCTGCATACGTTGACACGTGTCCCATCATTTCAATAAGAATAGGATGCACATACACACATTCTTCGAGATATGTGGCATGAAAGCCATGTAGGCAAATCACGTTCCAAATTGGTGAAGAAGAATAGGGCGTAAAAACAACCCAAAATATACTCTGAGCGTAAAGTAGTAGATTAGGCATAAATTAGCCTTGATATGGACTTCCTACGTAAAGTGGTTGTTAAACAACCTTGAGGGTAAAAGTAGCTCAAATAAACTTTATGCACACGTCAACTTTTGAGCGTAAAAACTCATATAGTCTCCATGCGTAAAAGAAGCCATATTGTGAGCGTAAAATAGCTCAGTCCACATACTAAACGACAACATTGGTCTCTGTGTAAAACAAATCCCTTCGAATTTTGTGATATATGCCATCATTAAATCTTCATGTCAGACTTTGCATTAAATGCAAGACTCGACAGCTTTGTCCAGCGTAAAGTGGTTAGCCTGTCTTAGGCGTAAAACCATCAGCTTGACCCTGGCGTAAAACCATTGGCTTGACCCTGGCATAAAGCGATTAGCCTGTAAAAATAGATCATGTTGAATGGAATTCTTCTATCTCTTTGACTCATTTTATGAAGCACTTTTTACGCTCCTACAAGACCCCCTTCAAAGTTTTTAAAATATCTTCAAAATTTGAAACACTTTGAACAGAAACGTAAAAGTCGAGATTTGACCAGTCAGCGTAAAAATTCGGGAAATGGTGCCGGTCAATACTTAACCGTCATAATGAATTTTCTCTCGAAACTTTCGAATGCTTCTTCATCTCCCCGAGTTTGCATTAATAATGATCAGTTTCCCATAAGGAATATGAAGAATTGATTTGGTTGTATATATAAGGAGAAATTCTTCATTCTTGCTTTTCATCCTTATACTGTCATGGCACCAAAGAAAGAGATTAACAAAGAAGAGGCTCCGAGCTCCAGGATTGATATAGAGATGGAGGTTGAGCGAGCACGCAACTTTATAGAGTGCTTTGGACTGACTCCAGCAGTCTTTGGTCGTATAAATAGTGGTTCCCCAACTGCGTATGAAGGATCAGGTGATGCAGAAGCATTCCTTAATCTGATGCGTCGTTCCGGGATCCGCAACATGCACGAGTTAGGTGCCTCCCTTCGTCAGCCCAATGAAGGAGAGAAAAAATAATGTTTTATATAGAAGTGTCGTATATGTGTTACGACTCTTCAACTTATCTGTAGGGGCCTACTCCCCTTTTTATAAATAAAATCTTGATATTGATCTCATCTGTTGGTATATAGAATTGTTCTATATCTCCTTTGACTGTATCTATGGTTGTTCATTCCCAAGAGAAACAAAACAACACATGGCATCTGTCTTGTGGTCACGAGCGCCTTTTAGTAGGATCTTTCCCGAAATAGACTCACGCCAAACGTTTCTTCAACCCTTATAAATAGCTGAGTTAAAGAATATTTTATACATTCTCATTCTCATTCTTCCGAAGATAGCTTTTTGTAACATTTCATTCTCCAACAAAAGATTGATAATGGCAATGCTTTTCGATGTCGTTCCTCTGTACGCCCGGTAGCTCTTTACAAGATTTCATTCTCCGACAAATGATGATGCTTTCCGATGTCGTCTCCCTGTACGCCCGGTCACCAGACGTTGATTCAACCACTCTTAGAGCCGAATCATCTGACCTTAATGGTAAGTTTGATTCGTAAATCGATCGTCTGCCTTTGAACTTTTTGTTGAAAACAGATGCCGATCTTTAAACGAGCGCAAATCCTTAACAGATATGGAGCGTTGTACGTAAAACATTGACGTAAAACCTGGCATAAAAAATCTCAGGTGTAAAGCCTTGTTGCACATGAAACATTGGCGTAAAATCTTGTAGATGAATCACTGTGTAAAAGCCTTATTGCACGTAAAACATTGGCATAAAACCTCGTAGATTAGGTGCACATGAATCACTGGCGTAAAAACCTTGTTGCACGTAAAATATTGGCGTAAAACCTCGTAGATTAGGTGCACATGAATCACTGGCGTAAAAACCTTGTAGATAAGGTATGCCCGTTGAAGATAAAACAACATGCGTAAGCACCTATTTTTTTTAGTTTTAATTGACTGATAAGCATCTGATGATACTTCTGTTTAAAATAATTTTTTTTGCTGTTTTTTGCAGAAGTTTGGCTGAAGAACTTTTCCAGAACCGGTATTGGCGACTTTGACGCTGTGAGGAGCATTCTTCTGACATCAACATCAGGGAGCTCATGCGCTTTTGACGTGCAAATCAGACAACTCAGAACTTTTTGTGGGATAAAAGGGTCTTCCTCAGATGGTAGGAAGAGCCTTTATACACGAAAACTTGGATGGTGGAGTCAACTCTATCCCGAGAAATTGGGTAGTAGAGTTCCTTTCACGGCAGGACTAGGAATCGTATCCCAATGCTGGATACATTCCTATCTCTTCTGAAGGGCCGCCATTTCTCCACCAATTGTATTGGCAGCAACACGTCTTCGGGCTGCCAAACTCTGGGATTCTCCTCTCGTCTCAGAGAGAAGACCAGAGTTAATTCCTACTGTTCTGGTCGCCATTGAGGCTCAGACAACAAGGAATTGACACCAACAATGAATCAGATGAAGAAGATCCAAAGAATAAACAGATCTCGATTAGGTCATCGTTGTTGTATAGAATGAAAATCCAAGATGTAATAGATTTCCATTATAATTTGTAAGAAAGTCTAAGAAATGTAATAGACTTTTATGATATGAGAATGGAAATGACAAGTCTTCTAAACTCAATAATTTGTATCTTAACCAGAGGTAATATAGACATGAATAAAATCTTGTTTTTTTTTCAGAATATACAATACTATCAGAGGTAATATGGACATGACAGCATGTAAGAACTGAAAGAAAAGTAGATTAATATCTATTCAGAGGTCAAATGGACATGATAGATAGGAAACACAAGCAGATTTAATATTTATTCAGAGGTCAAAAGAACATGATAAATAACAAATCCAACTTTTTATGCCAACTGGTAAGATAGAAGATTAAAATTTTCTCTCAAAGGAGATGAGTAATCAGATTATCCAAACATTGGTAGCTGGGGAAATAAGAAGACAGGTGTCATAGAGAATATACGCCAATATTGATAAAAGAATGGATGAACCAACGTATCTTTCGGGAAACGAAAAGTTGATTCAATTCCACAAAATGGATGAATCTGATGTAAAGAATGGATAGGTCTTTTCGGGAATGAAAAGTTGTTTCAATTTCCAAGACCGGTTCGTTAATAGATCTCTCCTATAAATAGGTGAGAACTCTTTGTAATATTTCATTCTTTATTTCCATTCCTCTATCGGAAATGTCTTCCAAAGACGTGCAACAAAAGAATGAAGTCTCCATGAAAGTTGAAGACGTCATCGAGACGCGCCCCATTGAGTCAATTATGTCAGACCCAACCGAAATAGGCGAAGGCTCTTCTACGCCCAAGCCACTACAAGACATCCTCGCTTTCTTAGTAGAACCAGGGAGAACTCCTGAGGAAGAAGTACTGAGGATGGCTGCCTGCAAATTTTTATAAACTCAGGCAATGATGCATTTGATGCTTTGGCCGACTATGTATTTAATAAGGAAGGCAGTGGTCCTCGTCCTTAATCCTTTGTTCTGAACGAAAATAATAATAAAGGAGATTTTATTTTCATTCTGTCTTCCTTTTTTTTTTATACATAGTACTTCTTAAGAAATTTGCCATTGATCGGCATCATGAGTAGATCTCCATTAGTCTTGGATAACCGATAAGCGCCATTAGAAAATACAGTCTCAATGACATAAGGGCCTTCCCATTTTGCTTGGAATTTCCCTTTGCTTTTGTGAGTCATCACCATCGGTCTTCGAACAGCCAATACCAGCTCACCAACCTTGAATACTCTCTCTTTAACTTTATGATTGAAAGTTCGAGATATACGGGCTTGATATTGTTCAATATGCTGTTGCGCTTGAAGACGCTTTTCGTCCAATCCTTCAAGTTCTTGGAGTCGTAAGTGATCATTATTCCCTATAGTTAGCTCATTAGCAATGGCTATTCGTAGAGATGGAATCTGGATTTCCAATGGAAGGACAGCTTCACATCCATAAACCAGTAAAAATGGTGTAAAACCAGTAGGAGTTCGGACCGTCGTTCGATAAGCCCATAAAAATTCTCCAAGTTTCTCATTCCAATCACGTTTATTAGAAGAGACAAACTTTTTGAGAAGTTTGATGATCGTTTTGTTGAAAGCTTCGGCTAAACCATTAGCAGCTGGATTATAAGCCGTAGGAGCCAGATTTTAAATTCGATTCTTATCACAGAATCGATAAAATGCCTGACTGGCAACTTGTGGTCCATTGTCATGAATTATCTGTTGAGGAATCCCGAAATGATAAATGATATGGTGCTTGATGAAGCTAATCACATTAGATGTTTTTACTTCAGTGAGGGGAACTGCTTATGCCTACTTAATAAAGTAATCGGTTATAGCTAATATAAACCGATGTCCTTTAACAGAAGGAGGGTTAATAGGACCAATGATATCCATACCCCAAGCTTTGAAGGGCCAAGAGGCTGCTGTAGGATATAGAAATTCAGATGGTTGATGAATAAAGTCAGCATGAATCTGACATGCTTTACACCTTCTGGCGTAATCTACAGCATCTGCTATCATGTAAGGCCAATAATATCCCACTCTTCGAATGCGGTCCTGTAATTTTGGACCCGGTTGATGGACACCACAAACACCATCATGAGCCTCACGGAGTGTCTGTTTAGCTTCACTTTCTGAGAGACAGCGTAGCAAGAGTCCATCGTATGAACGACGATATAACATATGTAAGGATGAATCATAATAAAACCGAAATGATCATCTCTTAATTGATGCATCTTCTTTTGGATCTTCAGATAAAATCCCATGAACCGCATAGTCAATAAATGGAGTTCTCCAATCCTTCTGCTGGGAGCTAGACTCTGTAGTATAACTCTGTTCAATATACAAATTATTCTTGACACAGAATAAGTCTCGGTCCAACAAAGTGATTGTATTTTGTCTCCGAATTGGAACAGCCAAGTCTGCAGCTAAGCTAGCAAGAGCATCAGCTTCCACATTCTGAGAACGTGGTACAAATTCGATAAAGAATCCTTTGAATGAAAGGACCAACTCGATTACCACTTGATGGTAAGGGATGAGATCAGGATTTCTGACTTCATAAGTCCCTCTAACTTGATTAACAATCAGTTGAGAATCTCCATAAGCTTCTAGGAACTCAATGTCTAACTGTTTTGCTACTTGGAGACCAATCAGTAAAGCATTATATTCTGCTACATTGTTAGAGCATGGCTCATTGAGAGAATAGGTACGGTATATAACCATTTTGTCAGGAGAAACCAAGACGATTCCTACTCCAGAGACAATATTACCCTTAGGTCCAACCCGTGATGCTCCATCAAAATATAATTGCCAGATGTCATTCTTTAAAGTCATATTGCAATCCACAACTTCATCTGGAATGTCCTCATATAACTTCGATGTTTCAGGTATAAGATGAGCAGCTAAAAAATCAGCTAGTGCTTGACCCTTCACTGATTTTTGAGGTATATAAACCATGTCATAAGGAGTGAGCAACATCGCCCAGGTAGCTAACCTAGAGTTAAGAATGCTCGGTTTTCTCATCAATATTCGAATGGGATTTATTCTGGAGATGACATGGATAGTCTGTCCTGTCACATAATGTCTTGTCTTTTGGACAGCAAAAACCAAAGCCAGACATTCCTTTTCTACAGGAGTATACCTGTGTTCTGCTCCGACCATCATTCGGCTAAGATAATAAATTGCTTATTCATGCCCCATATCACTTTTTTGTGCAAGAAGAGCACTAAGTGAATGATCCAAGGCTCGAACATATAGCAAAAATGGTCTTCCTACCACTGGAGGTACCAGAACAGGTGGATTTGTAAGGTATTACTTGATATCATTGAAGGCTTTCTGACATGCTTCATCCCAAATAAATGATACACCCTTTTTTAATAGACGAGAGAAAGGTTGACATCTCCCAGAGAGATTAGATATAAATCTCCTGATATAAGCAATGCGACCCTGAAAGCCACGGAGTTCTTTCAGGTTACGAGGAGGACGCATTTCAAGAATTGTTTTAATTTTATCAGGATCAACATGGATACCCTGAGAAGTAATGACAAATCCTAAAAACTTGCCACTGAAAACCCCTAAGAAAGACTTAGTAGGGTTCATTTTCAATTGATGTCGGTGCATCAGTTCAAATACTGTCTTCAAGTCCTGAATGTGATCATCCTTTGATCGACTTTTAACAGCAATGTCATCTACGTAACATTCAACTGTCTTCCGTAAATATTCTTGAAATATGTTGCTCATGGACCGTTGATATGTGGCACCAGCGTTTTTAAGACCAAACGGCAGAACCGTATAGCCGTAAACCCCAAGGGGTGTACGAAAAGCAGTATGCTTCTCATCTTCTGGATACATCTTGATCTGATTGTATCCTGAGAATCCGTCCATGAAAGACATGCGTTCAAAACCGCATGTATTGTCTATCATGACATCAGTAATTGGAAGTAAAAATTCGTCTTTTGGACAAGCTGCATTAAGATCTCGAAAATCTATACAAACTCGGACTTTTCCATTCTTCTTCATAACAGAAACAATATTGGCAACCCAATCGGGGTATTGTTCTTCACGAACAAAGCCACACGTGATCAGCTTTTTGACTTCTGCTTTAATTGCATCCATCATATCTGGTCTAAAATGCCGTTGCTGTTGTTTTACAGGTTTAGCATTAGGAAGAATATTGAGTTTATGAGTAGCAATTTTAGGATCTAGACCGGGCATATCCTCATAACTCTATGCAAAAATATCAATATATTCTTTGATCAGTTTTATCAATTCTTCCTTTTCATCTTCAGAAAGATTTTTACTGATGAATATTGGTTTAGGCGTAGTTCCATCTCCAACATCAATCTGGACAATCTCGTCCTCTGTAGGTGGTTGTCCTTGTTCAAAACGAAGTTTCCATTGAGTGTCCATGTAATGCCTGTGGTTCGTATTACGTATTATGGAATACGTGTACGTATTTTATCTTGTATTGCATGATTCCTGGTTTAGCTTTTCCTTCTTGGCATGGTTTATTTCTTGGTTCGGGTTGGCTTGGTTCGGTTTGGGATTGCTATTGGTTCAACATGGACCAAGGGTGAACCCCTACCTACCACCAACTTTAGTATTTATTACCCATTCTTCCTTCTCTCTCTTCATTACTCTTCTTCCTTATTCCATTTACTTCTTCACCTACCAGAGAGAGAGAGAGAGAGAGAGAGAGAGGTCTAGGCAAGTGCAACTTGCTTCATGGAGGAACTCTAATTTTATTGTTCCATTCGATTCCTTACAGCATTCTAACACATTTTAATACTTGGCATTTTTACTTTCCATGGCTAGATTCTTGTAGATCTAAGTTTATTTTATTTTCAGATTTTTTGGGTTTTGATCTATTTAATCTTATTATTTCCGAGTTTTGATGGTTCTATGTTGTAGAGCATTTCATTCTGCCCCGTTTTGACCTATGGAAGTTCGGATTTGGGTTCCGGATGATGGAGTTATGGAGCTTGAGAAGTTGGCTCCCATGGTGTTCTTCTTCTCAGAATTTTGGAGAAGATGAACTGTGCTTGACTTGGCCGCATGAATATTTCATGCGGCAAGTGTTCTCTTGAGCCGCATGACTAGGAGAACTTCTTGAGCCGCATAAGCCTGACTCCATCTAGCCGCATAAACCCGCTCGACCCCAGCCGCATAAGACTCCGCTTCTCTTGAGCCGCATAAGACTCCGCTTCTCTTGAGCCGCATAAGACTTGTTTTCCGCTAGCCGCATGGACTCTTCCCGCTAGCCGCATATGCCTCCGCCACCTTGGGCCGTCTGAAGTCGAATTTCCCAGAGCCACATAACGGCCGAACCCTGCTAGCCGCATGAGACCCACTTGACTCCGGTCGCATATACCTGATTGATAGCTAGCCGCATGGACCTATTTCTTCGCTGGCCGCATATACTCCACTGTCCCGCCAGCCGCATGAGCTGTTCCCGTTCCGAGCCGCATGGGCTCTTAAATTCCCCGACTCGCATAAATTTCTTTCTCTAGCCGCATGAACTTTGGAACTCATGATCGCATGACCCCACCCTTCCCTGGCCGCATGGAACTTGATCCCGCCAGCCGCATGAAGCTTACTTCCCTCTGGCCGCATGATACTCCGCTGTAAGACCCTGAACTCCCCTAGGCCGCATGCATTCCCTTAGACCTGAGTCCCCTCCAACCGCATGGGCTGCTCCCTCCTCGGCCGTATGAGATCATTCTTGGCCGCCTATGCTCGAGCCGCAGGGTTCTTTCCCTGGCTTGTATTTTATTATTATTTAATGATCGTTATTAACTCGTACTTGTAACGCCCTGTGTAACTTGAGTTCCTATAGCATACACCTTTACCTTTATTGTATATTTTTATGCCTATTTTATATCCTTATACCGTTTGTCCCGAGCTTGATAACTCCGATTTGATTGACATGATTGAAATGACAATTGTACCTGGCATGGTGTGACCAAGAACTGACATACTTGATAGTGGCCCGTCGTGGCGCACTCTTGATAAGTAATAAGGATAATGATAGTGGCCCGTCGTGGCGCACTCTTGACAAATCAATTCATTGGCCTGAACACCATGGATGATTTTGCTTGTATAAACTACTAATCCGGTTGTATCTTGCATCATGTCTAGGGCATGATCCCTGAGTACCACGGTCAGGGATTCATACTGAATCTGGCTAGGTTAATGACTAGATTGATCAAATAGTTTATGGGAAATTTCCCAGTTACCTGTTGCCCCTTTGGTCCCGGCCTTATATATATACATGGGATTTGTTGCTATCCGTCGAGATGAGCGCACTTCCAGCCCACCGTCGAGTGTGGTACCTTAGGACACATGTATCTTACTACAGTGTGTCTGCTATATCCTGCTATCTTTTCCTTTTTTTTGCTAGGATTACTCAGGTAGTAACAAACAGGTAACCGGAGTTGGAATTCTCATTGCATCTTGCTAGTAACTAGGCCTGTGATAACCCTAGTTAGTTAATGTATCAAGCCGTACTCATTGCTTGGCCGTGATTGTTGGATGGAGTTCAATCAGTTTAGTCTTGTCTTGATCATGTACAAGATCGTTACATGTCCTGATTTCTTATTTTATCTTGCCGATAAATGGTGGGAGAAACCAAGTTCTGTTCAGACGAAGGGTTACAACCCCGATCCTTATTGGGTTTACGGGTTGTAACCTGGTTATCTGAATAGTCCCATGGTTATCTCATCGTATATCATCCGTCATGATGGATACGTTTTACCTTACCAACAAGATTTGGAGACGGAGTTCTAGTCAGGTGAAGGGTTACAACCCCGGTCCTTATTTGGTTTAAGGGTTGTGACCTGGCTACTTGAATGGTTCCCTCGTACTCTATTATGACTATTGTTATTCTTTTAATATCAAGCCCTCTTTTATTACTGTCTTTTATGTACTTATACTCTTGTGCTAATCTGCGGGTTTTAGTTCCTAAGTGAAGCCTCCTTTGTGGCACTTGCTCTTTCTGGGGTCTGACCCAGCTAGTTTTGTATGGCCAGATACCGGAGCAGCACCAGAGGATCTACCAAACTTCCAGCCACATGGTGACCACTAGAGGGAATCCTGACAATGAGTGGGTTTATTTTGGCTCTCCCACTCTATTGTAAATTATTCTTTTGAGGCGTTTAGCCGCCGGGCAAGTGTTAGCTTGTGTACATTTTTACTTACTGTCTGCCTACGGGCTGTAACATGATCGGCAACCGGTTGATCATGTATGACGAAACTCTTGCTAGTCCTAATATTTTGTAACGACTAGCTTCATGATCAGCTAAATATGTAATGTTTGGGACGCCTTACTATTGTATATTTGGTGGTCTTACATCTTGTAACATCTACTTTCTTGCTTGTGATTGAGACACTAGGCTTGTTATTAACCTTAAAAGACTGATGGCTTGTAGATAAACCCTCATATATCTAGACAGCCGTGACCATATAATGGAGTGGATCCCATTTCATTATACGTAGCTGGCTATGTCTGCCCCCGCTCTCCAGTGTTCTGGTTCTGGGACGTGACAGTCCATCTGTTGAGCCCAGGGATCATTCTCAAATGGTTCAGATTCACCATCAGTTTGAACCATGTTTACTGAGAATATTTGTTCAGATTCATCATAATAACCTCTTTTAACACACGATGAGATGTATCAGATTCGATAAATTGGATTTCTTCTGAATCTGATGATTGTGAAGAGCTAGAAGAGAATTCTTCTTGTATATCGTCATTAAATATGTAGGACGGATCATATCCCAATCCATGACGAGTCTTCTGGTAAAACGAATCACCACATAATGGTAGTCGTCTACCTTTGCCTTGATTGAGGCCTTGCATAGTCTTCAAATCATATCCCATATTCTGGATAATCTTGAGAGATTGTTGACTATATTTGTCAATTCGGATTCTTTCTTTATCTTTATCTTTCAGATCATCTGTCTGAGCAACAGGGATATTTCTAGCCAGGCCAAACACAATTTGGCGCTTGTTTTTCTTATCAGACGGAACCACGAAATAAGATTCTTCGTGACGTCTATAAGTTACACAAGCTTGCGATGAAGCGGCTACAGGAAGAAGATAGAAAGAAGATGTTAGAAACCTTTGAGCATAAGGTCTAACATCGACATGAGGAGGAAAAGAATTTTCCTTATTGTCAATGTATAAGGTTTCCTCTGTGTCTATGTCGTCTTTATATTGATGACTTTGATTATTAGAAGATAAAGTCATTCTTTCAATAAACTTGACATCCATATACTCGAAAATGAAATCTTTATTGATATCAAAAAGTACAGAATGATCAATATTTACATCATTTATAATTTGACTGCTACGCTTCGGATTAATCACTAATAGACCATCCGGCTTTTGCGTAGATTTGTCAAGATTTGACAATCAATGGAGGTTCTGCATCATTCGTACGAAAAGTACGCCCTTTGACCTTGATCACAAGAGGTTGAACTTGGCTTTTAGCAGGAACATTCACGGATTCCTCAGATGAAGCTTGGGTTCTTCCTTTAACCTTGATCATCAAAGGTTGATTGTTGACAGGTTGGGGTTGGATTCGCCCTTTGACTTTGATATTCAAAGGTTGCTTTTCTGGCGGATCTTCGTTAATAGACTGATCTTCAGCAGATGATTGATCTTCAGCCATGTCTGATATTTCCTTTACATGTTCTTGTTTGTAGAGCCTTGAATCAGAAAAATAGGCTTCGACACCCTTGAAAGGATTGATATCAGCAAACTCAGTCTTTACAACCCCTTGGGAATTCACGTACTTGAAGCATTGGTGGAGAGTTGAAGGCACGATGTTATGCTCATGTAACCATGGTCTTCCAAGAAGGATGTTGTAGGATACGTCTGAATTAATAACATAGAATGTTGCCATAGTTCGAAGATCACCAATCTGAATCTTCAGACGAATCTTCCCCAGTGGTTTGCTCTTTCCAGAGTTGAAACCAACTATCATAGTACTAGTGTAAGTCAGATCACTAGTAGGAATCCTCAATGGTCTTAGCATACTTTGAAGAATTATGCTAATGGAAGACCCAGGATCAATGTAAATTCGGTCAACTTCAATGGATTCAATATACCCAGTATAGCACAAAGGCCTGTCATGCTTGTTATGCTTCAACAGCATATCTTCTTGTGTAAAGATGATGTTGGGAATTGCTTCCATCACACTATGACATTGTGGGCATGACACTGGTATATTGTCAGGAGTCTTAAGTTGAGCTAAGCAGGAATCAGCTTGCAGCAAAGCTTCACTCAAAGTTTTGAGACTTTGTTTAGAAAGGCGAAGCAACTCGAAGATAGATAATCTAGCCGGAGTATTAGCTAACTGGGCTAGAATATCAAATTTATAGGATTTCATCACCACCCCCTGACTGGAAGTAGACTTCAACGGGACGTCGAAGCATATCGCCTTCTGTTTTCCCTTTTCAACCACAGCAGGAACAAGAGATG
Source organism: Iris pallida (assembly GCA_029216955.1). Taxonomy (NCBI): domain Eukaryota; kingdom Viridiplantae; phylum Streptophyta; class Magnoliopsida; order Asparagales; family Iridaceae; genus Iris; species Iris pallida. Next base: position 19,618,086 of record JANAVB010005597.1, read on the forward strand.
GTTGAGTTGATGGTGTTTCAACATTCTCTGCTTCTTTGGGGGATCCCTCATAATTTTTGTGGTATACTTTTCCAGATCTTGTACCAGCAAAAGTTTCTTCTGCAGACTCAGAAGAAGGAAGTACCATATTGCAGGATATAATCTTCCTTTCCTTAGCCTTCTTCTTATAAGGATCATTATGAAGAACCTCAGAACCCAATCCAACAGTAGATTTTTGACTTTGAATTTGTAAAGGAAGTCGTATTCCATTATTATAATTCAAACCTTCTGCCTTTTGAAAGTCATAACCCATCTTCTTCATGAGAAGGACAGATTGCTGACTGTACAAGTGAGTAGGCGACGGACTTTTAACTGGTGGTTCAACAGAGGAAGAAGAAGAAATCTCTGTAACTACAGAAGAATGAGGAATAGAGTTCTCTGTAGCAACGAGAGGAAAAGGATTCGGGATACGAGGAAAAATCCCTGTAGGAGCTTTTTCATAAGCAGCGAAGACTTGTTGTGCCCTGTATAAGGGAACACTATTCTTGGCTAGCCACTACTGATGAGTAAGCTTGAGCTTGGCAGGAGGAGTCAAACTTGGAGGACATATGTTCAATCCTCTCAGTCTATCTTCCAAAGGAATGTCATCCCATAGATGATCCAAATCATCAGGATCTGGAATAACATGAGAAATCATGTTGCAGGATTTGACTTTCTTACCTTTCTTGGATTTTACAGTTTTACCTTCATCTTCCATTTCAGGTACTTAGTCAGGATGTACCCACATAATTTTACCATTCTTTAATGTAAGAGGCAACAATCCTTCATTTTTTTCCCTAGCAGACGGAATATTCACAATCTTCATCGTCGCCTTCGGAATTGGGATAATTACATCTGGTACTTGTTGTGGAGGAAAATCTCCAAATTGAAGAGAAACCATATTGGTTGTAACCGTATGGTCATCATTGGTTAAAGCGATAGCACCACCATTTATCTGCTCTTGGATTTTCTTCTTCAAAACATAGCAAACACTGGTAGGATGATTAATGTATCTATGATAGATACAATATTTGGGATTGTCGGTCAGATTCACCTCATTAGGCCTCTTTGGCTCCGGAATCTGGAGTTTGCCACTCTTCACCAGACATTGGAATATCCCTGGGATATCACTTTCGTCAAAAGAGTATTCTTCTTTTGGCCTGGAAGTTTCCTGATTATTCGGCGTCGTTTTATTCTTGGAAAGATTGACCAGGATTGTCGAAATTATTACCAGGATTGTCGAAATTATTACGATTGTCGAAATTATTACCAGGATTACCTTTCTTTCCTTTATCCTCTGAGGCAAAAATTATCCCATGCTCACGAGCTAACCTACTATTGGTCTCGGCAGAAACTGCTGCTATGATAAACGAAGCCCAATCTGTGAATTGGGAACCCGTGAAGACAGCAATAGATGGTCGCAGATTCATCTTACATGTATCAATTAACGCTGAATCTGGCATACCAGGAGGCATCTTTAGAGTCGCCTGTCGGAAACGTTCAATGAACGTCCGAGTATCTTCTTTCTCCTTTTGCTTGATTTCTATTAAGGAGGACATGTTCATGTCCATACCTTCTTCATAGAAACGGAAGAGAAACTTTGCCTTAAATTCGTCAAAAGACGAAATACAATTGTCGGGTAAACTACGATACCAGTCGTAAGCTGAACCCGTCAAGCATCCAATGAAGACTCGAGTGAGAAGAGCATCATTTTTCTACAAATGTACAGTCATAATATCAAAGTAATTGATATACTGACTAGGAGAAGCCTTTCCATCAAACAATACCATTGACTGTGGCTTGAATTTTGGTGGAAAGGGTACATCATTCCAATGAGGAGGATAAGGTTGCTTAATCCCTAACCTCTGGAGTTGATCCTTTTGCTTCAAAACTTCAAACTGTGCTTTGAGTTCACGCACTGCTTGAATGGCTTCGCTGGTTTGTGGAAGCACATTTGATTGAAAAGTTGTTGGTTGTACCGTAATCCCCACCGGAGATGGTACATCTTCTGGAATGATGGGATCTGGAGATGCAGAATTTTGGTTAACAGCAGGCTCTTAGATATTCAAAGGTATATCAACCCCTTGGCTATTTTGACTTGGTGCTGCTACCTGTACCGGTGTTACTATTGCCAGTTGAGCAGTTTGCTGAGCCGTTATTATCTGGTGCATGCTTTGCATCATGTTAAGCATGTCTTTCAGTGATTGCTCAACGGCAGTGAGGCGTTGTTCTGTATTAACAGATGACGTCTCTGGTTCATCTCCAACAGTGTAGGATTCAACCTCTCTTGAAGATATAGAGGGATTAGTATAGAAGTATGAATCGACACTATCAGTTTCGGACTCAAGAGATTGAGTACCCCCAGCTTCAGAATCAGAAGTCTACAATTGTCTTTGTCTTCTTGATCGAGTATTCTGATATAATCCTTCAAAAGAATCAAGAAGTCTGTTGAATTGTTGTTGACCTGGGGTTTGGGACGTGTTCCGTCTAGGATGTCGTCCTCTGTTGGTGTGAGATGCCATATTGACTGATGCATATGACAACTCATCAGCTTGTTGTTGGGGCACATTAAAATTTAATCGATCAAAAACTGACCGTTTGGAAGCTGAACAACAACATTTGATCATAATCTGGTGACACTCACAGTGATGATTTTCTTGGGAGAGTGTCACGGGAGATTGTCTATTTTTACGCTTTTGCATTAGCAATTCACGTAAATCAGAAGGAGTAGAAGGAGTAGTCTTCTTTATTACATTTGGGATAGCAAAACGTTTAGTCCCTTGTGTATAAAGAAGATTACTGGCTGCATTCGCAGAACCAAACTGTACATTTCTACGCGTTTGGAGTTGTGTGCGCAAATCTTGAGATTTTTGAGCACGAAGGACTCCATTTTCATTGCGTGTGATTTGTAGGTTTGGTACTTTGCGTATAGCAGTATAAGAAGGTTGTTGGTGTAGAACTGAAGCTTTACCAACAATATTTTTACGCTGTATGCATTTAGGTACATTCACATTAGATGTAAAAACATCGTTGCGAATTTTATCTACACTGTCACAGACAGGAGACTTACCTTTACGCGTAGAGCGTAAAAATTGATTATCTACCACGTCACAGACGGAAGATTTTCCTTTACGCGAAGAGCATAATTTTTGTGTGTCTACCACGTCACAGACGGGAGACTTATTTTTACACTTAGAAGCACAAGCATTAGAGTCTGCCTCATTATAAATGGGAGACTCGTCCTTATGCACTGAGCGTAAAATTTGGTTTTTACCCACTGGGCGTAAAACATCATTTTTACGCACCGGGCGTAAAACTTGGTTCTTACGCAGTGGACGTGAAACCTGATTATCTTCACCGTCACAGACGGGAGATAAATTGCCACACTTAGAGTGCAACGCTGAAGTAAGGACTGCCTCGTTACGAACGGGAGCCCCTACGACAGGAGTGGGAAGAATTCCCTTGCCATCAGAAGCAACAGAGAGATCAGAAGCTATTTTGGATTTAGGAATCCAAACTTTTCGTGCTTTGAGAGATTTTTGAACATTGGAGCAGCGAGAACCACCTCCAGTTCGGAGCATCTCTTCATAAGCAGTCTGGTCGAAGTGTACAACCATAGTCTTCTTTGTCGATCCAATCGACACATCATCATATTGAGCAATTGCCTCCTCGTCAGAGGAGAAGGTCGTCCCCAGCAGAGTCGCCATTTTTGTTTCACTTAACAAAATGCCTGGAAATCGGATTTTGAAAATAAAACTTGAAAGAGTACAAGAAGTACAAATTTGATTCTGGAAAGTATTGCTATGAAAGTCTGATCTGTAAATGATCACTTTGTTCCTTGGACCATACGATGATGATGAAGATCACTGCTAGAAGATGAACAGTTGGAAGAACTAAGTCATCAGAAAGGTATCGACGCACTTGGGCACTGATGGCGAGGCCGAATGCTTTTCTGCTTTGCTTCACTCTGTTCTGGAAGAAAAGTTGAAAAAGAATGCTCCGAAAAATCAAAGTCTCTGGGCTCTGATCTCTATGTATTCTCTCCTGTCTCTCTCTCTCTGTGTCTCCGTTATATGAGAAAAATAAGTCTATTTATAGACTTGGCTTCTTGTGCGTAAAAACTCAGCAAAAGTTCCGTCTTTACGCTAATAACTGCCACCCATGACCGAAGTCATCCTCTGCATACGTTGACACATGTCCCATCATTTCAATAAGAATAGGATGCACATACACACGTTCTTCGAGATGTGTGGCATGAAAGCCATGTAGGCAAACCATGTTCCAAATTGGTAAAGAAGAATAGGGCGTAAAAACAACCCAAAATATACTCTGAGCGTAAAGTAGTAGACTAGACGTAAAATAGCCTTGACATGGACTTCCCGCGTAAAGTGGTTGTTAAACAACCATGAGCGTAAAAGTAGCTCAAATAAACTTTATGCACACGTCAACTTTTGAGCGTAAAAACTCATATAGTCTCCATGCGTAAAAGAAGCCATATTGTGAGCGTAAAATAGCTCAGTCCACATACTAAACGACAACATTGGTCTCTGTGTAAAACAAATCCCTTCGAATTCTGTGATATATGTCATTATTAAATCTTCATGTCAGACTTTGCATTAAATGCAAGACTCGACAGCTTTGTCCAGCGTAAAGTGGTTAGCCTGTCTTAGGCTTAAAACCATCAGCTTGACCCTGGCGTAAAACCATTGGCTTGACCCTGGCGTAAAGCGATTAGCCTGTAAAAATAGATCATGTTGAATGGAATGCTTCTATCCCTTTGACTCATTTTATGAAGCACTTTTTACGCTCCTACAAGAACCATAACGAAACCATTCTAGGTGTGCTAGCTACAATCCCTAGAAGTAGACCCTAGTCATATTTTAAGTTTATTAATTAATCTACCGAAAATCGTCTAACGTCGCAATCTACATTCGTTGTTATTTAATTAAATAAGTCGGTTACTGATTAATTAGAAAAATGGCAATTACCGGGTAATTTGACAAAACTTTGTATTTTAATATATATAAAAATACATTTTTCTTAAATGAGAAGATGTGAATTTGTTTAAACAATACAAACTTGTAATTTTACTAATTATTTAATGTAAGAAAAGTGTTATAATTTTCTATATCCAAAATAATATTTTTTAAATATTTTACGAGTCTATCGACAAACCAACATCCCAGAAAATAAATAAAATCTATTCTACGCAATACAAGGTCGCAGCAAAAAAAAATAGAAAACTAGGCTTATGCCCTTACAACCTTTACATAAATCGAATTTAAAAATAATAATAAAACTCAGGTGAATCCTGAACGTCGAAAAACGGTCCATTCAGCAGGCCGAGGCCCTGCACCGTAAATGCTAAAAAAGCAGTACCAGTTCCAAAATAAAATATAATATAAGATAATATTAAAGAGTCTTAGATTTGGTCCATTTATCATTCTTAGCTAATGCCTCAACGTCCAGAATGACTGGTTTCGTTTGCAATTCGCTAGGGTCCATAGACCGAATTTGGTCATCGCCCGAAAAAAGGTAATTGAAAACCAAAACAACAAATCTTTTGCGAAAGCCGGTTTTGGAAATTAGAATTTTATAGAAATCCCTTTTTAAAATATTCTCTGAAAATTCGGGCAGCATCCCCTCTGTAATTGGGACAACCCAATACTGGAAGAAATGTCAAAAACACCAATAACTGTCCCAAACCAGGGACTCCAATTATCCAACTACAAATATTCCAACCCAGGAATAATATTAAATCCGAAATCGAAACCGCAACAGAAGTATTATTAAACCCGAAATCTAAACTCGAAAATTCTGAAAACCCACAGAACCAAAAACCAACAGAAGAACTTATCACTCAAAACCAATATTCCAAACCACAGCACAAAACGTCAAGCCAGCACCATTCCGAGATGGACTTCGGAAAATCCGAAATTATCTAAGCCGAATCCCTTAACGGGATCGGGGACCGAATCGTCATCGACACTAAGGTAGGGACACGAGATATACCTCGGGTACTCGGCTAGAGCTCTCAAATGCAATAATAGAGATCTCCACGGACTCGGGAAAGTCCCAACTCGCGGACATCAGCGGAAAAGCACCGGAACAGCGCTGGACAACGCTGTTGAACAGCGGGGCACACACGGGCTGAGCCGGGCGCGAACAGGGGCGGGGTCTGGCCGAAAACGTCAGAGAAAATTGGCGGGCACCGGCTAGGGCACGACAGGAACGGCCGAAAGGTCGCTGGCCGGGCACGGGGCATGGCCGGAGTTGGGCGCCGGGAGACAGCGCCGGGACGGGCAGCGTGCGGGAGCGCTCTGGTGGCCGGGCGCCGGAGACGGCGTGGGCTGGACGTGGCCGGAGGTGGCGCGTTCGGGAGGGCGGAGCCACGGGCTGGGCGCGGCCGGAGGTGGCTCGGCTAGGCTCGGGGTCGGGTTGGGGACGTTCTGGAGGGGGAGTGAGTGAGTAGGTGAGGAAAGAGTGAGAGGGAGAGGAGTTATAGAGGCTGGTGGTGGTGGTGTGTGTTATTATAAGGAGAGTGTGAGAAAGAGTTGCTGGTGAGGTCATTCGTGAGTGAAGAAAATGAGTTGGAGAGTTGTGGAGGAGAGGAGAATGGGGAGAAGAATAGTGGGGGTGCTGAAGAATAGGTAGGGGTGCTTGTCGTGGGTGACCAGGCCCAACGTGGTATATATTTTTTTATAATAATTAATAATAGATATGTAATCAGAATTAAAAAGAAATAAGAAGAATGGGTTCGGGACGGGATTGGGTTTCGGGAAACCGGGTTCGAACTCGGGTCAGACTCCGGTCACGGGATTGGGGCAGGGACACAATAAAAAATCAACGATAATTCTAAAATAATATTTTTCCTAAATCTGACTAATATATAATATATAATAATAATAATAGTAATAATAATAATAATATATAATAATAATAAACTAAAATTATACTACAGTTCAACAATTCATAAATTCTAAAATTTTGGGTTTCACAATCTTTCCTCCTTAGAAAATTTCGTCCTCGAAATTAAAGGATGGGGTATAATAAACTCAAATCCAACAGGTACGGGTACTTCGCCCGTAACTCAAGTCCAATAATAAGAATTGTCAAGGCAGTCATGGACGAGACGTTTAGGGACAAGTTTTAACTATATCACCATCCACGTAGAACAAGAATATATATAAGCGAACCAAAGTACACGTGGTTGGTCAGACCATCATGCACCGGTTCTGATTAGACAATATATTAGTGGGTGCACCCAATAAAATACCGTCACGATCAAGCTCGATAAAGAAATAAGCTCGAAAATCTAACTTAGCAGCATCAGTCAAAAATATTAGAACAAAAGATAATGCTTGCAAGAAATAGAAGTTTATGAGGCGGCACAGAGTTCCTGGTTTTCTTCTCACCTCTGTCTATGATCGCCACTGGCTTCTATGGCACTGTGAGGCTGGATCCAATCTCCAGCTCTGAATGGTCCAAGATGTGACCTGTTTCCGGGATGTAGCGTCTGAGCTGTGAGACGTGGAAGACGTTGTGGACGCCTTCGAGACTTGGGGGTAGAGCCACCCGATAAGCCACTTCTCCAATCCTGTTCAGTACCTCAAAAGGACCAATATACCTGGGGCTTAGCTTTTCTGTTCTGCCGAATCTGATAGTTCCTCTGGTAGGGGAGATCTTCACGAACACACTGTCACCTTCTTCAAACTCCAACGGCCGTCGGCTGCTATCGGCCCAATGCTTTTGTCTATCCTAGGCAATCCTGAGCTTGTCCCTAATCATCTTTACTTTTTCTGCTGCATCGGTCACCATCTCAGGTCCAAGCAATACTCGTTCTCCGACGTCATCCCAAGCAAGTGGAGTGCGGCAACGACGTCCATAAAGTGCCTCGAATGGATTTATACCGATGCTAGCTTGGTAGCTGTTGTTGTAGAAAAACTCTACCAAGTGCAAGTGGTCTTCCCAAGACCCTCCAAATTCCAAGACACAAGATCTCAGCATATCTTCTAACGTCTGGAAGGTTCTCTCCGATTGTCCGTCAGTTTGAGGATGGTAGGCGGTACTGAACTTCAGTTGTGTTCCCAAACTGTCATACAAATTCTTCCAAAAGTGAGAGGTAAATCTAGTATCTCTGTCAGATACAATACTTGTCGGAACTCCATGAATCCGGTAGATATGCTACATGTACAGTGCTGCCAACTTCTCGGTGGATAGACCAACCTTGAAGGGGATAAAGTGAGCTGACTTTGTCAGTCGGTCCACAATAATCCAAATGGCATCCTTTCCTCCTTGGGATCGAGAAAGTACTGACACAAAATCCATTGTGATGTGTTCCCATTTCCACTTCGGGATGTCTAGCGACTGCAACAGTCCTGCTGGTCTTTGTCTGCTGGCTTTCACTTGTTGACAAGCATCTAGCCACAAATCTGGATACGTCCTTCTTCATTCCATACCACCACACTACAGTACGCATATTTTGATACATTTTATTAGCTCCTAGATGTATGGAATACTGCGACTTGTGCGCTTCTTGCATCAGCTCATTCCTCAGTTCGCCAGTTGGTACGTAAAGCCTCGTACCATGCCTCAGTGCTCCATCGCTGGCGATTGAGAATCCTTCAAGTGTTCCTGCCAGCACTTGATCTCTGAATTTGCAAAGCGTCTCGTCTTGAAATTGTGTCTCCTTGACTTTGTCCATCAGACTTGAACGTACTTGCAACTTTATCATTGATGATTCAGTTCCTGGTACGATTGCTTCTCTTTCCAGCTTCTTCATTTCCTCTTCAGACAGTACAATCTCCAGTCCAAGCTTCTCTATGTCTTCCAGCAAATGCCGCTCCCTGGTCAAAAACATTGCCATCGGATATCTACTAAGTGCATCTGCAATCATATTAGCCTTACCTGGATGGTACTGCAGGTCGATGTCGAAATCTTTCATCAGCTCCAACAATCGCCTCTGTCGCATGTTCAGCTCCTTCTGAGTGAAACATATTTAAGACTTTTGGTGGTCTGTAAATATTTTCAATCTCTCTCCATAAATGTAGTGCTTCCACAGCTTCAATGCAAATATCACCGCTGCAAGCTCCAAATCATGCGTGGGATAGTTCTTCTCATGAGTCTGTAATTGCCTAGATGCATAAGCAATTACTTTCCCATGTTGTTGAAGAACGCAACCCAATCCCTTACCGGAAGCATCACTGTAAATTGAGAATCCGTCGGTACCTGCGGATAGCGCAAGTATCGGTGCCGTTGTAAGTCTTTTCTTCAGTTTCTCAAATGCTGACTGGCAGGCTTCCGACCAAACAAATTCCTCATTCTTCCTAGTGAGCTTCGTCATCGGCTCAGCAATCCTGGAGAAATCCTTTACAAACTTTCGGTAGTAGCCAGCTAAACCCAAAAAGCTTCTGATTTCTGCAACTGAACTTGGTGCAGCCGACTTCTCAATAGCAGCTATATTCATTGGATCCACCAAAATTCTTTCTCCTGTGACAACATGGCCAAGAAAATCCACTTTGTCTAAGAAGAATTCGCATTTAGATAGCTTACCATAGAGCTCCTCCTTCCTCAAAGTTCCCAGAACTTTCCTCAGGTGCTCTTCATGCTCCTCTTCAGTCTTCGAGTAGATCAGAATGTCGTCGATGAAGACAACAACAAACTGATCCAGATATTCATGGAAGACCTTGTTCATAAGGTTCATGAATACTGCAGGGGCATTCGTCAGTCCAAACGGCATGACCAAAAATTCATACTGTCCATATTTGGTGTTTGAATGCCGTCTTGGGAATATCCTCCTTCCTGACCTTGATTTGATGGTAGCCAGACCTGAGATCTATCTTCGAAAATACCTTAGCTCTACTCAGTTGATCAAACAGGTCGTCGATCCGGGGCAGAGGGTACTCGTTCTTGATGGTGATGTTGTTCAGCGACCGATAATCAATGCACATTCGCACGGTTCCATCCTTCTTGGGCACGAACAAAACTGGCGCTCCCCAGGGTGAAGCCCTGTCTCTGATAAATCCTTGTGCCTTCAGTTCGTCAATCTGGTCCTTCATCTCCTTGGCATCCTTAGGGTTGACTCGGTAGCATCCCCGAGAAATAAGGAAAGTGTCACGACCCGCACCCGAATATACGGGTACGAATACGTGGGCCACGTCCAGCCTACGTCGCAGTATCGGCGGTAAAACGCTATCAAGTATACTATACTAACTACAACATCTAAAGATCCATAACAAGAAATGTACTCATGTCACATCACGAAAACTAAGGAAGATAAGACGAGAAATAACAACAATATCACTAGAATAACTAGAATCTACAATGATCATAAGACAGAAAAATAAAGAAGGAACAACAAGACTAACTAAGGATAACTACCAGGCAACTCACATAGAAGAATAGTGAGATCCACCTCAGCTAGCAACATCATGAAGTCCAATACTGAGGACACAACTATTCCTAAAATTTTGTCAACATATCCAGTCAGGATGGAACGAGCACAAATCTCAAATAACAGTTCTAGTTAGACGATATTAAAAATGTAGCAGTAAATAGAGAGAATATACAAGAAATCATGAAATGTACATGTGAGTATCATGGCAAGGTAAGCTATAAATCTAGAGCTAGAACAAGACAAGTAAAACTGATCATGGCATGTACAAGAATCAAGAATCATCTATCTAGGTGTGTGAGTACTAGCTACAATATGTGGCCGGCTTGGGAACTTGCACAATAGTAACAGGCCTAGCTAACCTACGTGGGGTGTATGATCAACACTCACAATCAATAGGTGCACAATAGGCTTTGACCACACATCTACACTAATACTCCCCGTCCCTCGACTAGTATAGTGGATCCAACCATGACACATCATGACACGCGATTCTCCTAGAAGGTAGCTAGTCTTCGCAGGAATCATGTCTATACAATGCACAAGGAACAAGAAAAACTTGCACAAGATATACCAAGGAAAGCGAGGAATAACATCTCATGACGGGATCCAGAGAAATACCAATCTGTGTGAACAATGTGTCAAGAGAACAAGGATATCTACACTAAATACAAGAAACATAAACGATATCATAAAACAGAAATATTATCAGAGAATGTACTCGCCTGCAATATGATGGATAAGTCGATTGAGTCCAAGAACAGTACCTCGAGGACCTATAGATGGAATACTGTATCAATATAATGATTTGGAAGTGAAACTAAGTCATACTGAGTCAAAATAGGTCAAGACACGCCAAACTAAGTCAGTCTAGGTCAAACAAGGTCAAACTAGATTGTACGGGGTCAATCTAAGTCATATTAGGCCTAAAAAGTCATACTAGGTCAAGACAGGTCTAGTTAGGTCAACCTTGGTCATAGGAGGACATTGGAAGTCAATCCGAATCAAACTAGGTCAAAAATTGACTTACAGTTGACTTTTGGTCAACGGGTCAACTCTGGTCAACTCTAGGTCAACCCTAGGTCAATGGTGACTAACAGTTCACTTTTGGTCAACCGTTCAAGTCTAATGGAATTTTGGACTAAATTGGGTAAAGTGTTGACCCATAGTTGACTTTTGGTCTAAAAAGTCAACCGTGATCAACCAAGGTCAAGACTAGGTCTAGGCGACTATTTCTAATCATTACCAACCCTTACAACCCATATCCGATTTATTCTCAAACTCCTATTCTTCTCCTTCTCCTTATTCCTATTCTTCTTCTTATTCTCCTTCTCATTCTCCTTCTCATTCTCATTCTCCTCCTCATTCTCCTCCTCATTCTCCTTCTTCCCTCATTCTCCTTCTCATTCTCCTCCTCATTCTCCTTCTCATTCTCCTCCTCATTCTCCTTCTTCCCTTATTCTCCTTCTCATTCTCTTTCTCATTCTCCTCCTCATTCTCCTTCTCATTCTCATTCTCCTCCTCATTCTCCTTCTTTCCTCATTCTCCTCCTCATTCTCCTCCTCATTCTCCTTCTTCCCTCATTCTCCTTCTCATTCTCCTTCTCATTCTCATTCTCCTTCTCATTCTCCTCCTCATTCTCCTTCTTCCCTCATTCTCCTCCTCATTCTCCTCCCCATTCTCCTTCTCCTTCTCCTCCTCATTCTCCTTCTTCCCTCATTCTCCTTCTTATTCTTATTCTCCTTCTCATTCTCATTCTTCTTCTCATTCTCCTCCTCATTCTCCTTCTCATTCTCCTTCTCATTCTCATTCTCCTCATCATTCTCCTCCTCATTCTCCTTCTTCCCTCATTCTCCTCCTCATTCTCCTTCTCATTCTCCTCCTCATCTTCTTCTTCCTTCATTCTCCTTCTCATTCTCCTTCTCCTTCTCATTCTCCTCCTCATTCTCCTTCTTCCATCATTCTCCTTCTCATTCTCCTTCTCATCCTCATTCTCCTTCTTCCCTCATTCTCCTTCTCATTCTCCTCCTCATTCTCCTTCTTCCCTCATTCTCCTTTTATATATATATATATATAATCTCACAACACACACACACACATCTATATATATATATATAAATACATACACACACACATATAGATATATATATAGACACACACACACACTCTCACACTCTCACACATACACTTTCTCACACCACCACCACCACTCTCCTCTACACACACATACACAAATACATATATATAAATACACACACACACACACACACACACACACACACATATATATATATATATATATATATATATATATATATATATATATATATATATATATATATATATATATATACATGTATACTCCTCTCTAAAGGAAAAACCTCCAATTAAATCCTTAAACTAGATTTCTAGGGAAACCTACAAATTCTATGGGTAAAATGTAGAGGGTGGTCTCCTCCTCATTTATGGTGAAGGAAATAAATACAAAAGAGAATTAATGAAGGTTTTAAAAACATACCTAATTGATCTTCTTGAAGGAGAAGAAACTTAAAAAAAAGAAATGGAATGGAGAGAGAGAGAGATTGCTTTGGAGTGAAGCAAAGGAGAGGGGGTGCTGCTCCATACATGGCCGGCCACATTTTAGAGGGTTGGGGGCATTTGACAATTTACCAAAATGCCCTCCAAGTCAAAGAAATGAGTGGTTTTAAGTTGGGGTCAAAATGGTAACTTGAAAACTCCAATTTCAAGTTCTAAATCTAATTCTAATCCCTAATCCCACTAAAATCAAATGGGATTAGTCAAATATAAATATCTGGATTTGGTCATGACAAGTTGGTTGGTTCTAGTTGGGTCCCGATCAGAGTCTAAGCTACCCCGGGTCCCCGATACAAGTCGGAATGAGCTGAAATTCGAACCCGACTCAAATAACCCCAAAAAAATCATAAATAATAAAATAAATTTCAAAAAATATTCATAATTACAAAATGACAAAAATACCCCTGTTCCTAAAAACTGGAGGTGACAGGTTCCGAGAAAATGACTGGTCTGGTGCTCCTAAATTAAAAGTCATGGTAACGTGCTTATGAGGATCAAGGAAAAGAGTGGGAAATCAATTAATAATTAAATAGTCTAAATTGACCCGAACTTGTGCGATACAAAAGGAGCACAAGGGAACGAGTTTTGATGGGACATAATATATCGACGTGAAGGTAATCTCGTCTACTACAAACTTCAAGAAGAAAGTTTCCAGAGACTGGCATCCCTGATGCTCTAGAAATCCAAGTCACGGTAAAGAGCATTAAATCAAATAATAATATATATACAACTAATTGAATTATAAAATTGAAAAAAAATAAGCCCTAAATTCAGGGGCTTACAATCCTACCCACCTTATAAAAATTTCGTCCTCGAAATTAAAATCATCCTTTAGGTCAAGCTAAAACATGCAACTGCTATGGGTACAGTACTCAATCTGCTACCTTTGTGATCATCTATGCTGTTTCTCTCTACAATCATTTGGTTCAGGTTCAACATGCTTATTTCATAAAAACTATGTCACTTTACCCCTTAGAATCGTCATATCAATAAGAACCTTTACATATACTCTAAAATATAGGCCATCCTCGATATATATATATATATATATATATATATATATATATATATATATATATATATATATATATATATATATATATATATATATATAAAAATAAATAAAAATAAAAAAAATATATATATATATATCACAATGATTGGCCATCAACCAAAATTCCAATCTCTATAGCAATTTGTTTGTTTCCTTATCCCGTCCTAAGTATCTTTATCCTGTTAATCACAAGCTCCTTGAAATTGTACATTCAAAACCTATTCTGGACATTGAGCCTTCTCTCTTTTACTCACGAACTCCTGAATATAAACCCTCAAATCTAAGCACCAGATTCTAGTCCTAAATCCGTAGTCACTAAATATAATATTTTATTACTCCTTCTTAGATACCTTAAAACCAATCTATACTATCAAACTAATCATTCTTAATGGTTTCGAAGTCCACTATAGTCAGTCACTCTTATCTGTCATATAAGCTTAACCCAATGAATCCCCAAGAAATATACTCATCACAATCACACATTAACATATTACGGTTACACTACAAAATCTACTAACAAGGTCTGGCTATCCAATCGTCAAAAATAGAAGGTAACAAGGGCCTAAGACTGGGTCTAGCAATCCATATTAATATTCAGACAAGGTAAGGGTCAAGCAAGACAAGAAAGATTATCGAAATATTTCCAAGAATAGTACGAGGCCAAACGAAATACATAGGACGTAGTCGAAGTAAAACTCAAGAACCATATACCTCCGTAATTATGTCACATGAAGTTACTATCGCGCTAGTGTGCATCTAGCTGCGATTAACTTTTTTGTTCCATAATACGACGGATGGCTGCAGTACACAGCTGCCACGCCAGATAATATAGGTTCCTGAACTTAACTTGGCTAATATCCGTAAAATATTTCCAAACAATTTTGCAAAAATAAGGAGAAGATGTTAGTCAAAATGCTTAGGGAGTGGTCCAAGTAGAATTCGAGAAACATATTTAACCATGATGTCGTTATCTGAAGTCATACCTCGCCAGTATTTCTCTGGATACAAACCCTCGATTCCGTAATACAAGGATAAATTACCTTTCGAACCTTTCCTGAATCAACCCATGAGACACTTTCAACAATTATCGGGAAGGACAAGAAGAATTACCCAAGTGGTTAGCGAAGAAGAGTTTAGTCAAATCATAGGAAGATGGAACACAACAATCATGTTGAGAAAATCCTAATTAAGCTGTAGATAGACGGAGTTAACCAAGACGGAAAAGAATGATGATAAGGATTTGTTCTTGCTCATCCGGTCATAACGAAGTGATCCAATTTAAGATACAGTCTGATAACCATACACGTCTTCCTGAAATTATGTTGCCAGAATTTTTGCCACGTCAATAAGCATAGCTGCAATAAACGATGGAGTCCACAACTAAGATATATACCCTAAAATTATGTCATCTGGAATTCTTACCACGCCAATCGATATGGCTGCAAGAAAATCCAAATTCCATAACTAGGATAGTATAACCAACATCAGGCTCCACGTCCCTGTCGTGCTAGCTAGTATGACTGCGATAAATTCTAAACTCCATAAATAAAGTAGACATTTATCGTTCTCATCAAATAAGTTTATCAGAATATCTTAACTAAATTCATAAAAATTGATCTTAGATACAAAGTCAAAGTCAACAACGAACGAACATCAAGATTTAAAATTCAACGACGAATCAAGGATAAGTAATAAAAACTAGCAGAACAGATTTTGAGACAGGATTTAGGAAAAGTTTTCAGGAGAAGTCCCAAAGGTACGATCTAGGTCAAGATAAAGAAAATCATTGGAAATATAATCTAAAACAATCTCAACCTGATATGAGACTGGCAAGTCATATTCTCATCTCAACCTAGAAGATATATAAGTTCAACTTATACCTTCCCTCTGTGGTCCACAAACTCATTCCAAGAAAGAATAAAGTTTGATACGGACAAATATTTCAGAAATCAGGACGGACTGGAATGAATGGAATTTTTTTTGAAAAGTTCGAAATAAGATTCCCAGGGGTCATCCCTGGAATCTACCAAGAGTTTCTAATATGTGACTGAGTACCAAAATCCTAAAATATTCCATTACTCAACCTCAATCCTAGGACAGGCTCGTAGTAGTACAGATAAGCTCAAGTACTACCACGACTTCGCATTAATAGCAAAGACTGACCTGCATGGGCCACCACTAAAAACGTATCACGACCCGCACCCGGATATACGGGTACGAATACGTAGGCCACGCCCAGCCTACGTCGCAGTATCGGCGGTAGAACACTGTCAAGTATACTATACTAACTACATCTAAAGATTCATAACTAGAAATGTACTCATGTCACATCACAAAAACTAAGGAAGATAAGACGAGAAATAATAACAATATCACTAGAACAACTAGAATCTACAATGATCATAAGATAGGAAAATAAAGAAGGAACAACAAGACTAACTAAGGATAACTACCAGGCAACTCACATAGAAGAATAGTGAGATCCACCTCAGCTAGCAACATCATGAAGTCCAATACTGAGGACACAACTATTTCAAAAATTTTGTCAACATATCCAGTCAGGATGGAACGAGCACAAATCTCAAATAACAGTTCTAGTTAGACGATATTGAAAATATAGCAGTAAATAGAGAGAATATACAAGAAATCATGAAATATACATGTGAGTATCATGGCAAGGTAAGCTATAAATCTAGAGCTAGAACAAGGCAAGTAAAACTGATCATGGCATGTACAAGAATCAAGAATCATCTATCTAGGTGTGTAAGTACTAGCTACAATATGTGGTCGGCTTGGGAACTTGTACAATAGTAACAGGCCTGGCTAACCATACGTGGGGTGTATGATCAACACTCACAATCAATAGGTGCACAATAGGCTTTGACCACACATCTACACTAATACTCCCCGTCCCATGACTAGTATAGTGGATCCAACCATGACACATCATGACACGTGATTCTCCTAGAGGGTAGCTAGCCTTTGCAGGAATCGTTGTTTTCCATAAATAAATTCACTTTATTTATTTTGTATCTGAGAAAATTACAACTGTAGGAATCTAATCTAGAAGACGATTACTTTATCCCTTGGACGATGCGATGAAGAAAACTCGAACTTTGAAGAACTTGGACAGCAACTGGGCAATCTCTCTGTTCTCTCTGAAATTGACTGTAGTCTCTGATGAAGATGAAAAAACTCTCTTTTATAGAGTTCAGGATAACTGTCCTTAAGTATACGCTCAGGTAGTTACTTGACGTGTGCATAACTGCAGGGACGCGTGACAAATTCTGATGGAGACACATTAGCGTACGGTTGAAAGTAGTAGAGCATATTCCGGAGAGATTGATGGCATGAATGCCACGTTGCATAACTTCTGAAGAAGTGGATAACTGAGTACAGGACACGTGAGAACGTGTGTTAACTGCTCGTTAGAAATCATTCTGGACACAACTGCTGTGATACGCTGCCTTAGAAGAAGAGTCATACGCTAGCTTTTGAAGGCACATGTCTTGCATACGCTAACTTGGACAGCGTAGAACCATATAAAGCTGATACGCTCACATTATTAACAGGGAGTCGTATAGAAACTATACGCTCACTTGACAAGGAGTCGTATGGAATCTATACGCTCACTTGGTTGGGAAGGAGTCGTATGAGATCCATACGCTCACTTGGTTGGGAAGGAGTCGTATGAAATCCATATGCTCACTTAATTGAGAAGGAGTCGTATGAGATCTATACGCTCACTTAATTGGGAAGGAGTCGTATGAGATCCATACGCTCACTTAATTGGGAAGGAGTCGTATGAGATCCATACGCTCACTTAATTTGGAAGGAGTCGTATGTTTGAATAAGTAGACACGTGGCATGTTTGAATAAGTAGACACGTGGCCATCATCAATCTTCTTTGATACGCCATATCTTCCAATAACTGACAAAATCTTCTCGAGCGTCGTGATTGCGGATATGATGGCTGACAGACTGTCAAAACTGACAGTAATGATGGCTTTTACATTTATAAGAGATGCTGAGCTGTCCTCGTAAAAGACAAAACCGACTCTTCGAAAACCTATACGACGGCTAGTCTTCATTGGACAGATGTCTTTGCACGAAAGACGAAGTGTCAGATTCATCCTTTATTAAATACATGCTGTGCTGTCATCTCAGAAAATAATAAAATATTCACTGAGCGTACGGCCTTTAGATGAGCGTATGGCCTTGATTGAGCGTATGGCCTTGAGCGTATGACTTGGACTGAATCTTATGTCAGCGTGTCATAATTTTCACACCCTTCAATCGTATCTATACAATACACAAGGAACAAGAAAAACTTGCACAATGTCACGCCCCGATCCAGGAAATCGCTCGTCATCGCTAGATTTTACCCGAATCATCGTCCTCGCTGGGGCGTGATGCCGCACGAGCCTGGAGTCGCAATCGTGCAAGGCAAGATAACGATTCACATAGTAATTATATCAAATTCGTAACATAAGCAGCGGAAGGAAACAAAGAATAACACAAGAATCTCTTTTATTCATAATGAACTGAAGGTTACAAAGGCTCTGAATAGCCCAATATATTATGCCAATTGGCTACAACGCTCATGATCTCTCTAGCTCACAAAGGATTACATTGTTCCATACATTATGCCTCTTTATAGCCACCAAGTAGTCTTCGGTCGAACATCTCCATGTCGCAAGTCCGAACGCATATGCGGTGCTTCTCTTGAACGCCAAGGACTCCATGCCTCGGCACGTCCAAGCCAAGCTCCGCCCCGCGCCGATCATAACCTGAGCCTGCACATAAACTAGTAGGGGATTAGTGCTTTCGTCCTCGCTTCGCACTGATCAAGACCCGTTCGCACCCAAACCAAACACTTAATCTATTTAGTGAAACATGCATCTTAATTGGTGATCTTTCTATTTAGCCTTAGGATCAATTTCATAGCAATACTTAAACATAGCACATTATCATAAATGTGTCCCATACCGTGTTCTTACAGCAGGTACAGTTAGACATAATCTGAAACATAACATAGTGATTCGTGCTCATCCCGTTCCTCTTTGCCTAGCCTGCCATGGTTAGAACTTACATAAGCAATCATAAGATTCGTACAACCGACCAATCATAAACGTAAAAATATGCATAATGGGTGACAGGCCCTGCGCCTGCACCCAGCTTTCATCTCAGCCCACCGGCCCTATCTATATGAAGGTCACAGTGTTTCGCACCGTAATAGACTTGGCATCTCATATGTGTAAGCCTACGATCACTTCGATACGGGTTGCTAGCCCAATATCCGAAGGATCCCAAACTTACGGATATCATAGCTTATCACAGCACTGGACGATCGCAATCCATCCGAATGATATGCACCATAAATACCACACATAATTCCCTCCTAGGCCGAACGGTCCCGGCGCCCCGGCGTAACCGTTCGAGGAAAGCTGTACCCGTGTACGGGCAATCCGAGTCCATTGACCATGCAATACGCGCCATAACAAACACACATAACATTCCAACCAAATCCTCCGTTTTCATAAACATAGTCTCGATCCATAAACGATTTCCCGTGCCATAAACGGTTTTCCGTGACATAAACATATTCGCGTCTCATAAACATAATCCACCATTCATATGGGGAGCTCCGTCGGCGTTATGCCCCAACACATCCATATTGATGCACGACGCCCAACGGCTTAGTCATCTCATACTCATATTCAACGTGTACCATTCGTAAGTTATAGTCATAGCATAATTCCGTATTACTTAGTCTTTTCGTAACATAAGTGCCCGAGGGTACGCTCAGCGTCGTAATCAATATTCTATACCTAGTGTTCAATGTTCTCGGAGGCGTGCACGTAATGCACATCTTGATATTGTCTTTCAATGTTCTACCATCACCGCCCTACCGCGACCCGTGCACTTGATGCACGTCGCTTCAATTGTTCGATTGTTCAATGTTCTATCTTAGTGTTCGATACATACTTAGACCTTTCATCGCCGAGCTACGCTCGCTAATTCGATAACATCTTACGCATACCATAACATATTTTATTAGACATGAAGGAATAGGGAGAGAGAGTCAAGAACCCGCCCACCTTAAGCCGATACGCCTTGTCGTTTCGCTGAGTTGAAGCGGGTCGCTTCCATAACTTGGTCGCATAGCTAACTCTCGGACTTAGCCATTCCTTTGAACTACTCAGTTGATTTGGCCTATCGCACCCATGCCACAATCCGTTGCAAGGCCACGATTTGGTTTCGCGGACACTTCATTGCATAAGTCAAAATGCCGACCTCTTATCGTCCAGCATAAAAGCATAGCCTGCACACCAGATCAACTAAAATTAGCACTTGCTCAACGGGACTTATCCTTTGCATCGATTCGATTCATAGATTCCAACCGACTCAAAGCTTACCTTTGGCCAACGTAACTCTTGCATCGATTCGCATCGATACTTCATCGGGTCAACGCAACTCTTCGAGTCAACAACTCATCATAATGTACCGTGCGGAGCGGGGCATTACATAATATACCACTCAAAATCAGGTTCGTCCTCGAACCGAAACCGACACTTAATTCAAGTGTCTCGCCAGATCGTTTCACGATCTCGAACTACTATCGTTGGAATCACACAACTTAGTTTGGATCATACACATATTTTAGGCGTCCCACCAATATATGTATTTCAGTCAAGCTCAGTTGTAGGATCTCGGGATAGCTAACAAACTCAACTTAAATCTCAAGCACCAATCAGTCTGTACTCGACTTAATCAGACCTTAGCACATATTCCTAGAGTCCTGCTCGCAAACATTTTCGCATATAACTTGATCCAAACCATAACTTCGATCTCATAAGTTTCTTGATGGCCATCTAACGCATGCATTGCGTCAAGTCATTGCGCATCCGATCACAACAATTCTCTGCAACGCCTATTCCCCCAACCGTTTGCCTATCTCTCACATAACTCAAGTCTTTCATCCAATCATTCATAACATTTGGCCTTAACGACATGGACTAAGTCCACATGTCACAAATTCCTTGCCTACCATCCGTACTATACATAGCGCACAACTATTTCAACACGATCCATGTTCTCGAACTACCCGCGCATCGAGTCTGGGGCTACCCCCGCTAGGTAACTTATCCAAACGTCATGCTCGCGCTCTTCCGACACAAGAGGTCAACTTGAGTCTACGATGCTCAAAGGCAACAATCTTTTCGACCCAAGGTCTCTTACGATATACCTATCTCCGATTCTCAGTCGAACACGAACCCTTTACTCAATTTTGAATCAATCCTGACTAGTACGTTTTGTAATATCAATCGTGCGCTCAACACACATAGCCTAACCATTACTCAAATCGATCTACGACACAACTCTTAGGGTCGTTCTACTATCCGTTGCTCTCGCGCATTACAGATTTCTTGCAATCGCCTTACCGCGTCACTACTTTAAGCACGTTCCTCATCAACTATTCGACCATCGATTAACCAAGTCTACTTACGCACTCATTCGATCGATCATAACTTTCCTAGCCGTATCGATCTAATCGTAAGTGACTCGCTAACTTCCGAAACACGATACTCACTCGCGTAGACTTATCCTCAAGATATACTACCTCATTCCTTATCCTTCTTATGCGACTTCTTTAGGTCATCCTATGGGACTTCAACATTCATTTGATTTGGCGGTCAAGTCTTCTAGGGTCACCTGCCCCGAAACTACGTTCGATAATTGAAGATCATCAACGAGGGACAGTTACAACGAATCATGCTATGTCATATCGCAGAGCCAAATCAATTCCCGACAATTCCTATTGGACTTTACCCAATCTGACATATCAATCCATAATTTATCTACCCCTCGCTCAACTGATGTGCCATTGCTACTCGAATGACTCATGCGCTTGCGCGCCGTTACTACTCGAATTACTTAGGCACTATCGTTAACAATATCGCAACTGAGCAATATTTGTTCGTCTCCGTTCGAGTCTATCCACTCACGGCCAATATCTGACACACTTCTAGGCTTATCGCACAATCCTCAATTCCACCTTCGCATCAAACCACGAGTCCATATCAAATTGCCACGCCTCGCAAGTTCGATCATCCCCGCTGGATGAATCACCATACCAGTGCTCACGCAGAATGATCATTCTAATTTGATGTGACGCATGTGCGAGGCTGGTGTTGCGCTCGCTCAAGACAAGAATGTCAACATAGTGGTGATCCGTGAAGCAATCCAGACACTTTCGTTTTCATCCAAGCAATATCCATCCACTCTCAATTCTTCGAAACACTCCTACCGTTATCATCCAAATTTCCATAACTTAACTTACATCCTATTCATCCAACAACAATGCTCAACATAATTTTTGTTCATTCGATCAGAGTATCCCCGAGTTATTGCATATCGTCCTTAATACGCCACAATACCATCGTCGATATGCATAACTTGAATATCTTCCTTTCTCATAAGCTCAAACCCATTGCAATCATTGCCATTATCCGAACTCGAATACGAATCAAGTCTCGCACTTATCAAGATTCATTCCGTTATAACTCACTACCAAAATCGCAACACAATTTCCAATTCACATATCCATTCATATATCCCTAACTCGTACTTCCAATCGTGCTACCGATTCCTCGTGCTAACTCAAATTTGTTCGCACGATTTCTTCGTACCTACTCAACTCGTTCCGAAGGAGTCTTTATACTAACTCAACGTAAGTTCGACCGAGTCGACCATTTCCTCAACGTAGCATTCCTTCGCTATGCTTAGCCTATCATTCGACTTACACTTAACGAATCCTCGTCCGACGTATCATCCATAGGTACGACTTCACGCATAATCGCTCAACTCAATTCATCGAATCATACTTGCATCGACTTCTATCAAGTCATTCCCACTCGAGTCTCGGTACTACTCCATCTGTTGAGACAAACATATCGTAATAGTACAATCGTCTAAATGTAACCTATCATAAGTCACCAACCGGCTTAACATAGCTATCGCTAAGTGGTATTCCATATATCATAGCTTATCACAGCACTGGACGGTCGCAATCCGTCCGAATGATGTGTACCATAAATACCACACATAATTCTCTCCTAGGCCGAACGGTCCCGGCGCCCCGGCGTAACCGTTCGAGGGAAGCCGTACCCGTACACGGGCAATCCGAGTCCATTGACCATGCAATACGCGCCATAGCAAACACACATAACATTCTAACCAAATCCTCCGTTTTCATAAATATAGTCTCGATCCATAAACGGTTTCCCGTGCCATAAACGGTTTTCCGTGCCATAAACATATTCGCGTCTCATAAACATAATCCACCATTCATATAGGGATCTCCGTCGGCGTTATGCCCCAACACATCCATATAGATGCACGACGCCCAACGGCTTAGTCATCTCATACTCATATTCAACGCGTACCATTCGTAAGTTATACTCATAGCATAATTCCGTATTACTTAGTCTTTTCGTAACATAAGTGCCCGAGGGCACGCTCAGCGCCGTAATCAATGTTCTACGCCTAGTGTTCAATGTTCTCGGAGACGTGCACGTAATGCACATCTCGATACTGTCTTTCAATGTTCTACCATCACCGCCCTACCGTGACCCGTGCACTTGATGCACGTCGCTTCAATTGTTCGATTGTTCAATGTTCTATCTCAGTGTTCGACACATACTTAGACCTTTCGTCGTCGAGCCACGCTCGCTAATTTGATAACATCTTACGCATACCATAACATATTTTTTAGACGTAAAGGAATAGGGAGAGAGAGTCAAGAACCCGCCCACCTTAAGCCGATACGCCTTGTCGTTTCGCTGAGTTGAAGCGGCTCGCTTCCATAACATGGTCGCATAGCTAACTCTCGGACTTAGCCATTCCTTTGAACTACTCAGTTGATTTGGCCTATCGCGCCCATGCCACAATACGTTGCTGTCACCCTCATTTCCCGTAATTCGTATTTTACTCGTAGTTGGATTTTGGCATGTATTTTATTTTCTGGACTTGTGAAATTTTGGGTTTTCTCGTATTGGGTTTCGGCTCGATTTTAAATTGGTTTGGTTTAATAAGCATTGGAACACACTACCCTATACTCCACCCTCATTCCACCACAACCACCCTTATTAAATCCCACCTAACTTTTCTCTCTCCTCTTTACTTTCATTTATTTTTTCTCCATCTTCTACTTCCTTCCTCCACACAACACCAACACCATAGGCAAGTGCACCTTGCTACCATATGAGAACCCAATTTTTATTTGTCCATTAGCCAGAATAGACCATGGAAAACAACATTAGAACTTGGCATTTTGTGATTTGGAGCTTCCATTTTTCTAGATCTAGATTTTAAACATTTTCAGATTTTCTTGGTTTTGATCTATCAAACTTAGATTTTTGCTTGTTTTGATGCTTCCATGTGGAAGAGAATTCAATTTTACACAAGTTAGAACTTTGAAAATCCAGATTTCGTTTTGATTTGGCCAAGATATGAAGAATTAAACTTTTGGTGTTCTTGAGGCTTTTTCTCGGCCTGGAGAAGAAGACTTCAGCCTGCGCTCTTTAGCGCAGTGCTGAACCGCGCATCCCCCTCGGCCAGCGCTCTTTAGCGTAGTGCTGACCAGCGCAGCTTGCCCCTTGGCGAACTGCACACACCCATCGGCCCATGCGTCCTCGGCCCATGCGCCCTCGGCCCATACGCCATCCATCCCCTGGCGCACTTGACCCCTGCGCCATCCATCCCCTGGCGCACTTGACCCCTGCGCCACCCATCCCCTGGCGCACTTGACCCCTGCGCCATCCATCCCCTGGCGAACTTGACCCCTGCGCCACCCATCCCTTGGCGTACTTGACCCCTGCGCCATCCATCCCCTGGCGCACTTGACCCCTGCGCCACCCATCCCATGGCGCACTTGACCCCTGCGCCATTCATCTCCATGCGCCACCCGACCAGTGCAACCTGCACCCTGCGCCATCCATCTCCATGCGCCATCCGACCGGCGCAACCTGTACCCTGCGCCATCCATCTTCTGCGCCACCCATCCCCTGGCGCACTTGGCCCCTGCGCTATTCATCTCCTGCGCCATCCACCCCTTGTGCAACCCATTGTCCAAATGATTAGGTTTTATTTCTTGAACTTGGCTCTCTTTTGTGAATTGGGTTTTGAGATCTTATTCCACACAGCACGACTGTCTTGACCCAACACAACCTGACACGATTTTCAGTGTTTGCTATGCCTAGTATGGTTTTCGTGATTTCTGTGATTTATGGTCCTAGTACTTCTGATCTTCTTGGTAGTGACCTGATGGGGTGCACTCTTGACTTGTAATCTGATAACTTGATAGTGGCCAGTGGCAGCGCGCACTTGACTTGTAATTTGTAACTTGTAACTTGTAACTTGTAACTTGACTTAACTTGATGCCGTTGCGATGGCTAACTTGACTCTTGTAACTAGCTTTGACACCGTAGGTGTTCCTGCTTGCTGGCTTGTGCAAAACACTTGCTTGTCTTGCATCATGTCTAGGACGTACGTGACTTCCTGGGTACCACGGCCAGAGATTCGCGCTAATATGGATTAGGCTAATGATTAGATCGAACTAGAGCATGGAGAATTTCCAGTCACAGGCAATCTCGTTATCTGGGTGCCTTAATTGGACTTGTAGCTTGCCGACGAGTAGAGCACATTTCCAGCACACTGTCATGTGTTGCACCTCTAAGTCACCTAAGGGTATATCGTCTCCTGGGCGATGTACCCAAACATACTCTCAACCCGTGAAAGGATAACTAGATAGTCTGCAGGGCTTGGGACTGGGAAATTCTCATTGCATCTTGTTAGTAACTAGGCCTGTGATAACCCTAGTTAGTTAAAGTAGTAAGCCGTAGTAATTGCTTGGCCGCATGCGAATGGATGTTGTCTAGCCCTGTCTAGTCTTGTCTAGTCCCTGTACCTAGTTCCTCCTGAGCATGTTTTGTTTTACTTATCTTTAACAATAAATGGACAGAGACAAGTGCTATTCAGGCGAAGGATTACAACCCCGGTCCTTGTTTGGTTTACGGGTTGTAATCTGGCTCCCGGAATGGTTTCATGAACCTAGTTATTAATTGTCCTACGGAACTTTTATTACTTGTACTTTTCTTCTATATTCTTATGTTCTGATATGCTGGTTTTGTTTTTATTTCGTGGCCTCCTTTGTGGCACTTGCTCTTCTGGGGTTTGACCCAGCTGGTTTTGTGTGGCCAGATTTCGGAGCAGCACCCGAGGATCTACCGAACCTCCATCCCGATGGTGGTGACTAGAAGGAACCCGGGCTACGAGTGGGTTTTCCATTTTGTTTTGCTCACTCTATTATAAATTTATTCTTTTGAGGCATTTAGCCGACGAGCACCTGTTAGGTCGATGCACCTTTACTTACTGTCTGCCTACAGGCAGTAAACATGATTAACAAATCCTAGGATTGATCATGTATGACTAAACTCTTGCTAGTCCTTTGCATTTTGTACGACTAGCTTCATGATCAACTGAATATGTAATATTTGGGACGTCTTTTATTGTATATTTGGTGGTCTAACATCTTGTAATTATATTATTTTTTTAGATTGAGACAATAAGCTTGACCTTAAGAGACTGTTGGCTTGTAGTAAACCCTCATATCTAGACAGCCGTGACCGTATAGCGAGGTGGTTTCCATTTCAATATACGTAGCTGGCTATGTTCGCCCCCCGCTCTCCAGTATTCTGGTTCTGGGGCGTGATATGGTTGAAGTGGTGGCCCATGCAGGTCTTGGTATTCAAGATATGTAAGGGTTTACCGATAGATGTCTCAATCAGAACTCGTCTTTGATCTCCAATCATATCCTCTGAATCTCTGGATTTTGCCCTGATCATATGCTTGTATCGTTGATCTATCCTGGTCCTTCCTTATTGTTTTTCCTGTGTCGTTTTCTTCAGCGGTACTGTACCTGACCCTGCCGATCAGCAAGGTGGAGCACTTCCCGGGGACCAGCAGTCCGGAGATCAAGCCCAGCATTCCGGAGTAGCCTCCAGAGTTGTGCCTCCTGGAGGAGAACCTCCAGTTCGGCCCGTCCAGCCTGCAGACCCTGACGATGGCACCTTGGTAGGTCTCATCAGGACCTTGATAGCTTTCCAGGATCGTCGAGGAGATGCCTTGCACCAGGTAGTGGCAGATGCTTTGACCAGAGGCGGTCATCCAGGGAACAACGCGGCCAACAGCTTCAAGCGCTTGAACCCTCCCTTCTTCGACGACAGTGAAGATACGATTGCCGCGGACGCTTGGCTTCAGGATTCCGAGGTCATTCTAGAAGCAGCCAGGACACCTGAGAATGAGAAGGTGGCGGTAGTACGCCTACAGTTGCTGGACTTAGCTCGCAGTTGGTGGACGGCACAAGCCATGGGATTAGTGGCACCCATTGCTTGGGCAGTATTTAGAGGGAGATTCTAGACGAAGTATTTTGATGCTATAGTTCGGTATGACCTACAAACGAGATTTACCAACTTGAAGCAAGGAGGCAGAACGGTCGACGGTTATGCATCTGAGTTTTCTAGACTCAGTAGGTTTGCCCCCACCTTGGTGGCGACCGAGTTTGATAGGGCCCAGCGGTTCCAGCAGAGACTGCATTTGGAGATCTTGTTGGCAGTTGAGCAGTTCGAGCACCAGACGTTCGATGCGGTATTGAGAGCAGCTAGGAGGCTTAATATACTTACTGGTAATGGTCTTGTGGGAGTAGATCAAGTATTTTTCTCGTGTCGGATCGTAGTTAGCGGTAGAGAGTTCCCCGCTAGATTTATAGAATTTCCTATGGCAGACTATGATGTAGTCTTAGGCATGGATTGGTTGAGGAACCAGTATGCTAGAATAGACTGCCATGTTGGCAGGGTTGTTTTCAGCATCCCAGGCGAGCCAGAGTTTTTATTTTCCAGAGGCGCAGTGGAACCATCTTCCCCAGTATTGTGGATGGCAGTAGCAGCAGTGCAGTTACCCCGGATAGTTGAAGAGTTTTCGGATGTCTTCCCAGAAGAACTTCCAGGAATGCCGCCAGAGCGGGAGATTGAGTTCACTATAGACTTGATCCCCGGGACAGCACCAGTATCAGAGAGAGTCTACAGGATGGCGCCTTCAGAGTTGGAGATTTTGTACAAGATGATTGAAGAATTGAGGACCAAGGGATTCATTCGTGCAAGTGGATCGCCTTGGGGAGCCCTGATGCTTCTTGTGAAATAGAAAGATGGTACGTCCAGGTTATGTGTAGATTATCGTACCTTGAACTCAGTGACAATCAAGAACAGATACCCTCTCCCGAGGATAGATGACTTGTTTGATCAACTCAGAGGGGATTCAGTATTCTCGAAGATAGACTTGCGGTCAGGATACTACCAGATCAGAGTCAGAGAGCAGGACATCCCGAAGACAGCATTTAGATCGAGGTATGGGCATTGGGAGTTCCTTGTTATGCCCTTTGGAGCAACCAATGCGCCTGCCGTATTCATGGACCTCATGAATCGCATTTTCATGCCCTACTTGGATCAGTTCGTGATCGTATTCCTAGATGATATACTGGTCTACTGCAAGAGCGAAGCAGAGCATGAGCAGCATCTCAGAATCGTCCTTCAGACGCTTAGAGAGCATCAGTTGTACGCCAAGTTTAGCAAATGCGAGTTCTGGCTCGATCGTATTTCGTACTTGGGTCACATCATTACTCAAGGAGGAGTGGAAGTGGATCCCCAGAAGATTGTGGCTATTGAGTCATGGCCAGTACCTAGTTCAGCGGCAGAGGTTCGCAGCTTTCTTGGATTAGCCGGCTACTACCGGCGATTTATTTCAGATTTTGCAAGGATTTTGGCACCAATGACCCAGTTGACCCGCAAGGATGTCCAGTTCGCTTGGACAGCGGAGTGTCAGGAATCATTCGAGAAGTTGAAGCGAGGTTTGATAACGGCTCACATTCTCACACTTCCAGATAGGACCGGAGGATTCACAGTTTATTGTGACGCTTCAGGCAGAGGATTGGGGTGTGTCTTGATGCAGCATGGAAAGGTAATATCTTATGCATCACGTCAACTTCGTGATCATGAGAAGAATTACCCGACCCACGACTTAGAACTGGCAGCAGTAGTGTTTGCACTTAAGTTGTGGAGGCACAACTTGTACGGAGACAGAGTGGAGATATTTACTGATCCCAAGAGCCTGAAGTATGTTTTTACCCAGAAGGACCTTAATATGCGGCAGAGAAGATGGCTCGAGCTATTGGTGGACTACGATGTGGATTTGCAGTATCACCCAGGGAAGGCCAATGTTGTAGCAGATGTGTTGAGCAGGAGAGCCGGAGTTTATTTCCTGACGGCACAACCAGAATTATTGGCAGATCTTCAGAAGATGGGAATTGAAGTGGTTCTCCCTACCAACGTGGCATTGATGGCCAGTCTACAGGTTCAGTCCATCATAGTTGAGAGGATCCGGAAGGCGCAATCTACAGATTCCAAGATTCAGCGGCTCAGAGCAGAGTGTGAGGCAGGAAGAAGACCAAAGTTGTGCATTCATGAAGATGGTACTCTTCGACACGGCACTCGTCTTTGTGTACCCAGTGGAGATATCAGACAAGAGGTCATGGCAGAAGCTCACAGTTCACAGTATTCTATTCATCCCGGTGGCACGAAGTTGTATCGTGATATTCGTCAGTATTTTTGGTGGAATGGCATGAAGAGGGAGATAGCCCGGTTTGTCTCTCGGTGTTTGGTTTGCCAGCAGGTTAAAGCTGAACATCAGAGGCCCGCTGGACTTCTTCAGCCCTTGTCGATTCCAGAATAGAAGTGGGAGCATGTGACCATGGATTTTGTGACTGGATTGCCTAGATCCCCAGCTGGTCGAGATGCTATTTGGGTTATAGTCGACAGGCTCACGAAGGTGGCACATTTTCTTCCATTCAGAGTTGGGCAGTCTACAGCTCAGCTAGCAGAGATGTACCTCAGGCAGATTGTCAGGCTTTATGGTGTTCCAGTCAGCATTACCTCGGACAGGGATTCAAGATTCACGTCACACTTTTAGCGTAGCCTGTAAGAGAGTTTGGAGACTCGTCTCGAGTTCAGTTCAGCATATCATCCGCAGACAGATGGTCAGTCAGAGCGCACAATCTAGACCCTTGAAGACATGTTGAGATCTTGTACACTTGACTTCGGTGGTTCGTGGGAAGATCACCTGCACCTGGTGGAGTTCTCGTACAACAATAGTTTCCAGGCCAGCATCCAGATGGCACCATTCGAGGCACTGTATGGCAGGAAGTACAGATCCCCTTTAGTATGGGATGACGTTGGAGAGAGGCAGATGCTCGGTCCAGAAATGATTGCCCAGGCAGTTGAAGTAGTCAGAAGAGTCTGGGACCATCTTCGAGTTACCCAAGATCGCCAGCGACATTGGGCCGATATCCATCGACGTCCCTTAGAGTTTGCTATCGGCGACCATGTATTCCTTAGGATCTCGCCTAACCGCAGCGTCATTCGTTTTGGCGTGTGGGGAAAGCTTAGTCCTAGGTATATAGGACCGTTCGATATCCTGGAGCGAGTAGGAGATGTATCATATCGTCTTGCTCTTCTGCCGTTGCTAAGTGAGGTACATGATGTATTCCATGTGTCCCAATTACGACGGTATATCTCGGACCCGAGCCACATCCTAGACCATTCGAAATTGGTTGCTGGTACCAACCTTTCGTATAAGGAGAGGCCCGTGTCTATATTGGACCGGAGGGAGAAGATACTCAAGAACAAGACTATTAGTTTAGTCCGTGTTGCTTGGGGTCATCACTCTCTAGGTGAGTCAACGTGGGAGCGTGAGGATGACATCCGATAACGATATCCCGACTTGTTTGACTCGTAAGGTATAATGTCTTCCTTATGCCTTATGCTTTCCATCCCTTGCTTGCATGTATGATTGTATGATTGAACTGCTTAGTGTAGTCGTTGGTGCTTAGCGTAACTTGCCGTGGCAATCTCTAGCTCCTTGATTAAATTCCAAAGACGGAATTCTTTTAAGGTGGGTAGAGTTGTCACCCTCATTCCCCGTAATTCATATTTTACTCGTAGTTGGATTTTGGCATGTATTTTATTTTCTGGACTTGTAAAATTTTGGGTTTTCTCGTATTTTGGGTTTCAGCTCGATTTTAAATTGGTTTGGTTTAATATGCATTGGAACACTCTAACCTATACTCCACCCTCATTCCACCACAACCACCCTTATTAAATTCCACCTAACTTTTCTCTCTCCTCTTTACTTTTATTTATTTTTCCTCCATCTTTTTCTTCCTTCCTCCACACAACACCAACACCATAGGCAAGTGCACCTTGCCACCATATGAGAACCTAATTTTTATTTGTCTATTAGCTAGAATAGGCCTTGGAAAACAACATTAGAACTTGGCATTTTATGATTTGGAGCTTCCATTTTTCTAGATCTAGGTTTTAAACATTTTCGGATTTTCTTGGTTTTGATCCATCAAACTTAGATTTTTGCTTGTTTTGATGCTTCCATGTGGAAGAGAATTCAATTTTACACAAGTTAGAAATTTGAAAATCCAGATTTCGTTTTGATTTGGCCAAGATATGAAGAATTGAACTTTTGGTGTTCTTGAGGCTTCTTCTCGGCCTGGAGAAGAAGACTTCAGCCTGCGCTCTTTAGCGCAGTGCTGAACCGTGCATCCCCCTCGGCCAGCATTCTTTAGCGCAGTGCTGACCAGGGCGGCTTGCCCCTTGGCGAACTGCGCACCCCCATCGGCCCATGCATCCTCGGCCCATGCGCCCTCGGCCCATACGCCATCCATCCCCTGGCGCACTTGACCCCTGCGCCATCCATCCCCTAGCGCACTTGACCCCTGCGCCACCCGTCCCCTGGCGCACATGACCCCTGCGCCATCCATCCCCTGGCGCACTTGACCCCTGCGCCACCCATCCCCTGGCGCACTTGACCCCTGCGCCACCCATCCCCTGGCGTACTTGACCCCTGCGCCACCCATCCCATGGCGTACTTGACCCCTGCGCCATTCATCTCCATGCGCCACCCGACCAGCGCAACCTGTACCCTGCTCCATCCATCTCCATGCGCCACCCGACCGGTGCAACCTGCACCCTGCGCCATCCATCTCCTGCGCCACCCATCCCCTGACGTACTTGACCCCTGCGCTATTCATCTCCTGCGCCATACACCCCTTGCGCAACCCATTGTCCAAATGATTTGGTTTTATTTCTTGAACTTGGCTCTCTTTTGTGAATTGGGTTTTGAGATCTTATTCCACACAGCACGACTATCTTGACCCAACACGACCTGACACGATTTTCAGTGTTTGCTATGCCTAGTATGGTTTTCGTGATTTATGTGATTTATGGTCCTAGTACTTCCGATCTTCTTGGTAGTGACCCGATGGGGTGCACTCTTGACTTGTAATCTGATAACTTGATAGTGGCCCGTGGCGGCGCACTCTTGACTTGTAACTTGTAACTTGTAACTTGCAACTTGTAACTTGTAACTTGTAACTTGACTTGACTTAACTTGATGCCGTTGCGATGGCTAACTTGACTCTTGTAACTAGCTTTGACACCGTGGGTGTTCCTGCTTGCTGGCTTGTGCAAACCACTTGTCTTATCTTGCATCATGTCTAGGACGTGACTTCCTGGGTACCACGGCCAGGGATTCGCGCTAATATGGATTAGGCTAATGATTAGATCGAACTAGAACATGGAGAATTTTCAGTCACAGGCAATCTCGTTATCTGGGAGCCATAATTGGACTTGTATGTCATATCCCAGAACCAGAATACTTGAGAGCGGGGGAATGACTCAGCCAGCTACGTATTACGGTTAGATGAATACCGTATAATACGATCAATACTGTCTACAAGACGAGGGGGTGCATACTACATGAAAGTCTTCCTAGGGTCACTTCCCATCTATTGTCTCAATCATTCAAATAAGAAACAGAAATAGAGAACATGTGAGATAAAACAGTAAGGCGTCCCAAACGCTCAGTCAAAATGTTCTTGATATCTGGCTTTACAAAACATAGCCAGATGATGTAGCAAAATGTACACAATTGTTATCAGCTGCAGTCTGACTTAATTACAATTATGCAAAAGTGAGTACAAGACAATCCGACTAACATGTCGGTGCCAAATGGCAAGTATAAAGTAAGTAACAAAACGAGTGGTGAAGTATAGAACCCACTCGAGTCCTCCTGCGATCATCCCTCTAGTGTTGACCATCTTGGAGGTAGAAGTAAGCTGGATCCTCGGGGACCGACTCTAAATCTGGCCATGCAAAACCAGAGAGGTTAGACCTCTAATAGCAAGTACCGCAAGGGAGCACGATATGAGGAGTAAAACCCGTAAAAAGAGAATATGATAATAGATCTCTGCTATCTACTAGGATTCTCATAACATCACAACACTTCGAACCAACCTCCTAACCAAACAAGGACATAAGTTGGCCCGTCATGTCATGACATTCTGATCATCTTAGTTAGGTAACAGAGTAGGTACAGTACACAAACAAATCAATTTAACGGCCATGCAACTACTACGGCTTGCTACTGTGAGTTCCAAGTTATCCTGGAATTATGCAATAGAGGATTCCTCAGTTCTAACTATGTGCAAGCAAGGCTAGTTTACCCAGTCAATCAATTGCGCCAATCATGAATTAGACGAGTCCCAGCGGGACGCCCGTCATCAATATACAATATACAATAATAATATAACCAGATACTGTTCCCTGCCCGTGTGGCAGATTTGCAGTATCTGTGGGGACCAACCGGCCTGTCGGGCACTACTAGTCCCAAGAGGGCTGCCATGTAAGAACTCGGGAATCCATTCTCTCCATGCAATCATTATTTAATTTAACTTAATAGTCTCTACGTTGAGTGAAATCCCATGCCGTGGATCATGGTCATTCGAATGAGTACTTTCGTATGGGACACGATATGCACAACTCTACAACGATACCAGTGCGGTTAGGTTGTAGGTCTTACATAGCGTAATACAACAATCAAAACTAACCACGGAGTAACCATGCCTTGACCATAAAGTACACATGCTGTTTTTGAAAGATAAATAGATAAATAACTAAATAAATAAATAAATAAATAATTAATTTGAAGCGTGCATGTGCCTGTATGCCAATATTCGAGATTAGCCAGTCGATTGCAATAGTTCATAGTTAATATGAACGTATCTCATTCATTCATTTCAATAAGACGACTATCCAGTCTCTCAGTTCCAACTAGGAACGCATGATCAATTATTAATTTAGGGTGACAATCCCTGTCAATCAATGTCAACTAAAGTTAAACAAATGCCAAGGCAACAATTAATATTATGCTAATAATTAATGCTAATAAATGTCAATCAATCAATGTCAATTTGAAGCAAGGATCAGGCGAAAAGACATTGGGGTCAGAGTCATGCGGCTCACGAAATCGGGGTCTCATGCGGCCGGAACAGAATAGTCTCATGCGGCCAACTTAGTAAAACTTCATGTGGCCACTAAGTCATGTAGCGCCATGAGGCTGAGAAGAGTCAACGCCATGCGGCTGGGAATGATCGGCGTTATGCGGCTAGATGACATGCAGTGTTGCGGCTAAGACAGTTCACATGCGGCTGCGGGAATGACCCTCATGCGGCTCGGGTTTTGAATTTATGTGGCTGCAAGCAGGACGCGCCCATGCGGCTGAAAAATATCTCATGCGGCTGAAAAGGTGCGAGCCTATATGCGGCTAAGGAGACTCATGCGGCTAGAACTGACTTATGCGGCCAGATAGGACTCGGGTCCTTTATGCGGCCAGGATATAATACTCATGCGGATGAAAAGGTCCATGCGGCCTGATAGCTTTATGCGGCCGAAACTGCCATGCGGCTGATTGATTAAGTCATACGGCTAACTGATTAAGCCTAAGCTTATGGGGCTACGAAATCTCATGCGGCCAGGATGACTTGCTGCATGAAGACTCATGCGGTCAAGCACTACCATGCGGCCAGGGTCTGTTCTTCTTCTCCGAATTTTCCTAAGGACAGAACCATGGAAAACCATTGCTTCCAAGCTCTCTAAATCCTTCATTCTAAGTTCAAATCTGAACTTCCATAGGTCAAAATGGGGTAGAACAAAATTCTCTACAACATGGAACCATCAAAACTTAAAGATAATAAAGTTTACTAGATCAAAACCTAAGAAATTCGAAAATGCATTAAACTTAGATCTACAAGAAATGAACCATGGAAATTGAAAATACTAAGTACTAAAGAGACACAAAATCAAGTAAGGAAGATGATGGAACAATAATAACGGTGATCCATCCAGAAGCAAGTTTGCCACTTGCCTTGGTGGCTGGTTGGTGGGGGAGGAGTTATGAGGAAGAAGAAGATTAATGGTGAAGTAATGAAGAGAGAGAAAGGGGATGTCTTTAATAAAGGGGTGGTGGTAGGTGGGGGTTTGAGATGAACCAACTAAGCTAAACCAGTCCAAACCGAACCCAAAGCAAAGAAGAAAGTAAAAGCAGAAAATAAAATACAGAAATAAAATTACAGAAAATTAATTAACATGAAATTAAAGGGGTTTAACTACAGAACAATACATGATAAATAAATATATTAAAGCAGTACATGTATTAAAAATATGTATTCTGGGAACGGGAAGTGACATCTCTACCCTCCTTAGAAAAATTTCGTCCTCGGAAATTCAAATCCAAGCAGGATAGGAATATCAAAACTAAGCTAACCTAGGTACAAGAAATTTGAGCAAGCAATCATTCTTCAATGTTTAACTAGCAGATAACATATCTACATTAACAATCTACGATATCAAGTAGTTCTATCCATGGGGTGACAAGCATGAGGGATTAAGACAATCAAGGCACACGGAAAGAAATATACCTTGTGAGTCAAACAGATATGGATACCGTGATCGGATATCATCCTCACGTTCCCACGTTGACTCTCCTAATGAGTGATGATCCCAAGCAACCCGGACAAGGCTAATTGTTCGGTTCTTGAGTATCTTCTCTCTACGGTCCAAAATAGACACCGGCTGCTCCTCGTAAGACAAGTTGGTACCAACAACCAACTCAGAATGATCAAGGATATGGCTGGAGTCCGATACATACCTTCGCAATTGAGATACATGAAATAAGTCATGCACCTCTCGTAACGAAGGTGGAAGGGATAAACGATAAGCAACATCGCCTACCCTATCAAGGATAATGAATGGTCCTACGTATCGCGGACTCAACTTCCCGCGAACGCCAAATCTAATGACCCCACGGGTAGGTGAGATCCACAAGAATACGTGGTCCCCAACAGAAAACTCTAACGGCCTATGGTGCTGGTCCGCCCAATGACGATGCCGATCCTGCGCAACTCGAAGTCGCTCTCTAATTCCTTTAACCACTTCGACCGTCTGAACAATCAATTTCGGGCCTAGCATCTTCCTCTCCCCAATATCATCCCATGCTAGTGGCGACCTACACTTCTTACCATATAGTGCCTCAAATGGCGCCATCTGGATACTGGCTTGATAACTGTTGTTGTATGAGAACTCGACTAAGTGCAGGTGGCTCTTCCAAGACCCTCCAAAATCCAGAGTGCATGCTCGTAACATATCTTCCAAAGTCTGGATTGTCCTTTCTGATTGTCCGCCCGTCTGTGGATGGTAAGCCGTGCTAAATTTTAACTTGGTACCCAGACTATGATGTAAACTCTTCCAGAAATGTGATGTAAAACGAGTATCTCTGTCTGACACAATACTGACAGGGACTCCATGCTGCCTGACTATCTGTTGTATATATAACTCTGCCAACTTTTCTGTAGATTGTCCTACTCTGAAAGGAAGAAAGTGTGCTATCTTTGTAAGCCGATCTACTATCACCCAAATAGCATCTTTACCACTTGGTGATCTAGGTAAACCGGTCACAAAGTCCATTGTGATATGCTCCCACTTCCATTCCGGGATAGGAAGCGGTTGCAATAATCCGGCCGGTCTCTGTTGCTCTGCCTTCACTTGCTGACATACCAAGCAACGGGAAATAAATCTAGCTATCTCCTTCATTCCATTCTACCAGAAGTGTTGCTTGATATGCTGGTACATCTTGGTCCCTCCAGGATGTATAGAATACTGGGAACTGTGAGCTTCTGCCATAACTTCCTGTCTAATATCTCTACTAGGTACACATAAACGAGATCCAAACCTAAGTGTACCATCTTCATGAATTTTCAACTCCTTTCTGAGCCCTAACTCACACTCTGCTCTAAGCTTCTGAATCCTTGGGTCCCATGCCTGAGCTGCCTTGATCCTATCTACCAAGTCAGATTGAACTTGTAGACTTGTTAGAACTCCTACATCACTAGAAAGTATAACTTATATGTCCATCTCCTGAAGGTCTTCTAAAATATGCTTCTGTATTGTCAACATAAATACGCCGCCTCTCCTGCTAAGAGCGTCTGCTACCACATTAGCCTTGCCTGGATGATACTGAAGCTCCACGTCATAATCCTTGATCAGCTCTAGCCATCTTCTCTGCCTCATGTTCAGCTCCTTCTGAGTAAAGATGTACTTCAGACTTTTATGGTCTGTGTACATGTCCACTCGATCACCATACAAGTAATGCCTCCATAGCTTCAAAGCGAATACTATTGCTGCCAACTCCAAGTCATGAGTTGGGTAATTCTTCTCGTGGTCCCGAAGCTGCCTAGATGCATATGCTATCAACTTTCCGTGCTGCATGAGGACACATCCAATTCCTTTACCTGATGCATCACAATATACAGTAAAACCTCCGGGTCCAACTGGCAATGTAAGAATAGGTGCTGATATCAACTTCTGCTTCAGATTCTCAAATGATGCCTGGCATTCTGCCGACCAGACGAATGGCACATCCTTCCGTGTCAAACGGGTCATGGGTGCTGAAAGTCTTACAAAATCTGACACGAACCTTCTGTAATATCCTGCCAATCCCAAGAAACACCGTACATCAGCTACGATCTTGGGTACTGGCCAACTCTCTACTGCTTCTACCTTCTTGGGATCCACTGCTATTCCAGCTCCTGATATGATATGACCCATAAATGAAATATGATCCGACCAAAACTCACACTTGCTGAGCTTGGCATACAACTGGTTCTCTCTCAGAACCTGTAACACTTTCCTGAGGTGGTCTTCATGTTCCTCCTCACTAGCAGAGTATACGATAATGTCGTCGAGAAATACCATGACAAACTGATCTAAGTACGGCATAAAGATGCGGTTCATCAGATCCATGAATATTGCTGGAGCATTGGTCAAACCAAACGACATTACTAAGAATTCATAATGCCCATACTTCGACCTGAACGCCGTCATAGGAATGTCCTCCTTCCGAACCCTCACCTGATGATACCCTGAACGAAGATCTATCTTAGAGAAAACTATAGCTCTGCTCAACTGATCAAACAAGTCATCGATCCTTGGTAGTGGGTACTTGTTCTTTACTGTTGCCGCGTTAAGCTTCCTGTAATCGATGCACAATCTGGATGATCCATCCTTCTTTCCTACAAGTACCACTGGTGCTGTCCATGGCGATATGCTAGCTTGGATAAACTTCTTTTCCTTCAGTTCCTCTATATGCTGATATACCTTGGCCTGCTCCGAATCCGCCATTCTGTAAACCCGATCTGATATCGGTTTAGTTCCAGGTGCCAATTCTATACTGAACTCAATATCTCTAACCGGTGGTAGACCTGGAAGTTCTTCGAAAAATACGTCTAGAAATTCTTCAACTACCTTCGGAACCTGAACTTCTTCCATTGCCGTTATTACTCCCTGCCCTTGCTGAGTTGCCTCTGATCTGACCAAGGTGAATCTCTCCATGCCTGGAATATCAAAAGATACACTCCACTACGACAATCTATTGTCGCATGACTGTCTTTCAGCCAGTCCATGCCTAAGATAATGTCGAAATTTCTAACAGAAAATTCTATCAACTGGGCGGGTAAGGAATGCCCGCAAACTACAACACTACACGCTAGAATAACTCTACTAACTCCTACGAGCCCATTACCAGTGAGTATATTCAACCTCCCTGGCAATGCCTCGAACTCCATTCCTAGCCGTGTCGTAAATTGTGCAGATATAAATGAGTGTGATGCTCCCGAATCAAACAATGCTACTGCGGGATATGAGGCGACGAGAATGTTACCTGCCACAACATCTCCCGATGCTAATGCCTCCTCTAAGGACAGAGTGAATGCCTGCCCTCGACCTCCTTGCTGGTTCCCATGCTGCGGCCTAGTCTGGTGCTGTTGCTGGCCCCTTCCTTGATGATGCTGGGGTGGTCTATGTTGGTGTTGCTACATCGGCGGTCCCTGCTGCCGAAATATCTGAGCCTGCGGCATTAACGGACGCTGGGCCAATGGCCTCACTGCTACTGCTTGTCCTCGATACTGTCCTGACCCTGGTGCTGGCAGAGCAGGAAACTGCTACACTGGTCCTCCTGACCTCGAATTCATAGGACATGTGGTAACCCGATGATCTGGATTTC
This sequence comes from Iris pallida, assembly GCA_029216955.1. Taxonomy (NCBI): domain Eukaryota; kingdom Viridiplantae; phylum Streptophyta; class Magnoliopsida; order Asparagales; family Iridaceae; genus Iris; species Iris pallida. The sequence continues at coordinate 19,657,724 of JANAVB010005597.1, forward strand.
TACATATCAAACACAATCCGTTCAATGCCCGACACACATCTCTAGTGTGCCCCATCTTCCCACAATAAGTGCAGCCCGCTGGGGGTTGCTGATTCTTCTTCTGTGGCTGTTGTTGTTGCCTTGGTGGTGGTGCTGGCCCTCGTATCGCCACATCGTGGATACGAATGCCAGGGGATGGTGCTGTTGTTCGGAGCGCTGCTCCCCCTCCTCCTTCAATCTGACTGTGAGATCTCTTCTGGCCCCCAGTCCTTGTCGTGATTCTCTGAATGGTGATCTCATGTCTTCGAGTTGCCGTCAACACTTCGTCAAAAAACTGGTAATTGTGCCCTTCTATCAATTGCAAGAGCTCAAGATGAAACCCTTGCTGGAACCTCATAGCCCTCTGGCTCTCCGTTGCTACCATCTCTGGGGCGAACCTACTCAATCTGCAGAACTCCGCTGCGTAAGCATCTACCGTCTTGCCGGCCTGCTTGAGGTTGATAAACTTCTGTTGCAGCCTAAACTGCGCCACAACTCCATAGTACTTCGTCTTGAATCTTGCTGTAAAATTGTCCCAAGCAACGGGACGTCTGATACCTACTTCCTCTGATTCCCACCAATCACGTGCGAGATCCTGAAGTAACAACTTCACCTGATCCACACGTTCTTCTGCCGGCACCTTAGCCGTTGTTAGAATAGCCTCAATATCCTTAAGCCATGCATCTGCTGAAATAGTATCCTCCGTGCCCTCGAAACGACGGGGGTTGTACTTGCAAAACCTGGCTGATGCTCCTGAATCTGGCCTTGACCCTCTTTCCAATGCCGTCTGCAATCCTTGGTTGAGTAGTACATTCTGCTCTTGTAACTGAGTATGCATGCGCTGCTGGGCTAACATCTGGTGTTGCTGAGTAGCCATCATTCCTCTCATGATCTCCAGAAGAGCCAGTGTGTCCATTTCTGCAGGAGTAGGTGGAACTGTTGGTGGTGGTGGAACCTCTGGATACTGTGATCCAGCTGCTGCTTCTACTATCACTTTTTCTTGAATAGCCTCTTGGGGTAGTACTGGCCCTTGTTGCTGACCAACCTGGTCAGGTTGTCCTTGTTGCCCTTGTTGATGTTGTCCAGCTCTGACAGATGCGGACGAAGTGCCCCTAAAAAGGGACAAAAGAACAATCAAACGACCGGACAGGAAAGATCAATGAAGTCAAAGGATACCGGAATGTCAAGCTAGAATTGAGAACAACGAATCATGAGATCAAGGGGAAACATGTGTGATTGAGATATCCTATTAAAATACCCCACAAGTCTGAAATCAGACCTACATGGGCCACCACTAAAACCTTGTCACGCCCCAGAACCAGAATACTGGAGATCGGGGGAATGACTCAGCCAGCTACGTATTACGGGTAGATAAATACCGTATAATACGATCAATGTTGTCTACAAGACGAGGGGGTGCATACTACATAAAAGTCTTCCTAGGTTCACTTTCCATCTATTGTCTCAATCATTCAAATAAGAAACAGAAATAGAGGACATGTGAGATAAAGCAGTAAGGCGTCCCAAACGCTCAGTCAAAATGTTCTTGATATCTGGCTTTACAAAATATAGCCAGATGATGTAGCAAAGTGTACACAATTGTTATCAGCTGCAGTCTGACTTAATTACAATTATACAAAAGTGAGTACAAGACAATCCGACTAACATGTCGGTGCCAAACGGCAAGTATAAAGTAAGTAACAAAACGAGTGGTGAAGTAAAGAACCTACTCGAGTCGTCCTGCGATCATCCCTCTAGTGTTGACCATCTTGGAGGTAGAAGTAAGCTGGATCCTCGGGGACCGGCTCTAAATCTGGCCATGCAAAACCAGAGAGGTTAGACCTCTAATAGCAAGTACCGCAAGGGAGCACGATATGAGGAGTAAAACCCGTAAAAAGAGAATATGATAATAGATCTCTACTATCTACTAGGATTCTCATAACATCACAACACTTCGAACCAACCTCCCAACCAAACAAGGACAGAAGTTGGCCCGTCATGTCATGACATTCTGATCATCTCAGTTAGGTAACAGAGTAGGTACAGTACACAAACAAATCAATTTAACGGCCATGCAACTACTACGGCTTGCTACTGTGAGTTCCAAGTTATCCTGAAATTATGCAATAGAGGATTCCTCAGTTCTAACTATGTACAAGCAAGGCTAGTTTATCCAGTCAATCAATTGCGCCAATCATGAATTAGACGAGTCCCAGCGGGACGCCCGTCATCAATATACAATATACAATAATAATATAACCAGATACCGCTCCATGCCCGTATGGCAGATTTGCAGTATCTGTGGGGACCAACCGGCCTGTCGGGCACTACTAGTCCCAAGAGGGCTGCCATGTAAGAACTCGGGAATCCATTCTCTCCATGCAATCATTATTTAATTTAACTTAATAGTCTCTATGTTGAGTAAAATCTCATGCCGTGGATCATGGTCATTCGAATGAGTACTTTCGTACGGGACACGATATGCACAACTCTACAACGATACAGTACGATTAGGTTGTAGGTCTTACATAGCGTAATGCAACAATCAAAACTAACCACGGAGTAACCATGCCTTGACCATAAAGTACACATGCTGCTTTTGTAAGATAAATAGATAAATAACTAAATAAATAAATAATTAATTAATTAATTTGAAGCCTGCATGTGCCTGTATGCCAATATCCGAGATTAGCCAGTCGATTGCAATAGTTCATAGTTAATATGAACGTGTCTCATTCATTCATTTCAATAAGACGACTAGCCAGTCTCTCAGTTCCAAGTAGGAACGCATGATCAATTATTAATTTAGGGTGACAATCCCTGTCAATCAATGTCAACTAAAGTTAAACAAATGCCAAGGCAACAATTAATATCATGCTAATAATTAATGCTAATAAATGTCAATCAATCAATGTCAATTTGAAGCAAAGATCAGGCGAAAAGACATTGGGGTCAGAGTCATGCGGCTCACGAAACTAGGGTCTCATGCGGCCGAAACAGAATAGTCTTATGTGGCCAACTTAGTAAAACTTCATGCGGCAACTAAGTCATGCGGCACCATGCGGCTGAGAAGAGTCAGTGCCATGCGGCTGGGAATGATCGGCGTTATGCGGCTAGATGACATGCAGTGATGCGGCTAAGACAGTTCACATGCGGCTGCGAGAATGACCCTCATGCGGCTCGGGTTTTGAATTTATGCGGCTGCAAGCAGCACGCGCCCATGCAGCTGAAAAATATCTCATGCGGCTGAAAAGGTGCGAGCATATATGCGGCTAAGGAGACTCATGCGGCTAGAACTGACTTATACGGCCAGATAGGACTCGGGTCCTTTATGCGGCCAGCATATAATACTTATGCGGATGAAAAGGTCCATGCGGCCTGATAGCTTTATGCGGCCGAAACTGCCATACGGCTGATTGATTAAGTCATGCGGCTAACTAATTAAGCCTAAGCTTATGGGGCTACGAAATCTCATGCGGCCAGGATGACTTGCCGCATGAAGACTCATGCGGCCAAGGTCTATTCTTCTTCTCCGAATTTTCCTAAGAACAGAACCATAGAAAACTATTGCTTCCAAGCTCTCTAAATCCTTCATTCCAAGCCCAAATATGAACTTTCATAGGTCAAAATGGGGTAGAACAAAATTCTCTACAACATGGAACCATCAAAACTTAAAGATAATAAAGTTTACTAGATCAAAACCTAAGAAATCTGAAAATGCATTAAACTTAGATCTACAAGAAATGAACCATAGAAATTGAAAATACTAAGTACTAAAGAGGCTCAAAATCAAGTAAGGAAGATGATGGTACAATAATAACGATGATCCATTAAGAAGAAAGTTTGGCACTTGCCTTGGTGGCTGGTTGGTGGGGGAGGAGTTATGAGGAAGAAGAAGATTAATGGTGAAGTAATGAAGAGAGAGAAAGGGGATGGCTTTAATAAAGGGGTAGTGGTAGGTGGGGGTTTGAGATGAACCAACTAAGCTAAACCAGTCCAAACCGAACCCAAAGCAAAGCAGAAAGTAAAAGCAGGAAATAAAATACAGAAATAAAATACAGAAATAAAATTGCAGAAAATTAATTAACATAAAATTAAAGGGGTTTAACTACAGAACAATACATGATAAATAAATATATTAAAGCAGTACATGTACTAAAAATATGTATTCTGGGAACGGAAAGTGACATTGTAGCTTGCCGACGAATAAAGCACATTTCCAGCACACTGTCATGTGTTGCACCTCTAAGTCACCTAAGGATATATCTTCTCCTGGGCGATGTACCCAAACATACTCTCAACCCGCGGAAGGATAACTAGATAGTCTGCAGAGCTTGGGACTGGGAAATTCTCATTGCATCTTGTTAGTAACTAGGCCTGTGATAACCCTAGTTAGTTAAAGTAGTAAGCCGTAGTAATTGCTTGGCCGCGTGCAAATGGATGTTGTCTAGTCTTGTCTAGTCCCTGTACCTGGTTCCTCCTGAGCATATTTTGTTTTACTTATCTTTAACAATAAATGGACAGAGGCAAGTGCTATTCAGGCGAAGGATTACAACCCCGATCCTTGTTTGGTTTACGGGTTGTAATCTGGCTCCCGGAATGGTTCCATGTCCCTAGTTATTTATTGTCCTGCGGAACTTTTATTACTTGTACTTTTCTTCTATTTTCTTATGTTCTGATATGCTGGTTTTGATCTTATTTCGTGGCCTCCTTTGTGGCACTTGCTCTTCTGGGATTTGACCCAGCTGGTTTTGTGTGACCAGATTTCGGAGCAGCACTCGAGGATCTACCGAACCTCCAGTCCGATGGTGGCGACTAAAAGGAACCCGGGCTACGAGTGGGTTTTCCATTTTGTTTCGCTCACTCTATTGTAAATTTATTCTTTTGAGACGTTTAGCCGACGAGCACCTGTTAGCTCGATGCACCTTTACTTACTGTCTGCCTACGGGCTGTAAACATGATTAACAAATCCTAGGGTTGATCATGTATGACTAAACTCTTGCTAGTCCTTTGCATTTTGTACGACTAGCTTCATGATCAACTGAATATGTAATATTTGGGACGCCTTTTATTGTA